>OY288278.1:92629589-93229589 GCA_958450335.1 Hibiscus tridactylites | reverse complement strand
CCTTTATCAATTCAACTTTCTTGTCGCTTTTATTAATTGAGGTTTGTTATTATTATTTTAATTATTTTTTCAAGTAGAGAGATTTCTTTAATAAAAATGTATTTTTTATTTTTATTTTGTTTATTGTAGTTAAATTGATTGTCTGGAAAAATTCGAAGTCTTAACATCTAAATAAGGTAAATAGGTGAACCACCAAATTTAAATTCCTGCATCTGCCCCAACAGTAATGCATATATGTATATATCATAGATAGCAAACAGAAATATATAATTCCCAAATCCTACCGACATGATAATTTAACATATGCTTCCACAGTTCTACTGCATGCTTTCACTTATTTTGTTTGAACTTTGATATTTTTTTCCATAATATTTACATATAAATCTAAATGGGTGTAACTTCTCAAATTACATTACCAAGATTCGTCCTTAATTATACATTATTTTCTTTAAACGTCTACATTCTCTTAATTTTATTAATTTAAACATCAAAGAGTATTGCTCGTCCCCTTGTGTCTTGGTGGTAAAGGTAGATGTTTATCATTCCTTGGGACCCGGGTTCGAGCACCAGTTATGCCATGTTGTGTGTGCCGTCTTTGAAAAAGACTAAAAAAGTTGAACAGATGCTACCCTTGCATTGCACCAGCATATTCAAAACAAAAAAAAAACATCAAAGAGTATTATGAGTTTAAAATTTTACTTTATTAAAAAAAAAGTTTGGCAGCTTCCATTATCTGCCATGGTTATATTTGGCAAAGGAAATAAAAGGAACAAAAATTCTCATTTTTTTTGTTTCCTCTATGTATATCACAACATTGAAAAATATTAAACTCTATACTCTAACTTTGAATCATAAACCATGAAAATCAAAATCTAAACCTTAAATTCAATTTTTTTAATATTGGAACATACATAGAGGCACCAAAAGGGACATATGAATTTTATTCAATATGAGTGTAAAGTACACAAGAAGTTACTAAACTATGAAAAATAATGTTTTCATAAATTGTTTTTTAAGTTATAAAATGATTATTAAAATTTTTCAAATTAATCGAATTGTTACACTATATTATAACTGTTAGCGACCATTTTTGTAACCCCCTCGTCCCGGTCTGGTCGGATGACCGGTCCGAGTGGGCCACACGGGGAAAACCGAAGCGAAACCCGTTAAGGCTTCCCCTCGGTTAACGACCCAGAAAATTTCTTTTTATTTTATCTTGTCTATATGCATAAATTAACCCTATGTGAAGCACATCAACGGAAGATACAAACATTGCAACATACACCGACCAACTAAACATCAAACAGCTCATTTTAGACCTTTACAGCAGGCCGTTTCGAAACGCCCTTAGGGTGTTCCGAAACGCCTTGACTTAGTCAACAGGCTAGGGTCAACCATAAGGTGACCGTTTCGAAACAGGGGTGACCCGTATCGGAACGACCTTGACGGTCAATATCTCATGGTCAACGAGATTTGACCGTTTCGAAACATCAAAGGCCCGTTTCGGAACGCCTTTATCTCGTCAATTTCTCAAAATTCCAGTAGCAAAAATGTTCCGAAACGACCCTCATCCGTTTCGAAACGGCAGGCCATTTGCAAAGGGACCGTATCGGAACAGGGGGACCCGTTCCGAAACGCCCCCTGTCTGCAGACTCGTTTGGGTTGTTTTAAGGCACAAGGGTGCCCCAAAACAGCACCAAAACACCTTATAACCCCATAACAATTCAACTTAAGGCTTACCAACTATATTAGCATGCTTCAACAAGATTAAGGCAAGTCTAACACTAAGGCAAAACCTCACAAAACATGCATTCATTCAATCATCATCCAAACATAAAGATAGCCTCTAAGGCATATGGCCAACATTCAAAAGAGCAATATAGGCATGAGTTAACATTCATCATGGCAACACAAACCATACGAAAGCAAGGCATCAAGGAGTCTAAACATGCTCCTAGCAACCAACAACTATCCAACAAAATAATACATGTCACATTGCTCAAACCATTACATGTTCAACTTAAAACTCATACTTGAAATACTCAGGCTAACAACCACACTTGGAGACCCTCCACTTGCTCGAGCAACCCGCGAACTAAGGATCTGCAATGTTGAACAAAGAGAGCGTAAGCAATGATGCTTAGTGAAGGTAAGCTCTAGAAACAAACCTCAACATTGCAGGGTCCGAGCACGATCTAGCCAAGGCATTTCACAAACATACCAAGGTTCCACAAGAGTCACAAGATAAAGATGCATGGGCAATGTACATTATAAATGCCATGGTCATGAGCTTAACTCCACATTACATGTAATCACATTTAAGCATCTCATTAAAGATCATCAACCTCAACACATCGATATACATATCAAACAACATTGGCACCTAACTAAGACCCGAATACGCGGATAGACATGTTGGAACTCACATCCAACAACCACATTACCTCACGGTGGGATTTCACTCATCACCGATCTCGCGGAGGGGATTCCACTCATCCTCACGCCCCGTCGATGGGATTCCACTCATCACCGACTACATTTAAATACAATTCCGAGCGAACCTGTACTCCTCCTTGGTGACTCAACGCCACCAAGGCCACGCGCGACTTTAGACTCATGTGTACACACTAGCATCCTAATGATCGATCATTTGTATTCAAGTAAACTAGTGCCAATATTTACTCACTTCACATTACTCATTTCAATCAATCTCGTGCTTAGCACGTACTCACCAACAACTATTATCATGCATGTCTCAAGCATCACAAGTCATATCTCAACTCACATGTATAATACAATATACACAAGCATTCATACCACATTTCATACGAGACATACACAACCATATAATGAGTTCATCTAAGGGCTCTAGATCAAGCTTAGGATTAGGCTACCACCCTAATCCTAACTCTAGGTGGGTCTACCAAGCCCAACCTAGTCCATATACTCGAACCAACTATTTTAAAATCATTTAAAACAATTAACCACTCACCTAAACACCCAAGCTCAACGACCAAGCAAGCAACAACCTTCAACTTTCCGGATTCACTTTCGATGCTTCACCGATGCCCAAACTCGATTCTAATCAATCTCAAACACAAACAAAACATTCATAATCAATATCTCATCATCGGAATTAACCCGGATCAACATTTGTAAGCATCCATGTAACACCCGGGTTTAGGGGTCGGGTGAAAATAATATTTTAATATTATTTCGGATTTCAGCTTTATAATTAAAATAATAATGTATTATTTTGGTCTTCGTATTCTTTTCAAAACAAACAATTGTGTTGGACCAAATTGGATTGAAACTCAAATTCATGAATTTTAAAGTAAATGATATTGCCATCTCATTAATGGCATTTTGGTAAATATGTGAACTTTTAAATAAAAAGCCCCTCCTTTATTTTAGAAGACAACTTTATCTCTTCTTCATCTTCTTCATTTCTCCTTCCACGTAAAAAAAAAATGCTCTTCCTCTCCAAATCTTTATTTCATCATCTCCTTGGCCTTCATTGGTGATTTTTGAAAGGTAATTACATTTCTGACTTGCTCTCATCTTCCTCTACTTGGGAGTACAAATATATTTTATTTTCATCAATGTTTTAGAATTTGGATTTTTGAAAGATTTGGATAAAAATGATATCTTTATTGTTTTTAACTTAAGATTTTGATTTAATATTGTTAGATATGGTGTTTATGAACTAAAGGGACCAACATATATAATTTTTGAGGTCTTTTATAAGGATTCCCGAAATTGGGTTTTGGTGGGGTTTTAAGAGGGTTTTTAGTTGAGTTTTGGGTGTGGTTTGTGTTGGAAATTGAGGGTTGATGTTAGGGTAATAGTTGGGGGCTAGTTTGGAAGCATTTGAATGTGCTAAATGTGTTGAAATCACGAGTTTTGGGCTGTGTAGAAGGGCTGCTCGGATTTGGTAATTTTGGGGGTTGTTCATGGCTTGAAATGTTGAGTTTGGTGTTTGATTAGTGTTCCGGGTTTGTTACCTTAATGGATGAATTGATTTGTGGTTGTTTTGAATATGTTGAGGTGATTAGAAGCAAGATTTTGTGTTGGTGAAGCCTCGGGATCAAATTCGGAAATTGAAGACCATGGTTGCTTGGCTTGGAGCTTGGAAGCTTAGGTGAGTGGTTAAATATTTTCAAAATGGTTTTGAGTATTTGGTTCAAGCATGTGAACCTAGGATGGGCTTGGTAAACCCACCTAGAGTTGGGATTAGAGTGGTAGCCTAATCCCAAGCTTTGATTAGAGACTTTGGTTGCACTTTTTAATGGTTGTATATGCCTCGTATTAAATTGTGGTAGTGTTGATTATGTATATGTTGTATACATGTATGCTGAGGTATGTTTGATGCATTGTTATATGCATGTTGGTGATAGATATGATATGGTTATACACATGTGTAAAATATAATGTGATGTGGTTGTTAGTTATGTACATGTGGTGTTGACGTGTGAAATGATTTTATGAGGTGGTTTCATGATCCAAGGATCATGGTGAGTACATGCTAGGCATGGAAATGTGGTTTATGCATGACGGTAAGTCAAGGTGAGTACGTGCTAAGCACGGAAGTGTCATGAATTAATATTGTGAAAGAGTAATGAAATGTGTAGTATTGGCACTAGTATGCTTGGGTACAAATGATCGATCATTAGGATGTTAGTGTGTACACATGAGTCAAAAGTCGCGCGTGGCCTTGGTGGCGTTGAGTCACCGAGGAGGAGTACGGGTTCGCCCGGAAATTTTATTTATATTTCTACGTGATGATGAGTGGAATCCCATCCGTAGGGCATGTGGCGATGAGTGGAATCCCGCACATGCAAGGACCGGTGATGAGTGGAATCCCACCGAGGTAATGTTGTTGTTGGAAATGCGTTCCAACGGGTTATCCACGTATTCGGGTCATAGCTAAGTGCCAATACGGATTGTGGTTTATGTTGCCAATATGTGATTAGTCGTGAACCAATGTAATTTGGGATGTGTTGCTAACATGGTTAAATATATGTGATTACATGTGTGATGGATTTAAACATGTTGAGCGTGCCATGATATTGGATATATGTTCATGCATCATTTTTATTTATGGCTCGCGTGGATCGGAGGTAAGGCCATGCATTTTATCTTGGTTGTAGCTCGTGCTTGGACCCTGCATTGTCGAGGTTTGTTTTTAAAGAGCTTACCCTCACTAAGCTTTATGCTTACGCTCTCTTTTGTTCGACAATGCAGATAAATAGCTTGTGGGTGGCAAAGGCAAGAGAAAGCCTCCAAGTGTTGCTTACGGTTAGCTCAAGTATGATGTTTAAGTTTAAAGATTGTAATAGTAAAGCAATGGGATAGGTGTTGTTGATTTGAGCTTGATGTATGTCTATGGTTGACTTGATTCGTAAGCATGATGTATCTTGACAAATGCTTGTGTGATGAATGTTAACTCATGCCTAAGTTGCTCATTTGAATGTTAGTCTTATGCCTTAAGTGTTTTTACATGTGTTTGATGGTTGCTTGAATGAATGCATGTTGTGGATTATTGCCTTAGTATTAGACATGTTTAGGTCTTGTTAAAGCATGATGTTATTGTTGGTATAGCTTGGGTTCAATTGATTTGTTGTTGTATGGTGTTTTGGTGGTGTTTCGGGGCACCCTTGTGCCTCAAAACAGCCCAGACGAGTCTGCAGTCATGGGGCGTTTCGGAACGGGTCCCCCTGTTCCGGAACGGTCCCTACGTAAATGGCCTGCCGTTTCGAAACGGATGAGGGTCGTTCCGGAACGTTTTCGCTACTGGAATTTTGAGAAATTGGCGAGATGAAGCTGTTCCGAAACGGGCCTCTGAAGTTCCGAAACGGTCAAATCTCGTTGACCACGAGATATTGACCGTCAAGGTCGTTCCGATACGGGTCTCCCCTGTTTCGTAACGGTCGCCTTATGGTTGACCCTGGCCTTTGACTAAGTCAAGGC
The DNA here is from genome assembly GCA_958450335.1 of Hibiscus tridactylites. Classification (NCBI taxonomy): domain Eukaryota; kingdom Viridiplantae; phylum Streptophyta; class Magnoliopsida; order Malvales; family Malvaceae; genus Hibiscus; species Hibiscus tridactylites. The sequence continues at coordinate 93,223,619 of OY288278.1, read as the reverse complement.
GTTTCGGAACACCCTATGGGCGTTTCGAAACGGCCTGCTGTAATGAAGTAAAATGGACTGTTTATGTTTTGTTTGGTCGGTGAACGTTTCGTTGTTTGTATCTTCCGCTGTTGTGCTTCACGTAGGAATTAAATATGCATATAGATAAGATTAAAGTTAAAAGAAATTTTCTAGGTCGTTAACCGAAGGGAAGCCTTAACGGGTTTCGCTTCGGTTTTCCCCGTGTGGCCCACTCGGACCGGTCGTCCGGCCAGACCGGGACGAGGGGGTTACAATCCAACACCCAAAACAAGTCCAAAACAGAATTTTCGAGATGCCCCTAAAGCCCACCAAAATCTTCCATTTCAAGCACCCAAATAAGCATCAATTACACCCAAAGTGATCCTCATATATCATACTACCAACAGCCCCCAAAATTCAACATTAAACAACCCCAAATCCCACTTTAAAACCCTCCAAAAACCCTCTTAAAGCCCAAATCCGAAAATTCCCAAAATCACTTGAAATTCATATATGATATACCATTTGACTTCCTTTTACCACAACTAAGTATATTAAATCAAAATACCTCATTTAACAACATAAAAAATCTCATTTTTAATCAAAATATTCAAAACTCCCATTTTCTAAAAACTTCATGAAAACTAAAATGAAAGGTACTTTTTTATGAAGGGGAGGATGAGGGGAAGTCAAAAATACTATTACCTTTCGATTTGGAGTTGAAATGGATGAGGAATAAGATGGAACAGTAGATTGGGGAAGAGAAGCTCTATTTCACGTTGGGAATTTTGGAAGAGGAAGACAATGAATAGTAAATGGGGTGTTTTATTTTGTTTTAAATTTTAAAGGCCCAAAGACTATCTTGCCCTTAATGAAATGGAGTATTCACAAGGGCACCCAATCCATGGCTATTTGGGATTTAAATTGCAAAACATAGTCAATCATTAAATAAATTAATTTGAAAACAAAACCCGAGCTATTATGTAATTTTATAAAACCGAGCCCAATAATATTAAAATATTATTTTCACCTAACCCCTAAACCCGGGTGTTACAATTTTTGTAATAATTCAAAAACTGATGGTCAGTTTATAAATTTTTAAAAATTCAGTGATTAAAATGATGTTTTTTTATAATTTAATGACTACTAATGTAATTTATCCGGAAATAAAATGTCAAAGGGGGAGGACAAGACGACAATGTACTGTACCCTATTCACGTGCAAATCATTTATGCATTCTGACACGTGTCATCTTCTCTGTTCCAATTCCAAATTACTACGGTTCTCTTGGGGACCCCTCCCACCCTTTGTCTCATAACACTAGAAAATTTATTGATAAGGTTTGATAAATTGGTTTGGAAATAATTTAATTCGAATCGATATGATATTTTAACAATCAATTAAGTTGTGACATATAAAATTTAACGTGAGTAATAAAATGTTATATTAACAATAGTATATGTTGTCAAATTATTGTTCTAAATGTTCTCTCAACCATTTGACAATGCATGCTCAATCACCCTGCTACAGCTGCTGGTGCTCGAACCCGTGACCTCTAAAAACAACAACCGTTCCCTTAACCAGTAAGACAAGTTAATTCGTGCATTCATTAAGTAATTTTAGAGATTTAAATCTCGACATAAATAGAATAAACTGGGTTGAGATAGTGGTTTTCATAATTGATTTCTATAGTATCAGATCTGAATTAACCAAGTAATGAATTAAACACCGATAATTTTAAAAAACAAAAGGCATAAAGCTAAAATGCCACTTAACGTTTGATTGAATAGCCATTTTGGCACATATTCTTTTTTTGAAGCAATTTAACTCTCAATATTTTATTTTGAGTCAAAATGGTCCCTTTGCGGATGAAAATTGTTTGTCAATTAACAGTAAATAACTTGAAATGACGTTGCAATCTGCATGCCAATGCACGTTGACATGATAATGTTATAAAGACAAAGGTGTTGACTTTAAATAATGTCGCATCAGTCAAAAAATAATTTTACAAAATTATATAAAATATAAAAGGCATAAAGCCAAAAAAATACCTCCGGCGTTTGACTGAATAGTCAGTTTGACTCCTATTCTTTTTTTAGAGCAATTCATGCCTCAACGTTTCATTTTGGGTCAAAATGACCCCTCTGCGGATGAAAACTGTCAGTCAACTGACGGTAAATGGCTTGAAATGATGGGACGAACCTATATGAAAGTGCACGCTGACATGACAGTATGGTATAAACAAATGTGTTGACTTGAAAAATGTTACATCAGTCAAAAAATAATTTTATAAAATTATATAAAATTTAAATAATTTTTTCTGCTGACTTATCATTCTATCCACTCATTTCAAACTATTTCTCATCAGTCCTCTAACAACTTTTATCCGCAGAGGGGTCATTTTGACTCAAAATAAAATGTTAAGGTATTTTTTTTACTTTAACCTAAAATAAAACATTAAAAGTTAAATTACTTAAAAAATAAAAATCAAAATAATTATCTGTACGACGTTAAAGTGCATTTTTAACATTGTGCCAAAAAAACTAAAGAAATAAAATAACAAACTCATTCTAACTCCACTTTTTAAAATAATAAAAGGACAACAAATAAAGTTGTTTGTGGCCTAATTAAATTAAATTGTTATACCTCCGATTATTATCCTATATCAATAATATTAAAATTTATACATTTTAAACTTAAATAAATATTTCAAATTAAATTTAAAATTTATTAATAAAATAATATCCTAAGTTTTCGGAGGTATCAAATTTATTAATATCCCAATACTAATATAGAAGTAAAAAATTTAAGTACCAACTTGAGAGAATGTACATAATTCGAGTATCAAATTGAGAATAATTTTTTTTGAATACTAACTCTTGCCTAGTTTGGATACCAAATGTACATTTAAGCTTAGGGGTGAGCATTCGATCGAGTCGAGTAAAAAAATTTCGAGTTATTCGAGTTAACACGTCATATTTTACAACTCAAATTTTATTTGAAATTTTTTCGATTCGAGTCGAGTTTAAGAAATTCGAGTCGATTCGAGTCGAATTTTCGAGTTCCTATAAAAATTTAATTGTAATTATTTATCATGTTATAATATGGTTTGATTCCAATTTAAACGACTTTCTCTAATCATATAAGATATGCATATATATATATTTCTTCATATTTTTCACATGTGACAATATTTCTTCATATGTTTATATATCGGTATGTATATATTATAAAAAATTGAGGGACTCATCTCGAACTTAAAAATAAATCCACTAATTACTAAAAATTTCGAGTTATTCGAGTTTTCATTTTACAACTCAACTTTATTTAAAATTTTTTCGAGTAGTTCGAGTTTATAAAATTTCGAGTTGAGTATTTTCGCCTCGAGTTGAGTCGAATTATTCGATTTTTTCGAATCGAGTCAAATTTTACTCACCCCTATTTAAGCCTATCAATTCGATAATAATAAAATTTAAAATTAGACCTATTTTGAATTTATTTATTTATTACTATAATTTTTTAGATAAACCAAAAACCCTAGATGAATTTTAGAGATATAAAACATCTAATATTCTAATCCATTCCCAGAATCCCAGGATTCAGCTGTTCTTCTTTTCCTTCCCCATTCAGTTTTCTCTTCATTTTCTCTCTCTTTATTTGTGTATTTAATTCAACGTTTCTAAGAAGGAAGAAAAGAATCATCATTTGTTTCCTCTTGCATTCATGTTCTTCAGATAAACAGAACAAAAAGCTTCAAAAAAAATGCATCCCGTTAAGTATGGCGCCCATCATCATCTTCAACAACAGCAGCAGCAGCACCAGCAGCAGCAATTCATGGCGGACGACAACGATTCTTCATCCGCTTCAGTTTTCTTCATTTCCAATCCCCAGCAGCAGCAACAACAACAATCTGTTTTCCCTTACCCTTTACATTCTCAACAACGACAACACTCAGGTCCAGTTACCCATCAGCTTTTCCAAGCGCAGCTTCAACCATTTCAACAACAACAGCAGCAGCAGCCATTTTCAGCAGTTAATTTCAAGTTGGGTCTTAATGAAAACAGTGGCGGAAAAGAGGGTGCTTTGCCTTTGAATCATCGGCAAAACGATGCTACGTTCTGGTAAAGTTTTTCTTTTCTTTTTTAAAGTTTTGTTCTTTTTTGACTTTGTCACCCATGTGTTTGTTGAAATGTCAACAGGAAACCCTTAAACAAGGTTTCACAATCCACAAGTGAGAGAAGCAAGAATTTGGATGGCAAATACAGGGTCTTTGGTGAGCTTGAAGAAATTTATGGGGAGAATTCACCTGCAAATGTTGGTATCTCCATGCCCTTAACTGAGTTCCAAGGGCATAACAATGGTGGGGTTGGTCATGGATATTCGGAGACTACTTCTATCGAGAAAGAAGCTTCATTAAGGAAGAAGATTCACAAGAAGAAGAGGATGAAGACGAAGGAGGAATCGAGTTCGAGTTCGAGTTCAATTGCGGTGTTTCTCGAGACCTTGGTGAAGCAAGTGAGTGATCACCAAGAGTGTCTCCACAAGAGCTTCATGGAAATCATAGAAAGAATGGATGAAGAAAGATCAGTGAAAGAAGAATCATGGAGGCGACAAGAGGTCGAAAGGCGAAACCGAGAGGCCGTTGCTAGAGCACACGAACAAGCTTTAGCTTCAGGTAGAGAAGCTCTCATTGTTTCATATTTGGAGAAAATCACAGGTGAAACCATCAATCTACCTCAAAGGACTCCATTGTTAGTGCAACCTGAAAATGCCAACAACAGCAGGTGGCCTATAGCTGAAGTTGAGACCTTGATTCAAGTGAGATGTAACTTGGAACCAAAGTTTCAAGAGCCTGGATTAAAGGGTCCTCTTTGGGAAGAAGTGAGTTGTTTCATGTCTTCTTTTGGTTACCAAAGAAGTGCCAAAAGGTGCAAAGAAAAATGGGAGAACATCAACAAGTATTTCAGGAAAAGCAAAGGGAATGGCAAGAAACGCTCTCAGCAATCCAAAACCTGCAGTTATTTCGACCAATTGGACCAACTCTACTCAAGAATCCCCATTAACAGTGACATTTACATGCAAATGCAAGGTGATTCAGACCTTGTGGCACAAGGAAGCCATGGAAATGACTTGGAGAATGATGGTGGTGAAAGAGAAGACGATGACAGTGACAGTAATGAGGAGGCAGAATGAACATTGAGGACTGAGTTCTGCTACGAGGTAAGCATTCTTGGACTCAAGGATTTTCAGTGCTAATGGTGTGTTTAGTTCCACATCAACTATGGGTTGTCGTCTATAAGCAATTAGGATCTTTCTTGATGTCATAGCCATTTGTTTTTTCCTTTGTTTTTTCTTTTGTATTATCTGGTTATGGACCATGGGTAGTTTGTCCAACAAATTCATATTCTGGTTTCAAAATTTGAACCTCAAATCTTTGTTGCCGTGGGGGGAGTTTGTTTTTGCTCAACTTAATTGCTTGTTGGAAGTTTGTGCCATAAGAAAGAAGACCACTAAACAAATACATACATACATACATAAGTACATGTACATGCATAATGCCAAAATATGTCCTTAATGTTTGACTGAATAGTCACTTTGTCCTCTAACATTTCATTTTCAGCTAAAATAGTTCCTTTGTGGATCAAAACCGTTAGTCAACTAACGGTAAACGTCTTGAAAAAACTTGATAAAATGATTTTGATTTCCATCCATGACCACTCCATTCTGATCTAAAATGAAACATTAAAGATTAAAATCATTCAAAAAGAACAAGGGTCAAAGTGATTATCGAGTTAAATGTTAGGGTTATTTTTTGCATTATGTCACACACACATATATATATAGAGAGAGGATTCACTTACAACCTACGAGTTTTACACTAATTTTGATCGTTAGACGAGTGAAATGACAAAAATTAATTACAGTCATTCATTTCAACTATCTAACAATTCAAAAAAAAGTATAAAACTTAAGATCTCTTACATTGTGTAAATAAATCTTATTTCATATATATATATATATATATATATGAATAGGAACAGTGCTTGTAGATGGAGAGTACGTGCGGTGGGGTGGGGCCTGTTTGCTCTGCATGGCATGGGACGACACGAGGCAGGGTTTGCTTCTTTCTTCCATTATATATATATATATGAATTAGAATTAATTTACACAGTGTATGAATGACTGAGATTAATTCTTTATTTTTTTTCTCCAAATGATAATCTTCACATATTCTACTGTTAATCTCATTCATCCGTTTCACTCATCCAACGATCCAAAAAACGTGTAAAACTTAAAGAGTTTTACATTGTGTAACTGAATTCTATCCTTATATATATATATGGTTTTAATGGACCAGACCACTCTCCACTTGTTTTTCTGCATCCTTCTTTCATTGCTTTCCTTTGTTTTCCATTGCATCCAGCAGCAAAATTCACTCTCGCGAGGCTTCACTCCAATAATTTTCTTCTTGGGTTTATCAATGTCTTGGCCTTTTCAATTTTCACATATCTTCAATTATCATCTTAAGATTTTTATTTTTTATATACAATTCCGTATATTCGAACTCTAAACTCTAAATATAATATATTATGTTTAAATAATCAAGGACAAATCCTGATAATCTAAGTTGAGAGGGCCTATTTAAAATTTTTAAAAATTTTGAGAATAATAAGAAATTTTAAACAATTTAAGAGGATATATAATTAAAAATGTTCAAAAGACTAAAAGTTAATTTACCAAATTTTAGAAGGGGCAAGAGCCCACAAACTCTCGTGAGAGTACGTCCATATATATAATTAAAGTAGTATAAAATTGATTTTACACAATCTGTGTATAAAAAAATTGACAACGAAAGAAAATTATTTTATAAAATTTAAGAATATTTGAATGAGGTGCTAGATTTTTAAATAAGATTAAAAGATATTATCTTTATGTTGTGAATGAAATAAATTAGATTTGGAAAGTCGCATTCACTATGAGTATTTACAATGCTCGACCCATATTAATTGAGAAATGAGTTTCATACCGGTGGTTATACCAACAAAAAAAAGATTTTATATGATAAATTTAAACTATGAAATTAACCTTTAATAATTTTTATTTGAATTCATTCTCATTAACTTATGACACCAAATTCAGTTGACGAGACTTAAATAAATTTATGAATTATTATGTTTTGGATTATATAAAAAAATTCAAATAGATACTACCTTGTAATCTAACAAGCATATTAAAAAAATATTATATTTTGGATTAATGACCCCGTCTCTTTTCAGACGTGACAATATGTACAAAGTTGTGATGTACTATTTATGTTGCTTCAATTTTTTATTTTTAAGTACCATTTTTCGATAATTGTGTCAAATATATATTCAGATATAGATACGAAGATATAATCTTTCAAAGATTCATAGTTCACACAAAATATTGTGTTTAGTGATAGAATTTTATTTAACAGATTTCACTGTTGGTATCTATTTGGATCATGATCGAAGTTCAGAAATCGAAAAGTACATAGAGTGAAAAGGACCAAATTTGAGTCTAGGGTTATTTTTTTTAAATTATAAATTCATACGCATCGTGCATGTAAAGTTGTTTGAACTCGAATTCTTTGAGGGGAAACATTTCTTTCTTTATTCGGATCATTCATTAGGTTAAAACATTATTATTTTTAAACATACTAATTGAATTAAACTTAATCGAATTATTTTAAAAAACTTTAACATCGAGATTAAACCTAAGATTTTATCTGAGGTTGGTGGAAAGTTTAAAATTATTTTTAAAATAAACTATTTTCTACTTTCTTTATGGGTCTTCAATCGGGTCACCCATTAAAAAAGCCCAAACCCATTAAAATAAACTATAAATCACCTCTGATTTCAGTTGTCAGATTGTATGATCCTCGTCAACGGCGTTGGAAGATGGTATCGGGGAGAAACGACTCGGTCGGGTCAGGCAACCCAGGCCCAAGTGGCGAATCGGATCCCTCCGCCACGCTGGAGCCACGGCGGTTCCCTCTTGCTGCTCAACCAGAGGTAATGAGAGCGGCGGAGAAAGACGACCAATACGCTTCCTTCGTCTACGACGCCTGCCGCGACGCCTTCCGCCACCTCTTCGGTATCCAATTCTTCAACCTTTCCCCCTCTATTTCCTCCAGCAGCATCATTATACCTTGCAAAACATAAAGAATTGTTAAATTTTTATAGGTACCAGAGTTGCAGTAGCTTATCAGAACGAGGTTAGCTCTAAATTTCAATCCCCGATAATTCACTAGAATTTCGTTTCATTTTCTTTTTCAAAAATTCGAACTTATATTCTTTAAAATTTAATTTATTACGCAGACAAAACTCCTAGGTCAAATGCTTTACTATGTTTTAACAACTGGTTCTGGGCAGCAAACGTTAGGAGAAGAATACTGTGACATCACTCAGGTTTTCTGTTTTTGAAAACGAAATGAATTTTATTTTCCTTACAATATGCATCTGAATTTACTCTTTGGTAGCTAATATGGTGTTCTTTTAGGTTGCCGGACCTCATGGCCTTTCCCCAACACCTGCTAGACGTGCTCTCTTCATCGTGTATCAGACTGCGGTCCCTTATATTGCCGAAAGAATCAGGTTTAAATTGAAGCTTTTTCTTTACTTTTCGGGTAGTTCGGTAACAGGGTGTGTGTTATGTTTTCTGGAATTTGAGGATATCTCTGAATTTTCCTTGTGCAGCTCTAGGATTGCGTCCCGCGGTATAACCCTTGCTGACTTGCAGTCTGATGAGTTCTATAGTAACAGTGGTTCGGAGAGGAGTCAAGTTGAGTCGTCTTCAGGGATTGAAATTTTGTTACCCTCGGAATCTACTGCATCGGTTTCTGTTCTGTCGAGGTTGAAAGAGAAATTTCATGGAATGTGGTTGCACGCAGTTCAGAGATGGCCAGCAGTATGCAAACAGCAAACCATGCTTTTTATTTTATTTTTGGACTTGATTCTTTTAGGGTTTTTCATTTTTCATTGTTTTTGTTGTAGTTCTTTAGACTGATGTATTTTAGTGCTGTTGCGTATAGATGCTGCCTATAGCTCGTGAATTCTTGCAATGGGTTCTACGTGCTAACCTCATGTTTTTCTACTTTGAAGGTATTTAGCTCTTACTCATCTAGAGTTATTAATAAATTTTTGAAGTGGAACTTTAATCATCTTGAATCTTGATATTGTTAATTTTCCCTTGACAAATCTTGACAGGTCTCTATTATCATATATCCAAACGTGCGTCTGGCATTCGCTACGTATTCATAGGGAAGCCATCAAATCAAAGACCCAGGTACATAGTCCTCTACTTGCTCCTACAAATCTTGTTTGCTTTTATGCGGTATCTTTTCTTTACATGTGTGGAGCTCATCATCATGTGAAGGAAAGTTCGAGTGTACTGATGGTAATATTTTTGGCCGCCTTCAACTGCAGGTACCAAATCCTTGGGATTTTCCTTTTAATTCAGCTATGCATCATTGCTGCTGAAGGTCTACGACGCAGCAACTTGTCTTCAATTACAAGTTCAATTCACCAAACCTCATTAGGGTCCTATCAAAATCCAACAGGTTAATTTGCAACAAGTTTCCTTGTAATTCTTTCGTAAACTTGCATCTTTCGAAATGAATAGCGTATTTGTGCCAGGTTAACTTATAACCTGAGCTTGCTCGCCTGCTTGCCTATAAATTGAATCTTTTGGATTGTTTCTAGAATGAATGTCGTTGTCAACTTAATTGAACAAAAGGTCTATCTCAATCATCTGAAATGTGGAGGGTCTAGGCTGTATTAGTACTTAGTGAAGCCCTTCAGATAGCTGATAGTAAACCTACACTGTTCACTAGGAAATATATTCGAGTCATTTCTTTATCCCCATTTATACAGTTGTGTGTGCCATGAGAGATTGACATGTATTGTTTGACACATTGTTGTTTGAGCCTGTAGGACAAGGTTTGCCTGTTTTAAATGAAGAAGGAAACTTGATACCAATGGACGCCGACCGGGGTACATGGGCCGTTGAATCAACTTCAGAGGTATATTTCAAGTATATGTTAATATTCTGTTAATGTATTTTGTTTTCATCATTTTCCACTTTTATTTTCTTATTTCCATATTCATTGCAGCTAAGTACTAGGTTAAGAGATCTTAAGTACTATGGAACATATATTGCTCGAAGTCTTATTTTTTTATGAAACCTTTCTGCTTATATTAACTAAGCTACTGATTGTGCTAATTCAGTCAATAGCTGTTGTTAGCAAATGCACCTTATGCTTAAGCAATCGACAACACCCGACAGCTACACCGTGCGGTCATGTATTCTGCTGGTATCTTTCCTTTCCCCCCTTTTTCGAACGAATCTTAGATGCGGATTCTCTTTTAGGGGCAACTGCAGAAATTCATTCATATATCACAATTTGTCTGTAGGAACTGCATCATGGAGTGGTGCAACGAGAAGCCCGAATGCCCGCTGTGCCGTACTCCCATAACACATTCGAGTCTAGTTTGTTTATATCATTCAGATTTCTAGCTTTCGATTACAAGTCCCACTGAAGTGAACACCCAGGAAGAGAGAACATGTTCATGACAAATCACTTATCCTCCTGCATTTTGCTGGTGAAAATGTATTACATAAGAATAAGGATTGGTGCGTCCAGTTTTCCATTAACCATTGTAATAGATACTTTCCTCTCCAAACTGAAAATGATTGGGGATATCTGGCATAGGTAGACCATATGTACAATTTCCGGTGACAAAGTTGTGATGTACTATTTATGTTGCTTCGATTTTTTATTTTTTAAGTATCGTTTTCCGGTATTTGTGTCTGATATATATTCGGATATGGACACGAAGATATAATCTTTCCAATGAAGGAGGTCGTTCTATACATGTTATGATTCTCTTTTGTGGTTGTGCCGACATGCCAAGAACAAGTAGCGTTTTGCTATATTCAAAGAGCACTCAAGGCAAAGTTACAATTTTTCTGGATTTTTATTTCAGAAGATTTATTCTGATAGTGTTAGGTTATTTTAACGTTTTTTATACCTTTAGAATTTTATTGTTTTGTTCTGCACTATATTTATCTTGTAAAAGATGTGATTCTTTTGTATTACTGTTGCAGTTAAATATAATCTAGATTAAAAAAAACATTTACCAAATTGCAGAACATAAGCTAAATCTACAGTTCACACAAAATATTGTGATCGAGGATAGATTTTTATTTTTATATTTTTAAATTATAAATTCATACACATCATGCATATAAAGTTGTTTGAACTAGAGTTCTTTAAGGGGAGATATATCTTCATTTGGATCATTCATTAGGTTAAAACATTATTATTTTTAAACATACTAATTGAATTAAACTTAATCGAATTATTTTTAAGAAATTTAACATCGATATTAAACCTAAGATTTAATCCGAGGTTGGTGAAATGTTTAAAATTATTATTTTTTTGATAAGAAAGGGTATTGTTATCACATGTCTCATTAAAAAACTTCTCTAGGCCTAATAGAGTAAAAAAGAACAGAATCTAGAAAAATTAAGTCGAGATTCGAGAGACTTGTACGTTTTCCCAAAACATCTGCAACTTACTTGATTGCATTTTTTAGGGATAACACGAATCGAGATCCACCAATTTCTCTAGATCACAACCTGGATAAAATTATTTTTAAAATAAACTATTTTGTATTTTCTATACGGGTCTTCAATCGGGTCACCCATTACAAAACCCCAAAACCCTAATCCTATCCCCAAACCCCAAAAGAGGAGTGCCACTGTACAGTATAAATTACCCCTGATTTCAGAAAAACCCTAGTGCCACTCAACATCTAACTTGTCAGATTGTATGACGGCGAAGAAGAAAGTTGTAACATTTACTTCCCATTTCTCTAGATTTCCAAAACATGGCTGCTCAGATTAGCAAGAAGCGTAAGGTTCGTCCTTCATTCACTCGTCTCCTTTTGTTGAAATTGTTGAAATTTCGAACTTTAATTTCGTTTCTAAGTAGGAAAAGCGATGAATTTGATCATTTTCCCCTCAATAATCAGTACAGTATTTTGAATTAATCAAGCAATTCATACTATGTTTGTCTCTTTTATTTGAAAGATATGATATATGATGTTTATACACGAACACGCACATATTGGATTAGTTAGAATATGAAATTACCCACTTTACTTATTATAAAGTTGGGACCTTTACTTAATTATGATTCAATTGGGCGGACAGTTTGTTGCGGATGGAGTGTTTTACGCCGAATTGAATGAGGTGTTGACAAGGGAGCTTGCTGAAGATGGGTACTCTGGAGTTGAAGTTAGGGTTACTCCTATGCGTACTGAGATCATAATCAGAGCCACTCGTACACAAAATGTTCTCGGTAATTCTCCGATTTTATCTGTAAAGGTGGTTTAATTTCCCCTTTCCTTCTGTGCCTTGCAATGTTGATTTCAACTGTATAATTTTGAGTTGTAAATTTTGATGATTTGGTTCAGGTGAGAAGGGCAGAAGGATTAGAGAGCTGACTTCAGTTGTTCAGAAACGGTTCAAGTTTCCAGAGAACAGCGTAGAACTCTATGCTGAGAAAGTTAACAACAGGGGTCTTTGTGCCGTTGCTCAGGCTGAGTCCCTGCGCTACAAGCTCCTTGGAGGCCTGGCTGTTAGGAGGTAAATGAAACAATTTTATGCCTCATCATTGTTTCACATATTTTGTTTATGACTGTTTAGTTTTATAAGATTTGGGTTCTTTTTGGTCCCTTTAGTATAAGTATGTCACTTCCAGTTTTGATTACCCTGACAATCTGTTTTTTAACTTTGGTGTTCATAGATGTATATTTCTTGGTTGTAGAAATATGACCCTCCAAGGACCTTAAAAATATATGGAAAAAGTTGGAACATATCCTTGTCAGACATCCATATTCAACATTAACACCCGAGTTTGAGTAACACGGATGTGTAGCATCCATTCATACAGGCATTGATGTATTACAATTGTTTACCCCTCTTTCGTTTCATGAAAGCATTGGGTGTACTCAATGCCCAAATTAAAGGTTTCTTGGAGTTTGTCAGGCTTCTTGTGCTCAATTTAAGGTGCCTGGAGTTTGGAATACCCTCCAACATTATGTACATTTCTTTTTAGTTACACACCCAAGTTTGAGTAACACGGATATATAGTATCCGTTTGTACAGGCATTGATGTGTTACAATTGTTTATCCCCCTTTCGTTTCATGAAAGCATTGGGATGTGTTTAGTGCCCAAATCAAAGATTTCTTGGAGTTTGTCAGGCTTCTTGTGCTCAATTTAAGGTGCCTGGAGTTTGGAATATCCTCCGACATTTTGTACATATCTTTTTAGTTACACACGATCATAACATTGCTAGCTGATTTTTCTAATTTTGTTTTCTTCATCTAGATCCGGAACATGTTAATTGTAGTGCTTTTATTGACCAAACTCTTAAGAATGTTGCCATACAAGTTGGCATAGATGTTTCTGTTTTTTAGTCATCCATATCTAACTATTTGTTTTTTTAATGGATCATGGGTGTTAAAATTTTTGGTTTTTTATGTTTATAGGGCTTGCTATGGTGTTCTTAGATTTGTCATGGAGAGTGGAGCCAAGGGATGCGAGGTAAATCAACCAACTTTTCCCCTCATTTCTTGGTTCGATCACCAAGCATTTGCGCATCACTTTGTGATTATGCACCCAGGTCATTGTGAGTGGAAAGCTCCGTGCTCAGCGTGCTAAGTCGATGAAATTCAAAGATGGTTACATGATATCATCTGGTTTTCCTGTCAAGGAATATATCGATTCTGCCGTTAGACACGTCCTTCTTAGACAGGTCAGTTGAAATGCTGTGTTAGTGCCTCTTCGGTTCTATTATTACCTGTCTAACAATGTTTCCAAGGATCTAAAAGACTTCGCCTTCTGTCTGAAATATTTTCAGGGTGTGCTGGGTATAAAAGTTAAAATCATGCTTGATTGGGACCCTAAGGGTAAGCAAGGCCCCATGACCCCATTGCCCGATCTCGTCACCATCCACCCTCCAAAGGATGAGGAAGAGTATAAAGAAAAGAAAGAGTTTGAGGCAGTTGTTCCCTCGCCCATTATCGAGGTTCCTGTGGCCGGTTTAGAGCCAGCCATAATGGTTTGACCCAAATTAGTCTACTAAATCTAGTATGTTTGCTTTAATGTTTAAAGACTGTTTTATTACATTATCAGGACAGTTGCTAGATACCCCTGTATGAATTAATGTTTGGCAGTCATAGCCTTTGTTCAGGTGTATTTTGAGTGTTTTTCCAAGTATATTTCAATGCAGTACCCAGTTTTGTTACACTGGTACAATTGAAGTTTGCAACTCCGATAACAGCTCCGACAAACAAGAAGCACAACTCCACCAGTTGAGAGATCGGGAGACATCGGACTCAGGTATAATCATCGAAGCCGTCAATGTGGCTGTCGTTAGTCCGGTAATTGCCCTCTCTTTGAAGGAACTCAAGCTACAATGATGATAGGCCTAACCATATCCAAATTATGGAAGCATGTCAAATTTTGTTAGCCTTATCATAGTTATTTTAAACCTTGAAGGAAATAGTGAGGCCTATCATCATTTGTACCTAAAGTATTTTTTGTTGCTTTATGGTTTTCCAGGATTTTGTCGTGATTAATTCGAACCAACCCCGTCGAACACCTAACTTTGACCAACTAGTTCGGATTAAACCTGACCAAAATCTGATATTGAAATAATTTTTATAATCACTATGGCTCATTGGCCAACTAATTTGAATTAAATTTTACAGAGATTCTTTATGAAAATGATTTTTTCAATCTAATTTTTTTATTCACAATGTGAGAATTCGAATACTAAAAGTAACCTTTTAATTACAATATCAAGCCATTAGCAATTGCTCGATTTGTTTTGACATGAGTAGTTTCATACACAGGTAACTCTTCTCTATACCTATCGTTACTCATAAGAACAAGATGATCTAACTCGAAAAGATCCGAACTCGAATCACTACTTGCATCATCATCTTCATCAATATAATGATTGTCTTTGGACTTCCTCGATGGCGAATTTCTGATATTATGTGTTGTCGGAACCAAAATTGGCCGCATCCTCGACCTTTGTTCTTCATACACACGTTTTTCCTCACACGGTTTGCTGTCGTGGTCGAGGACGATGCTCGCCGGGCAAAATCTAACCTTTCTTTTAACCCCGTCACACGATTTCTCTCTCGTCAAAGGCGAGTTATTGCTTATACACGGTCTCGAACTCGAAGAACACACCGTTGAGACCTTGTCCTCGTGTCGTAATGTCGAGGTCGGGTTCTTGGTTTTCTTCGTACTGTTATTAACTGACGTGAACAACGAATAGATGAAGCTCGCCAGACGGGATCCTGGCGAAACGGGTTGCTTCGTCTTCTTTAAATCCCCATGGATTTTCACAGCACTTGATGATTTCGGAGCATGAACGTCGACCACATGATCCTGCTGTCTCTGTTCGTAAAACAGAGGTTTCCCCGGTGGAGCCGACAAGCTGGTCCCGACAGGTTTATGCCTCGAGGGGACAAAACAGGGAGCTTTTGTTTTCAAACCGTACATAGATTCAGTATCGGATGATGAGAATCCGCCATAACTGGAACCAGATGAGCTTGAACTTGAGCTAAAGAAAACCCTGTTCCTGTCTGCGATTTTCTTGTCGGAAACCTTGTTTTCCATCCTTTTCTCGATCAGACAAGCCTGCTTCTGCATTGTTTCCCGACAGAATTTCAAGCTTTCTTCACGTTCGGCGCCGGCAACACCGTGGTTATCGTCGATGGAACGACAGATTTGGTCGAGTAGAGAAGACGAGAAAGATGGGTTATCTCTGTTATGCTTATATCTTCCTTCTCTTGTCTGTGTTTTCTCGAATCTAAACATGGCTTCTGGTCTGCAAAAATGGTGAGAACTGAGAAGAAACAGAGGGTTTTGGTTTACAAGAAACACAGATGTTAGCTGTTTCATTTTAAAAGCTTTGGGGTGGGTTAAAATATGTAACAAAATTTTATTTTATTTTTATTTTTTAAGTTCATTTTATGAAAATATCTAAAGTAATAAAAACATATACTAGTATAATACTTTTTAGTTTAAAGGTTTATGGGTTTTGGTTGTAGCGTTTAAAATTTAAGGTAAGTGTTTAGAATTTAAAATATATGGTTCAAGATTTAGGGTTTAATTTTTAGGGTTAGAAATTTAAGATTTGAATTTTATAGTGTGAATATGCAGGCGTGTGTAAAATTAGTTTTACATAGGGGTGGCAATCGGGTGGGGAATAACCGAAAACCGTGGGGATCCGAACCGATGGGCATGAGGAATAACCGAAATCCTTACCCATATGGACGGGGATGGGGGAAGTTTTATAACCGAAGCTCAAATGGGGATGGGGACGAGGATTGCTATATCTGAACCGTACCCGTATAAATCACCGTGGGGATCCCAAAAATATCCGCAAGAATCCCCAAAAATATCCATAGGGATCTTGATATTTTACGAAGTTTGATGGCCATAAGTGTAATTTACCTATGTTTCATCAAAAATCTATTCTCACATGAGCATGGCCGGCTAGAGTAAGTTTGAAATTTCTTTGTAAATTCTTTACAAATAATTAAAATATTATCTATGCATTGTTGTAAACATGATTTAGTTTAATTTTGTTTAAAATACATGGTGATTGATTTAGATATGTATTCTAAATTATATGAATATTTGAATGTTGAAAGGTCATAAAAATTTGGCAGCATATTTGTTACAAAAGTTTTAGTAATGACTTTGAAAAATCACCAAAAATTCTACAAGTTAAATTAGGGAGTGAGCGTTATATTTTTATAATCACACGAAAGTCTAGATTTGTTTAAAACAAACAATTATTGATTTCGAGTTACATATTAGGATTTATTAATTTTTTACTGAGCAAATGTTAGAAGAAAAGACAACATATTGTTTCTAAAAACAACAGTAACAGTGACTTCGAAAATTTACCATAAATCGTACGAGTAAAATTAGAAGAAGTAATTTATATGATTGGAAAAATTATCGAATCTATTTTCTTTTAGAACAAACATACTATTTTTTGAAACTATAGATTATTAATCACATATTTTCTTTTAAAGGTAGTTCAAGATGCCATGTTTCAAACGATTAATATTTAAGTCATGTTTTATAGTTTTCAAATTATTTGTTTGTTGTTTGATAAAACTAAATTTATCTTTTATGTTTGTAATTTTGGAGATTTTATGTTGAGTATTTGTTTTATAAATTATTTTATATTTTCTTGGGTATGGGGATTAACCGAAAACTGCGGGGATCCGTAAGGGATGGGTATGGGGACGAAAAAATCCCCGAAATGTTTAATGGGGATTTACCAAAAGCCTACCCGCAAGTGTTGGGGACGGAGTGAGAAATGCAAAACCGTCCCCAATCCACCCTTTGCCACCCCTAGTTTTACACAACGTGTATTAAAATTTTACCCTTATAAAAAGCAGAGTAATCTAATCATCTATAACCCGATTTCAAAGAGCGGTTCTAGTCGTATAGAATGATTTATTCTTTTTTAGTAACCCAAATTCGAATAATATTATTTGCATAGAATGAAAAAAATATGATAATATAGTACGTTAAATGCACCGCCTAAAATATAAATAATTTTGGTTGCCCACTAGGTTCTTCAATGCTTAGCCCTGACTAATCCGAATTAACTTGCGTCGCACACTTGTCTTTGGTAGCTGAATTCTCCAGCGGCGATTTTCTATATACACGAGACCTTGATTTCGAAAAAAACTTATTGAGTTGTCATTGTGATTAACCAATTATTGCAACCAAACATATATAATTGTAATGCCACACGAATTAGAATGTTATATTGAATGATCAGAATAATTTCTTCTTTTGGATTTGTATATTAATTATTAGTTTCTTTGAATTTGTTTTTTATTGTGATTTAATGTGACAATCCACATGGAGCTACAATGTAGATCATAGTCAAATACATTTGTAATTAGAGGACAAATCACATGTATTTGTTGACAACTTAATATGCTTATCTTTAGCTATAATTTCGAAGAAATCTTATTAAATTTAAAGAGTGATTTTAGTGATAAAAAATGACGTGTTTCATTTAGATAATTCGAGCTTGAATAATTTAGTTTACACGTGTGTGAGTTTAAACTAAATTTGTAACTAAACAGAGATAGTAACTTGTACTCGAATAAAATAATAAAAAAATCTTAGTAAAAAAAATTCACCATCGGAGAAAATAAGGTACATATGTTTTTCTTTTGTCAAATTATGAATTTGGTTCTTATATTATATTTACATTTATGATTTAGTCTCTAAATTTTAATTTAGTTGAATGAGATTTTATTACTTTTATAATTTCATTAGTTAGTTGAAATGGTTATGGCCTTATGGGATGATCTAATTTTCTGTTTTAAGTACTTTTTAAGTTCTAATAATTTTGAAGTAAATCAATTTATTTTTTTTAATTTCGAGAAAGGACACTCGAAAAATAAATGGTCCTTTTGGAGATATCCGATAAAATTGGAACGATATTCGATTTTGATTCCATCCCTAATAGTAATTCCATGAATTAATGATGTAATCCATACCTCACATATTACCAAAGCTTAAAGTATACCCTACATATGAGTTAAATGCTTAAAAAGATTTTGCCAAATGCCATGATAAGACCCGAAGTTCTTGAAATATGCTGAAATCATCCCCCAAAGTGCCCCTACTTCACAAAAAAAGCAAATTGCATTATTTATTTTTCGACATGATTTGATGATTTAAGCCATTTCAGTCCGATCATGTTCTGATTTAAGACAAATTTGTGTTTCTTTCTTTGTTGTTTGTTTGGGCCACATGTTTTGGACTAATCCAAAAAAAACTCACTTCCATCATGTCAATATATTTTTCCTTTTTTTAATTAGCATCATTTAGTGAGTAGTCTAGTATTTGATCGACTTTTCAAGAAACTCGAAATGATATGCAAAAGTTTTTTTAAATATAAAATTATATTGATTCGAACAGAAAAAAACGAAATCACATGCCTCATTAAAAAATTTCCCTAATCTTAATCGGAGGAAAAAGAGTGCACTGTGAAATCACTATGAATTTGTAACGAACATGCTACCCAAAATCTACAACCACTTACAAATACACTTGATAATTATTCTTCCTCAGCATTATATTCGCTTACATGAAAAAATTGGATAAACTCAACCTTCCTGTTTATCCCTTTTTTTTTGCTAGGGAATCTGCGACTTCATTACTAATTGCAAAAGTTATTTGGTATATAGACTGTGTAAATTTCAGATTGTACAAATTTCTTAATTTTAATATTGTATATTCTAGTTAAGGTTTAGGATTTAAGGTTGTAAAGTTTAAAATTTAGGGTTTATCATTTTTAATGGTCTAAAGTTGATTACAATGTAATATCTGTTCATACATATTTTAACCCTTTGACAATGGACATTTGTAGTCTAAATTTTACACATTGTATCAAATAATTTCTCTATATATGAAAGATTATTTGATATACATGTGTATAGAAGCATGTTTATTTTAGGATTTTGGGAATTTGGAGTTTAGTGCTTATGGTTTAGAATTTAAAATTTAAGGATAAGGATTTAGATTTTATAATTTAAATAGAAATGGCCGTGTATTAAAAAATAACTATATATATTATATACCATATGAAAAAAATGAAATTTTGGATTTTAGGGTAGGGTGTATTTTTTAGGGTGTAGGGTTTAGGATTTAAAATTTAGGGTTAGGGCTTAAAATTTAATTTTGTTGTGTTTTTTAGTGTCGGGGCATAAGTATGACGAATGGAAATCCTCTACCCCTTTTCGATGCCCCTACATATGCTCCCACACTCAAAATTAACTTTAGGGTTTAGGGTTTAGCATTTAAGAAATTTAGGGTATGGTGTATTTTTTAAGATATATGGTGTAGGCTTTAGGATCTAAAATTTAGAGTTAGGGCTTAGAATTTAATTTTGTAGTGTTTTTTAGTGTTAGGGCATATGTAGGGGCACCGAAAAGGGGCAGACGAATTTTATCCTAAGTATGACCACTGAAAAAGGCATATAATTTTTATCCAAAGTTAAGCACGTATATCCTATGAATATAATATTAAATTATATCAAATTAAAGTATACAAATACTCGACATAATGATTATATATAGGAATAATTGCTATAAACAGCAAAAAACAACTCCCCTAGTCCTCATCCACTCCCTGTGGATGTACAAGTAATGAAAACGACTCTTCATGAATGATTAGATTAGATTAGGTTATGAATGAGTTGAATCCATGAAGCTCAACCACGACGAAATTCACATGCATGAACCATGCAATGTTCACTTAACCTAGTTAGCAAACGTGTTCCAGACATGGATTCTTGTTGCTTCAAAAACACAAAACCCTAGAGAAAACATTAATGTATGTTAACCAGCAGCACCATTAAGGATGTTGAAAATGATGAAGAAAGGTCTTGAGATATCTCTTAGTTAGTCTACCATGCATTTCGGTCTCGGTTTATTTATCACGGTTGTGAACATTGTTAGAGTTATGACCCAAATTCTATTTCAGACAGAACTGATCAATTTCTGTGGAACTCTACCTCATCATTTCAGATACCCATCAAAGAGTAGAAAATTCAGTTTGATTAGATTTTTTACTATCCAAGTTTCCTTTATAACCAAGCAACATATCCGTATAAATAGATATAAGGGATTAGGATTAAAATCATTCAGTTGTAATCAGTTTTTCTACATAGTGAAAATTTCTTTTCCTCTGCCCGTAATTTTTCTCTTCTAGATTTTCTATGTAAAATTTTAGTTTTATTTTTTTTTCTACGTTTGCGTTTATTTACTTATTGCGTCATTATCGTCCTGATAGTATAACAAATATGACAAATATTATCGTAATTGATTGTAATAGTTATAAAAAGTGATTATCATCGAAATTATAAGCTAAGTTTAGTTCTCAACGTTTATATCTAATAGATTATCTATTATTTAATCTGATTTTTTTATACATTATATTAACTCAAAATCTTATTCTCAGAAATAATTTTATATTCCGTAAATCAAACGCAACATAAAGTTAGAAGTAGCCAGCCCATATATGCATGGCACCTCGTGCGGCATTGCACCCCAAGCCTGGTCATGAGAACATGAATGGTCCCATCCTCATCCTTATCTAATAGATTTGGAACGAATAAAATTATATTTAAATTTAAATCGTATTTTATTATAATTATATCAGATTACACACATGTGCTCGAATCCGGATCTTCTAGAACGGATATTATTATTTTTCCATTGGTGTGCACCATCATTTTGATTTGATCACGTCCCCACATCATGATGACAATTGATTGAATATATGATACCAAAGATCAAACGGTGAAGATGGAATTGGAAGATAGTTCTAAATAAAATGTTGCTTTGTTCAAAGATAAAGAGTTACAAACCATTCCCAAAGGTGAACATACACAGCTCATGGATCAAATGCTGGAGTTCCAAATGGTATTATATAACCAGCTATCTTCTGTCAAATCGATATTCGAATGTGTTTGATGAAAATGAGAAATAAATACGGATAACATAGACAGACAAATGCACATGCACATGCTCATCTCCAACCATCCCATCTTAAAAGAGTTGTAAAGGAATTAGTTCGAACGAAAACTCCCATACCGATGAGTTTCATCACGAGGTTCTCTTCTCTTACATCAATGAGAGTTGGACCTCTGCATGTCTACCAGCTTGTAAAGATCGCCCCGTCGTTGTTTCGTGAAGGGAAGACTTGCCCTGAATTTTTATCACAAGCAACCACTTAGAATGATCAGAAAGCATTATCAAAGAAACAAATTCCATAAAGAATGTGGACGCCACTGTCGGTCACCTTCGTTGCTCGAGTATTGAATAATCAATCTCTGCTATTATTATGTCCTCTTCATGTTCAGTGGTTGCCAGAACTTCTCCAAACTGTCACAATGCAAACAATTTAAGCATTACTTATCTGGTCAAAAGACTTGAAACCACACAAAAAAAGCACCATACACGAAAGCTATATTTGTTAATCCGCGAAAGAGCTATCTACTTACAGGTCCTACAAGGGTAGAGTGCCCCCAAGCCACGTAACCGGCTCCAGGATCTCGAGCAGGTGAACAAGTTGCAACATATAACTGCCATTTGAAAGAAACACAAAACAGAAACCTTTTGTAAGCAATCCGATATTCGTGTTCTAGACGGCAAGGAGGTCTTAAGGATCTCAAGATTCCCGCTCTAATGAATCAACTCCGCTTTTAACATTCAGTATCTATGGCAACAACAACGGAGCACGAATTATAAACGTAGAAGACGAAAATAAGTAGAACAGCATTAGATTGCCGCATCCTAGTTTCGACAAAATAATGACAGAATCTACATAGTTTTCAACTGCTTCAATGGTCTCGCATTGTTTTATACTAAACATTATACAGTAGGCCTTCACATTTGTCGATTGAAGGAAGGGAAAAAAAATTGCAACCATACCTGATTATCCATAGCCCTGCGTATGTAACAGCAAGAAGCGCATTAGTAGATGAACAACAATCATATAGAGACATAAACGGTATGAACTACAATATTCGACATAGCAAAATAACATTTAGCTCACTAAATCATCATATAAGACCATTCCCCTTCAGGTAGGAGAAAGGTCGGATGTTCAAGCAATAAAGAACAAAGCTGGAGGATGATCAAACATGATAAATTCCAGTTCTCAAATAAATTTATCGGTGTCTAGGCAAAGCAATTTTTTGTATTTTTAACCTTACTTCTCTCAAGCTTTTCCACTTCAAAGAGTTAACAAGTAGAGCGAAAGCAGGGGAAAAACAAGCACCTTGCTCTCTGCGCCAACTCCCAATGCAATGGTCCGGTTGTCATGTTAAATGCTCCAGGATAGCATATCAGGTGAGCACCTACTTCAAAATGCAGAACACATAGTTCGAAACTAATGAATAAGATCGGCAATATGACTACGTCCACAACTTTTGCTTTTCAAAGAAAAAGATAAACACATGAGCAGAATCTTGTTAATATCAAGAGGAAAAAAGTAGAAAGATCCAAACCGCGATATAGAATATATAAGTGATTGTTAACTATGGGGATAAAAGGAATCAATAGAAGTAGGAAATGTGGCTTAACGTATTCAGGAAGAATTGTGTTCATGACAAAAATTCTCCGCATTTGCAAAATTATTTATCAATTAAAATAATAATTGTGTTCATAGGCTTAAAAATCAACCCCAAAAAAATGAAATTAATTGCATCACAGATTCACAGTTCAATGAAGATGTAAACAAACCTCTTGCGGCATATATCATTGCTAATTCCGTAAAGCGAATGTCATAACAGATGCCTATGCCAATACGCCCAACATCTGTATGCAGTATTTGTTAATTTCCCATTTTGAAAATTTTCAAACTAGTGTACTAGACTGGTGACAGGAATTAGTGACAGAAGAAAAGATGATTTACGATACAAGGTGTAGAAAATGCTTTCAACAAAAGTTGCGGACTAAATATTACTATAACACGTTCATGAGCGGAAAGTCAAAGGAAACACCAAACCTGTGTCCACAACAGTAGGAGTCTCCCCTGCAGTAAGAGTCTTGGATTCCATAAAGGTAATCTTCCCGGGAATATCAATATCAAAAAGGTGAATCTGTAGGTCCATAAGAATGTAATAAATATTACACACATCAGCTTTAAAGAGTCTTCAAATTTCAAAATGATATCACTAAAATTATAGAACTGTCTAAAGGACACTGCCAACTTGGTATTTGAGATCCATAATTCCAATGCTTGCATACTAATAAGATAGTGCCAAAAGATAGAATAGTTAAAACTTAATAGAAATGAATACCGGTTCTCATTTGATGATACACGAAACAAAAAACTGAAATATTAGATGCCTAAATCATCAAGTAATGTGTCAATAAAAAATGTGCTAAAATAGCTTGTTATTTCTATACTACCATTATGGGAATAGGGAGAGCCTCTACCTTGCGATGCTTGGCTTTCAGCTTCCCATCGGAACCAAATACACAACAAGTATTATACAACTTATCGCCGCAGCGTTCAGGTATAGAACCACCAACTATCGTGATCTTCAGGCGACTGGCAACTTCAGACAGCATAGCTGTCGAAGGAGAAGCATCACCACCTGCTTCGATATCTTCGGCGTAAACAGGGAAGCTGTCATTCGAATACGGGCTGTTCCATATTTCCTGACACAAAACAACAGACATGATGAACAGGCCTAAAAATCGATGCTTTGATATCATGGTATTCATAATTTCTAAGACCCATCAATACCAAGCAACAAAGTTTCAATTTTTCACCCCTCAAATTCGACACAATGAAAGCTTAACTTTCTACAAATCATCACCCAACAAAACCCTTATTTCAAAAATCAGGAAAGGTGAAACGTTGAGATACTCACAGGTAAAAGAACAAGCTTGGCACCCTTTTGAGCAGCCTCCTCGATGGCCTTCTTAGCATGCTTTATGTTCCTCTCTTTATCAGGCGTCACCGAAAGCTGACAAAGCCCGATCTTGAACTGCAACAACAACAACAACAACACAAAACAGATAACTTTATAACTTCAACAAGCAAACAATCAAAACACCAACAAGGCAAAAAGAGAAAGAAAACAAAGAGATTGCCTTGGTGAGAGGAGGGGTTGGAAGAGGAAGGGCAGGGGGTTCCCTGGCAAGTTCAGACAAGGAAGCTGATGCCATTAATGGTGGTGTTGTTGAGTTGGGTCTCATTTGGAGCTTTTGGCAGCGTTGATTGTGCAGATTTTTGGTGTTTCTGGGGATGGTTGAGGAGAAGAAGGTTGTTTGAGAAATGGGTTTTGATGATTGTTGAAGAAAAGTGCGTGAGATTGCAGAATTTTTGGAGCTAAACAGTGATGATAACGCTGCCTTCATCTCTCATTTCACTTCTCTTGGGTTCGTTTTCCCTTTCTGGGAATCCCTTTTCATTTTTGTCTTTTGTTGGTACAGGGAGTTTTCAGTCAATTCGGTTTCTAAACGACGTCGTTTTATTATGTAGAAGAGCTCAACAAAACCATACTTGGCTACTTGCAAGCAACTACGGGTGTTCATACCCAGGTATCCGGATTTTCGGCTATTAAAACCTCGGCCCGTGGTCGGATTCATTTATCTTATAGTAAATTTTTGGTAATATGCATGTTTCGGGTGTGTGGCTGTCCATTCCAACAATATTATTTTTAAGATTCGAACTCGTATCCTCTCTTTGGTAGTGCAATGTGCCTTACCAATGCACCCAACACTTATTAATTATTTTATAGTATTTTTTAAATCATAGAAAACACAAAATTAGTCTTAAGGGAGAAATATGATAAATTAATATAAATATTTTCGATAAATTTAAAGTTTAAAAGTACATAATACAAATATAAAAAATAAGAATTAAATTTAGTTTTAGGGTGAAAATAGTAAGTGACCTAAAATAAAAATAATATATATATATATATATATTAATCTAATACCGAGACGAGTTGAGTACTTGGTTACAAAATATTTTCGACCTAAATTCAACCCCACTACTTGAAGAAAAAAATCACAGGTCGAGTACCCAATCAAAAATTCAAATATTTTCGTTATAATATCTGATAATTTTTAATCGAATCAACGAGTCAAATAATTCGAGACGTGTACTTTTGAATATCCCTACTTACAAGTTACAACGCATAGCTTGTAATTCGAAAACATATTATTGAAACACTAGCGCCACTTGTTTTCTTTCTATTGTTCTTTTTTCTTAATTTCTTTAATATTGACCGACGGTGATATTAATTTTAATGTTAATTGTCGATCAGCAAAATTCTTACAAACGAGAAATTATATTATAAGTTTATCACGTCACGTCATTCATGATCTTTTTTAATAAAAATATCTATTTTATTAATTTTCCATGTCACTTTTATATCTATTTTACTTATATTTACTGTAAATCAAATTAAAAAATAACTTTTTTATCATGTAAATATATATTTAATAAAAAACAAATAATTAATAAAATAGATAATTTTTGTTGGTCGAGACCAACCGAACGGCCTTATTATATAATTTCACCCTCTTTGGTATACACTATAATACTTGCATTAAATGAAATTTTCACCGCAATTTCACTGCGAGGAGAAGTTTAGTGAAACCAAGCTTCCAATTCATCTCCAATGGCGCTGCCATCAGCCAGGGCCATTGTAAACTCGGCACAGGCCTTTGACCTCATCCCCATTGTAAACTCCATAACTTCCCTCCTCCAAACCCTAAACCCCAGAACCCCAAACCCTGAAAACCTCAGTTCATCCCCTCTAAACAGCTTCTCCCCTTTCCTGGACCCAAACTTCGTCACCCTTGTCATCACCAAACAAACCAACCCTTACCACGCTCTCTTCTTCTTCAACTGGGCATCAAACCCAAACCCAAACCCTAAAAACTACACCCACAATCTCAGATGCTATGAAGCCATCACAAATCTCCTCCTTCACCACTCTTTATTCCACCCCGCCATCGAACTCCTTGAGAAATCGCATAAGCTCTCGGATTTCCTCATCGGCAGAATCATCAAGGCGTATGGGGATAAAGGGAATATCAAAGCTGCAATCTTTTGGTTTAACAAAGCGAAATCAATCGAGAAAGATAAGTACTTGTTTTCGTTTAATTCGATTCTGGGTGTTTTGGTTAAGGCTAATTTGATAGATTTACTCAAAACGTTGTTCGATAACGTTGTGAAGGAAGGCGGTGTTCGACCCGATGTGTCTTCGTATACTATATTGATGAGGGGTTTGTGTAAAAAAGGGATGGTTGAGAGTGCAAAGAAGGTGTTCGATGAAATGCCTTGCAAGCCGAATTCGTTTGCTTTTAACACTTTGATTAATGGGTTTTGTAAGAAGGGTGATATGGAGAGTGCACGTTTGCTTTTCGATATGATGATGACCGAGGCGGATTGCTTGCCGGAAACTGTAACTTACACGACTTTGATCGATGGGTATTGCAGAAAGGGAGATTTTGTCGAGGCAAGGAAGTGTTTGAATACGATGGTGAAAGGGGGTTGCTCACCCAATGTGTTAACTTATAATGCTATTATATATGGTTTGTGTCTTAGAGGGAGAGTCGACGAGGCGAAGTCGATGATGTCCGAGATGAGGTTGAATGGAGTGGAAGATAATGCTGCAACTCATTTGAATATATTGAAAGGGCTTGGTATTGCAGGGAGGTCTTTAGAAGCCATTGAATATTTCAGGTGGATGGCTAGTTGTAATACGGAGTTGGATGCGAAAGCTTGTATTGTTGTTGTGAATGAGTATTGCAAATTGAGGAAGATTGATGAAGCAATTTCCCTTTTGAAGGGAATGTGTCGGAGAGGCATTAGTCCAAATGTAAGTTGTTTCAATTCGGTGTTCCGGACACTCGTGGAGTTGAATGAGCTCGATAGAGCTATTTTGCTTCTAATACAGATGCCCCGAATGGGATGCTCGCCGAATTATGTGTCTTATAGTACTATCATATGCAGTCTTTGTAGGACCGAAGGTAGGATGCGTGAGGTTGGATATCTGGTTGATGACATGCTTCGAAATGGTTTTGACGCCGATGCCACGATGTACGGTTGCTTACTCGAGAGATACAGTGAGGCTGGAAATGAAGAAATGGCAATGCAAGTTTTTAATGAAATGATTGGCAAGAGTTACATCATCGGTTTGGAGAGCTTCTCGGTATTTATCAAAATGCTGTGCGCGAAAGGGATGATTGTAAAGGCCAAAAACTTCTTCGAGGACATTTGTAAGACGTTCCCCGCGGTTGAAAGGGATGGTTATCGAAGAGTCTTAGATGAACATCTGCAAATAACCCAAGGCTCGAGTAAGGAACACCGAGAAGAAGAAAGTTCGTTACTCATCTGGTGACAACCTTCCTTGTGGCCAAATTGTTGCAGCAATGAGAGACACCCGAAGTGGCAGCTTTGCTGAATTTGCTTGCCGAACGGAGACGAGACAGGAAATCGATCGGCACACAAAGCACCATCCCTTTAACTTGTATTTGACATTCGAGTTTATGGTTCATGGTTGGCATTGTATTCAATCATCTGAAATTCAGATGGTTTGTAATTCGATCGATCCGTATAACCATTGATCGATCGAACAAACCAAATAAATCGATTTTTGAAGCTGATTTGTTAAATTGATTTACAAATGAACTAATGCCACTGGAGCTTAAGTTGTAAACTTGGGGACATATTTGATGACGTAGCAAAAATCTATATGAAATGGGGGCTTCCTATTCAGGGTTTCTCCCCCCTTCTAAATTGGGCCAAAAATCAGAGTGGCGGACTTTTCCCTCCTTATCAAATCCGCTTTATTGAAGAAAAAAATCCGAATTTCCCCCAAATCTATGTGCTTCCTTCTTTCTCCCTCCAAACAGTAAGAACTGAAGAGAGAGGGGTCACTCAAATACTCATAAAAACCAAACCTTTTTCCCTTCCCTCCATTTCCTTTCTCTCCGTTTCTCGATTCCCACTCTCCGGCGAAAGAAAGGAACCGGTGTGGGTAATGGACGGCGGCGCTCCTTACAACCCACGCACGGTCGAAGAAGTCTTTCGAGATTTCAAGGGTCGTCGTGCCGGCATGATTAAGGCCCTTTAGGGATGGCAACGGGGCGGGGCGGGGCGGGTTTTTGGCCGCCCCGAACCCGCCCCGACCTATAAGATACTATACCCGACCCCGCCCCGCCCCGAATTAAAATATTAATTTACCCGCCCCGACCCGCCCCGATACAATAACCCTTAAACCCGACCCCGCCCCGACCCGCCCCGAAAAATTAAAAAAAAATTAATCTTCGTCGACGGTAAATGTTAGATTCGATCAATCTTTCACCACAATCACAAATTATGATTTCAAAGGACTTCAAACTTATATAAGAAAATAAAATAAAACTAATTTTAAATTATCACGTGTTAAACTACATATTTAAAAGAATAAACTTGAATCATTGACCGTTAGAATCGAATATATTAAAACTTGAACAACATCTAAACAAATTTTACAAAATGTACGAACCAAAACAAAAAAAAAAAACAACTTTAAAACACATAAAAATGTTTAAATATAATGATATTTTTTATAAATATAATAAAAATATATATAAAAATATACCGGGGCGGGGCGGGGCGGGGAATTTCTATCAAATACCCGAACCCGCCCCGCCCCGACTTCAAGCTTTTCTCGCCCCGCCCCGCCCCGCCCCGATCCCCGAAATTTTAGTAAAAATACCCGGCCGGGTCGGGACGGGGCACCTCGGGTCGGGTCGGGGCCGGGTATTTTTGCCATCCCTAAGGCCCTTACCACTGGTAATGCTTCGCTTTTCTCTTACTTGCTTGTCATTTTCGTAACCCCATTTTTTTTTATCATTTTGAACTTCATTTTTGCGTTTAATTTGATTTCTGGGTGTGGTGGTGTTTGCAGATGTAGAGGAGTTCTACCAGCAGTGCGATCCAGGTGCTGGTTTTTTGTTTTGTGCATGCAATTATTGTAGCTTTTAAGATGAAAAATACTAGTTTGAGCAAAGTAAAAGATTACTGTTCTTGTTCCTCATGTGTTTACAACCATAAATTCATATTCTTTCTTAAAATTACTATAAATTCTTAATGGTTGGAATGAAAAAGTTCTTCCTTTATTTGGTAATTATTCTTTCTCCTTTGATTAGCAAAGTTAACATTGTGCTCTTTCTTTGATGCTTATCCGTTTGTTAAACAGGCGTGTTTCGATTAAAATAATGAATGCGAATGTATTTACTCATTCGACCTTGTTAGGGTCTTTAAATGCATGAAATAAGTTGAACTAAAATTCTAAAATTTTGATTGTAGAAAAGGAGAATCTTTGCCTTTATGGATTTCCCAGTGAACAGTGGGAAGTGAATTTACCTGCCGAAGAGGTGCCTCCGGAGCTTCCGGAGCCTGCACTGGGTATTAACTTTGCCAGGGATGGAATGCAAGAAAAGGACTGGTTATCATTGGTTGCTGTACACAGTGATGCGTGGTTACTCTCCGTCGCTTTCTATTTTGGTGCTAGATTCGGGTTTGACAAATCTGATAGGTATATTCTATCCTCGCCCGAGTGTCGTTTCTCGTTTTGGCTTTATTTACATGTTCTTTGGTTCGGCCAAATCTCTTGCTGTGCTTTTAGACTGTCCGTTACATCTGTTACAAAAAAATTGGATGTTATGGATTTTACTCGGTTGGCAAAACTTTATGGATTCTCTTTGATGATTCATACATTTATCGAAACTCGTTTAATTTGGCTAGCATTTGCTACTTGCTGTTGGAAGCCCCAGTGTCTAATTTGATTTAAATACTTATAAGGCTTGAAAATTTGTTGCGTTGTCGACTGGTTTATTTGTCTGTAATCCCCGTTGTCAACTTCCCATCGATTCCAAGGTATGATCTTCCCGATCCATAAATCTACCCTTCAGCATGAAGGTCATACAACATATCGGTAAATAGTAATACTGGGCTTAGTATGAGTAAGCATTCTTAAATCGGGATGCCGTGTACGAGATTTGCATATGGCTACAGGTTTTTTCTATCAACAATATGATGTTGGTTATTGTGGTGCAGGAAACGCCTTTTCAATATGATAAACGATCTTCCAACAATATTTGAAGTTGTGACGGGAGCAGCTAAGAAACATACAAAGGAGAAATCCTCGGTTTCAAATCACAGCAGCAACAAGTCTAAATCAAACTCTAAGGTACAAAAAGTTTTCTTGCTTAAATATTTTGTCAGATGTTAATCTCTGTGTATGATTGGATTAAGGTGGGTTTTGATCCGAACTAAAAACACATTTTTTGTGTTATGACATACTAAAATCTCTTGTAGTGGAAGTAAAGTTCATTTGTACATAAAGCTGACCAAATTAAGTTTGTTAGCATATTGGTTTCTTCGTAGTTTATTCGCTCTCCAAACGAGAGAAATAAAATAACGGAACCTTGTGTTCTTTGTCCCTTTGAAAAAAATGCAGCAAGGGTCTGAATCGCAGCCCAAATATTCGAAGGCGGTGGAATCGAAGGATGAGGAGGAGGATGGTATGGAAGAGGAAGATGACGAGGAGCATGGAGAGACCTTATGCGGGGCTTGCGGAGAAAATTACGCGGGTGATGAATTCTGGATTTGCTGTGATATCTGTGAGAAATGGTTCCACGGAAAGTGTGTCAAGATTACACCGGCAAGGGCAGAGCATATTAAGCAGTACAAATGCCCGTCATGCAGCGGCAACAAGAGAGCACGACCTTGATGATGGATGCTCGACCGCTCTTTATGTGAATTCCGGCATCATGGACTGCTAACCCCCTAGTAGGTGATGTACTCAAGTATGTTCTTAGTCATTGTATCCTTTTAAGTTTTAACCAAGGAAATCTATCATGGCTTGTATGTGTAGGATTATAAAAAAGAAGAAGATATTTTAAAGCAGGTTGAGAATCATTTTTCTTCCTGCCATTGTATTGGAAACTTGCTTTGTGTTTGAATCTGGTTTTTAAATGCAAGAATTTGTAAGAATTCGTGTTCATGATATCAAGCTCTCGGCTCTTTTTCAAATGAGTAACCCTCAGACGTTTTATTTTGGAACAAAATAATTTTACAGTGAATAGAAACTGTTAGTCAACTAACGATCAATGTCTTGAGATGATTCGGCAGAATGATAGGTCAAAAAAATTAATTTTTGATTGTCGCTTTATTCTGTTTAATCAATATTTTTGTTTTTATAACATTATCATGTCAGCATGCAATGCCATACAAGTTTAGTATGTTATTTTAAGCCGTTTATTGTTAGTTGACTAGTGATATTCATCCATTGTGGAGTCGTTTTAGCCCAGAATGAAATATTGAATGTTAAAATAATTCTAAAAAAAATATGAATCAAAATGATTATATAGTGAAACGTTATAAAAATGTTTTGATATTATGCTTATATTCTAATCACATTCATTATTAATAATTTTTTAAAAAAAATATTAATTATCATGTAAATATCTATGTGCATTATTAAATAATATGACGTAATATAAATAATAATTAATATTTTATATGTTGAGATTTGTGGTTAAAATTAAAATGTTTAGGAGTTTAGGGTCAATTTAAAATAATAATTGTAATGCTCAAAATAAATTAAAGTGCTCAAAATTTATAGAAATTTAAAGAGTTATAATTTATAATTTGAAGATGAAATTAAAATTTTTAAGAATTAAAAATTAAAAAGAAAAAAAGCTTATGAATCGCACAATTCTTGACCTTCCAAAACATTCTCGAAAGCCTTAAACCCCTTCCAGAACGTAACGGAAACTTCTCGAAACTCCATGCGTTTCCTCTTGAAAACTTCCACCGGAACCGTTTAAATACACCGAACCCCGTTCTTCGATCTCCGTCCAGCGAGAATCGAAATCTTCCAAACCCTAAACAACAATCTTCACAGCTTCATCCAGCAAGAGGAAAATGGATTTCAGAATCACGGGCTACGATTCCCCGCTCCTCCACACCCTCCACCACATGATGGATCTCCACGAAGACAACGACGGCGGAAAGAACCCAAACGCCGCATCTCGGGTCTATTTCCGGGACGCCAAGGCCATGGCGGCGACACCGGCCGATATCAAGGAAGATCCGAAGTCGTACGTCTTCGTCGTCGACATGCCGGGGTTGAAATCGGGGGACATCAAAGTACAGGTGGAGGACGACAACGTGCTGTTGATCAGCGGAGAACGGAAGCGGGAGGAAGAGAAGGAAGGGGCTAGGTACGTGAGAATGGAGAGGAGGGTCGGCAAGTTCATGAGGAAGTTCGTATTGCCGGAGAATGCGAACACGGATACGATCTCGGCGGCGTGTCAGGACGGGGTTCTGACTGTCACCGTGCAGAAACTGCCACCGCCGGAGCCTAAGAAACCGAAGACAATTGAGGTCAAGATATGTTGAAATCTTAGCCTGCGGGGCTTTAAATAATCGCCTTGCTTGCTGTTTATTGAATCTGAGTCTCCTTCCAGGTTTGAATTCATGAAATCGTGAAATGAAGATGCTGTATTAAATAATGCTTTTCTTGTGTATGATCTCATTTCTACTTGTTGATAATGGTGAATTGAAGTTTCAGTTTTTGAGCTTTTTCTGAAATTTCGTTAGATAGATATAATCCGGAATATATTAAAGAAATTATTTTTTATAACTACTAATATCCGACTCATCGGTTTAACTTCATATCGAGTTTAGAGACTTATTATAGAAACAATTCTTCGATTCGGTTTTTGAATTTTTTTAATAATTTAAAAATGATTATAAGATAATAAATGTATCCAACTTTTTTTTTAATTTCTTATAAAATTTTAAAATTGATATTACTATTGATCAACTAATTAAATATTACAAATCATTTATGTGATTTATGATGTTTTTAGTTTAATTTTCGTAGTATAATGTTTTCGTAAAATACTAATAAGCATCTCTCATTAAGTTCTATTCAAAACTCATGATCCTTCATTTTGTTTAATATTTCAAAATTTTAAATAAAAAATTAAGCTAAAAATAAATTTGAACAAAAGTAATATTTTAATATTTTAATATAGATATAGTTATAACTTAAATATTCTAAAGATAATTACAAATTAGTATATATTACATATTTTAATTTTTTAATTTTTTAATAATACACACAAATTTTGATTTCTTAAAATGAATAAATAGTATTGTCACATTTTCTTAACCTTTGTATAATGACAAAATGATTAAACTCAAAATTTTTAGGATAAACATTATCTATTTTTTCACATCACTTGTTAGATTCAAATTTAATATAAATTTGAATTAGTCATTTATACTTAAAACATGATTTGATTAAAATTTTAGACTCGTATTTTAAAATAAACTGAAAACAAATTATTGAGCACAAATTATTTTATCAAAGAATTAAGATTATTATTCTATGCACTGACGATGAAAAATAAAATTTTCACAAACATGATTATTTAGGGGGTTAAGGCTTACATATTAGGGTTTAAGGTTTGTGGTTAAATTTTTAGGGTTTAAGATAAAAGATTTAAAATTTAAATTTAGGCTTGAAAATAAGTATATTTATGTAAATTTTTTTATATTGACAGTGTATCGAATATTAATCTAACAATGTATACTATTGATAGTTTTTGCATTAGCAAACAAGCCCGTTTGCTTTCAAAATTTTTGAAAAGGGTTATTAATTTTTTAAAGGTTAAAAATGAATTATCCAAAATTTTGGGGCCCTCCCTCTGACTCCATCAACATCCGAGATAATATTATGAAACCAAACAAGACAATCTCACTACGGAAGTAAAGCCATAGCCGATGAGTGGACGAGCTATGTAACACGGGGACGGCCCTAAGGTGGCGTCCCGCGTCCCCAATACGTCCCCGTCACGGGGACAATGCGGGGACGGCTGGGGACGTTCCGAGGACGTCCCAACTTTAACGAGACGGTCAAATTTATATCGGGTACGGTCAACGCTTATTGGGGACGTACCCGAGGACATATCCGAATATATTTACTTGAAAAAATGGAAAATAAAACCTCCATCTTCTTTGTGAGCAAGGTTTTAAAAACCATTAAACTTATCCGAACTTAAAAAACTCAAGGATAATTAAACTAAAAAATTATACTTAAAATACTACTAAATTAAACATTCCATCTAAAAATTATAAACTTAACACTTAATCTCAGCCAAAAGGCTAAGACTAGATTGCTTCCTTGTTATATTTGATAAATGCCTATTTATAGGCTGCTTTCTCTCATTGCTTTATGTATCTTAAGGATGTGGGATATTAGGTGTGTATTCTATTTGTAACCTGTTTTAAGGTTTAATCACCCAAGCTTTAAATAGAAATGGATAAATATATATTTCAGCCATGTCATTTTTTAATTTTATTATTTTAGTCATTCATTTTCTCTTTATTTAGAATGTAAAGTTAAATTTTCGTTCAATTTAGTCATTTAATTTTAGTAATCTCTTAATTTAAGTGTTAAAAAGTAATTTAAAATTATTAGAAGTGGATTTAAATAACTACAATTATAATTATTGTTTAATACAATTGTAATTTTAGTCCTTATTGTATTATTAATTTTAATATTTTTTATTATATATATTAAATTTTATTTTATATTTGCCGTACCCTCGCCGTACCCGTACCCTCTAATTTTAAAAATTGCCGTTTTTTGTCCCCGTCCCCGTACCCGTATCTGTCCCCGTATCTGTATTTGTGCAACTTAGTGGACGAGTCAACTCAGAATTGCAGTAAACTCAAGAGAAACTTACAACGACAGTTGACAATGGAAGTTTCAAGGGAACTTAGGGTCCTAAAGTGATTGTAGAGATGAGGGGTGCTTAATGAGTTAAGTAGCTCGTGAGTTGCTCGAATTCAGCTCGGTCAAAATTCAGTAAACGTTCAATTCGGGTTGGCTCGAGTCGAGACTTTAACGAGTTGAGTCAAGCAAAGTTTAACTCGACTCGAATACTTTTAATATGTTAGTTTAATGTATATGTAGATTGTTACTCTAGTTTTAATATGTTAGTTTGGTGAACTTGCAGATTGTTACTTTAGTTTTAATATACTAGTTTGGTGTATTTGTAGATTGTTAATTTAGAATTTAGACTTTAAAAGTGCTTTATATATTCTTTTAATAATTTTTGGTTAAATTTGTTAATAAACCGCATAGTATAATTAAATTTTACTTTTAGTTAAAAAATGAGATAATTATTTAGAGAGCTTAACGAGCAACAAGCCGAGCTTAATGAGTAACAAGTTGAGTTGAGCAATAATTTTTTTAATGAGCACGAGTCGAGCACAATTTTAACGAGCTTAAAGAGCAACGAGTCGAGTAGAGCATCAAAATTTTTTAACAAGCACGAGTCGAGCACTGTCCAACTCGCGATCCGCTCACTCAATAAGCACCCCTGGTGGAGATCACATTCATAGTACATTGCTATGTGCTAGTCTTCATAGTAAAAGTCTTGGTCTTCATCCTTGGGGAAATCCCACTTCCTTTAAACTTCTCAATGGAAATGCATGTGGGACCCATGTTCATATTATCATTTTAGCCATTGAAGCTTCCTGCAATGTCACTGCAACTTCATGGGGAAACCACCTCTGCTTATTAATACATGCATGTTACCGCATAGATGCTAGTCCTTCGGTTTCATTATCGAAATGTCCAGTAACGGTTTCAGACCGCAACACTCGCTTGGAAGTGACCATGTCGACCAATCCAAGTTCGGCTTTCCTGAGGCTTACTTCACTTTGGACGGCTGGTTGCAGGACGATTATACTGAAGCTACGATCTCAGGGCCAATTGAGAATGATTTTCATCGAGCCATTGAAGTCGGCAGCCTGGATATTCAAGAAGCAGATTATAGCAGTAAGAAAAAGGTCATTCATTAAAAACATCTTAAGCTCCTCCTAATACTACTGAGAATTATGTTTTGTTGTTGATTGTGTTAAACAGGAGAAAGTGAAACAACCGAATTCAAAGAACGATATGCATTCAAGACGAAGTCTGCAGTTGATGTACTGGATGATGGGTACAAATGGCGGAAGTACGGGAAGAAGATGATGAAGAACAGCCCAAATCCAAGGTATATTTATATATATCTAATGCATGTTATATTTTCAATCATTAAACTAAGCTAAATAAGTACCTGTTTTACGTTTGTTTTCGAGTTTTTCACCAACTTCTTCATATTTGATCAACAGGAACTACTACAGATGTTTGTTTGAAGGATGCCCTGTGAAGAAAAGAGTTGAAAGAGACAAAGAGGATCCAAGTTATGTGATTACAACTTATGTGGGGAACCATAATCACCAAAGCGTCTCTTGAGTCGGTTTTCTTATCGGCTTCGAGCAAAGTCCAGCATAAGACCAATATCGACCTGCATCGATTATAACACCAACTGCATCATACTCGAGCCATATATTATGATCGGAAAAGAAAATCTAAAGATGGTATCAGAGAAAGTCTAGGTCCATTTTATTCATGTAATCATGTATGCATCTTTCGGCCAACTTGATTTCCTTGCTTTTTTTATGTACATAATTTGTTGGCTTAATAGAACCCTGGGTTTCAACACCTGTTTTCAACTTTTCCAACAAAAGTTGTGTGATATATGCAAAAATAGTAAAAATTCTGCAAATAAGTAGTTAAAATGAAGACATCCTAATGAGTAGTCAAAGGTTGCAATCTAAAATAAACCGACACCTTAATTTTGACGTTTAAAGAATGTGGACTCGAACCTGCCAATTCTTTCCAACTAGTTCCTGCTTCATGAACATTACAGGTTAGACTCCACAGAACATTTGCAGCCGGCACCTTTCTTGACACCGAATGGTAGACTCTTACAATGGCCTTTGACTGTTGCTGCGGTTCCAACTTCAGCGTTTAACCCGACATGGACCTCAAGGATTTTGAAAAATGGAGTACCTTCTCCTTTCTCATATGCCTCCCGTGATTCAACATTTTCTTCATAGTCTCCTTCTAGCATTGTGCTATAGATTCCTTTCTCCGGAGGGCCAGAATCCCTCTCCACCTGCATTTAAGCAATCATTGAAGTGCCAACTGATTCGTGGTTCCGAAGGGGGATCTCTAAGCAACACCATGACTGCTAGTATAAAGTTGTTCCCTGCCAATTCATGCTTTCTAGCAGATGTTTCGCCGATACTCCAGCATCTAGCAATAACCACCCATCTCAATGTTATAGAAAAGCTGATTAACATATTAATATATAATCAACAGATTGTAAACCAGCTCTGAAAAAACAAGATCAATGCAAAAATTCATCCAACTGGCATTCGTAGCTCGCAGAACAAGTCCGTCCTTCCCTGGAATGAAATGTTAGAAATCACTTCATTAGCGGAAACTGACCTCATTCAGGGGAAAGCATAATTGGACTTCCAAATCCATCATTTCGAACATGAGGAGGACTTTGGAAAACCTTGTCATCTAAGCTCCCCTCATGCATCAAAGATTCGGTATCCAAGTCTTCAACCGCTTTGACAGCCCTTCGGTCTTTCAGTGACAATCTTTCCATCTTCTGTTCCTTGCTGGGCATAACAGAAGGGAAAGAAAAATCTTCATAACTATCCCCACGGCAAGGATCAGGAATGGTGGAATTGAACTCTTCTTCTCCCGCTGTACCGAAATCTAGGATGAAACCACCGGATGCTAGGGCTTCGTTTTCAAACTCTCTCAACAGGCGCTCTCTAGGAGATTCAAGAGCACTATCAGAGTTGAAGCTAAATGGATCATGTTCAATTTCCAGCATCTTTAAGAAATCACTAGCCAGAGTGTCAGCAAGGTCATCCAAACTTGGTAATTTCTTTGTTAATTTGCTAGCCTCGTAATGTGATTTAGCCTCCACAAACTTTTCAGATGGAGATTCTGACACCGATGATTCTGTAACCAATTTGTCATGAAAAGCCGACTCCAACTCTCGCACGGTCATAGGTTTGGAATATATATTACCCTTTTCTTGTATATGGTCATCTACCAGAGCCTCCCCCATGCGACTGGAGCAGGACATATTTGAAACTGGATCTGCCTCCTTGTCAATGTCTGTATCACAATCTTTAAGGATCTCATCCATGTTGATGGTTTCAATGGCAGAGCCATCAATAGTCCGAATACCACTTTGTTCAATTGTAGTCGGATCTTTCAGACACATTTCTACACCCTGTTCAATAACAAAAAACTCATTGTTTTCGTATTCATCTATGTCTTTAGCGGACTCGGAATCAAGCTTGAGTGGCTCCACAGGTTCAAACATTTTATCTAATCCCGACGAACCATCTAAGCTCTCTTCATTAAATTTCTGATATAAAATGCTTATCGATTTGGAAAGTTCCACCCCCAAATTTGGCAACACTTCAGCACCATACTTTACATCAACAGACAGAGACCTGCGGTTTACATTGCTTGGAACAGTCCCACCATGCTGAAGCATCTCATTCCCCTTGCCTGCACGAAGAACTCTAATCTCTCCCATTGCGCTTGACCCGTTCTCTGTTAGATTTATGAAATGTGATGCATTCAAATTGCTGCTTGATTCAACTAATTTTTCCTTCATTGCCATGAAACTGAAACTGACATTTAGAGTAGCACCCTTAGCCTTGCCAGAAAGGTTAAAGCTTGTTGTCCATTTACCCGATCCTTTCTCCCCTTCTAAATCATCCAAACTAAGCGGCAACAGCCTCGTGAGATCAATCCAATGCTGTCCTATATCATCCCCCGACATGTCAACAACAGAAACACTGATTAGAAAAAGCTTGTTCTCATACTTCACCGAATTATGAGGCCCGCTTCTACTACCATACACAAAACATTTACACATCAACGTCTCTTCAAACTCAGCAATTCCATCCACGGCCCTCACCGCACGAGTCGACAGTACCTCATCCTTCCTCTTCCAATGCACACATAAGTTAAAGTCATTCAAATAGGCAGGCAAGCCTTCAATAGAATGCACATGGAGAAAGAAACAAATACGAAACCGATGCTGCATAATATGAGTTAATGCTTTCAAGGGCTTCTTCCAATCCCACAACGATGACGATTTCTTACCCTTTTCGGATTCCGAAAGACGGGTTCTCCTAACAGATTTAGATCTAAATTCGGATGCAGAAATCGAAGCTTTCGACGAGGGTTTATGCAAGTAAAGGGCTCTGCTTATTTCCTCAATGTCCCTCAACAACTGACCATTATCAGAATCAACACCACCATCTTTCTCATCAAGCTCTATTTTGAAGTTCATTTTCAAAGACACAAACTTTAACCCAAACCCAGTATAACAGATATCTTCAACAACCTATTTGAATCATAAAATCATTGAAAAAAAATAGATTACAAGACAAATCATTGAAAACCCAGAAAGCAATTAACAAAATAAAACTAAAATTTACTTACTTTATATCTGATTCCTCTTCTTTTTCATCAAATGAAACAGTAAAGCCAAAGCCTTGATTGATATCAGTGACTCAACTTTCAACAAAAGCAATACAGATAGAGTAAGAATCAAGAATAATGAACCTCGGGAAACTGAAAAATGGATAATAAAAGATGAGAAAAGATAGAGGTGTTGTTGGTTTAGTTTGGGGAACTTGGGATTTTTCTTGGGATGCTCTAATTGTTTAATGTTTGCGTGTTATTTTCCCGGAAAACTTTCACGTGGAAGAAGATGGACGAGTTAATGCTGCTTTTTTGTCTTTCGTGTGGGATTTGTTTAGTTGCGTTAGCCGAAATCAATGTTCATGTTCTTATCATTGAATTGAATTCATTTGGTAGCTGCTTATCTTAACCAGGCTAGACCAGTTGG
The DNA here is from genome assembly GCA_958450335.1 of Hibiscus tridactylites. NCBI lineage: Eukaryota > Viridiplantae > Streptophyta > Magnoliopsida > Malvales > Malvaceae > Hibiscus > Hibiscus tridactylites. The sequence goes on along the minus strand of OY288278.1, from coordinate 93,183,128 downwards.
TTGAATCGGGAATCGGTGGTTCGATTGCTTAAATTTGTGATATTAAATTAGGTGCAGAATGAATGAATGAATGATAAATTTTTAATTTTGATTGAGTTTCGTAAAAAATCAATTCGTCGAGAGAAAAAAATAAGTGAAATAGAAAAAAATAAGTGAAATGTGAATGTTTTGGTACTGATTTTGTCGTGAATAATGACCGATAACGAACGATAATCAAAAAATTCAGTGACAAAATGAATATAAAATTTTAAAGTTTAGTGACAAAGTAGATATACGACTTTAAATCTCTAATATTGTTCTAAATTCTAACTTTGAATCATAAGTTTTACACCCCTAAGCTCATTAACTATAAAAATAATTATTTGAAGTACCGTCAGTGAATTTTTTCTCGGACTTCTAAAATTGCTATGTATCCCTTTTAGGGATCCAAACCCATAAATTCTAAGTCTTAAACTATAAAATATATTCTTAAACCTTAAAACATAACCATAAACACTAAAATTTTAACCTCTAAAGTCTAAAAATTAAATATTTGTAAAAAAAAAAAAAACTACCGTCGGTATATAATATACTTTCCCAAACTATAATCTTTAAAATTAAGCCGCTTATGAAAACTTTTTTCATCACCAATCCATAGAATATTTTCTGTGAATTAAATTTTTCGTTAGAGAACTTTACTCCTTTCAAATAGATAAGTTATAATTTATTAGAATATAAGAATTAAATACTCACGCATAGACTAATAACACTTTTAAAATACTAAATTATAATTTCAATTTATAACCTTTGATATGTTCATTTAGTTTCATTTAAAATAAACGTTTAGAATTGGATTTATCATCTTTGTGACAGTGATCGACTGCTTATCTTTTATGCTACATTGGATTTATGAGGTAATTTAATTGGTTTTTAATTTTTTTATGGTATTATTATATGTATTCAATTTATGGACCGACTAATCCAGATTGAATACTATAAAAATTTATTAGGACTTATAAGGACGATCCTTCCAATTCAATTGGTTGTTGTCAGTTTCTAACCCTTTTTAGTTGTTGACAAAGTATGAAATCCAAAATTCGAAAAATGATATATTTATTTAGGTATAATTTAATTTTTTGGTTGAACCTAGTATATCAATCGTCAATAGCAGTGATTGATCTCTTTCGTTATATGTATTCTTCAAAGAGAAGAATAATTGACTATAAAATGTGATTCGTTCCTAATGGAGTCGATCACATGATTAAGAGATACAGTAAACAACCATCACGCCAAACCCTACTAACGTAGGAAATATTTTGATACACAAACTTGTGTAAGAAAATATTATACAACTTATCTTTAAAACCTAAAATCCAATTTTCTAAACTTAAAACCCTAAATCTTAAATTCCAAACACTAAACCCTAAATCTTTAAAATCTAAAAAAATTATCAAATGAATCTTTCATTGTATACGGAACGCCAATGAGTATTTCAACATCAGAAACAAACAAATTCATCTTAACTAATATTTTCAACTATGAACTTTCACTTTTCACTTCCCTCTATCAACTATCAAGTCCCTATCAACCAAAATCCGAGTAGCCGCATCGATAAAATCCGCGACTAAGGAGGGTTGTTACTTGAAACTTGCTTTAACGAACGACATCCGTCGATTGCCTGCAGAAACAAACGCAATGCCTTTACTCACAAGAAAAGAAAATAACCGTCAACATCGAGAAGAAATCTTCACTCTCGCAGTTCAGACATCCGGTTTCAATCAACAGCATCAAAGGAATGCAATGTCTGGTGGAAACTCGGAATCAGATCCCGTTACCACTCAGTAAGTTTATCATGGTAGCCTCACAGGTGATCCACTCAGAAACTACAGCATCAAAGGAATGCAATACCCGGTGGAAACTGGATTCTGAAACATATCTTTCCAGAATATGACGATGCCCTCCGATGTAGGATGAAAATGAGACAATGACCGAGACGCTTTTCTATCTTATTTCAACCGACACAATAGACATCGAGGGCTTGTCCACAAAACATAAAATCGAACTCCAGAAAATTCAGAATAACATAATGTAGCAGGAAGTCATGTCAGTTCACCAAGGAGACGGTAGAGAAGAAGCAACACTTTCACTGCTACTTAAATGTAGTCCGTAACGCTCTCAATTCGCCGACATGAACTCCCGCGAATATTGTATCGGTTTTAAGTCGTAAGGATCGAAACAAGTTGCATGCTTCTCTATCCAAAATCAAATTGCTTACACTACATATAATTGACCTAATGGTTCTATTCAGATTACATCCATGTTATATAATTGAGTTCCTTTCCAAATTCCAAGGCTTCAATAAGCTAAAACCAACCTCCTATAGGATCAGCTAGGGAAATCCCAAATTCCCAATGTTTCAAAACATGAACATAACCTAATCAAATTTCAGTGCAAATATAGGAATCAATTAGCTTCTTTTTACCCTTTTTAGGCACTATTTAGCAGTGTTCTTAACTGGGATTTCCCTTCCCTCTTGAAAAACGGAACCAAAAGCAGCTTCAGCTTCCAAGAACCGACTCAAATGCTTGTCATCCAGATGTTCCTATTCAACAAAAAGAAAAACCCAATCAATCAAAAAGAAGAAACCCAGTAATTCCATGGGGGAAAAGGAGAGAAAAAAAGGGAAATATGGGATTTTACAGAGAGACAATCTCTGTACTTTTGCCACTCGGAAGCACATTCCTCTTTATCCCACTGACCCTTAACAAATTTCTCAGAGTACCACCTGCAAAACGAGAGGAAGAGGTAGGGTTTTAGAGAAAATTAAGGAGGAGGAGGAGACGGCGGCGGCGGCGGCGGCGGCGGAGGAGGAGAACTTGCCTGTTGAAGCAATTGTGGTAAGCAGATCGGAGAAGGGCGCAGGGCGATGTTGAAGTAGAGCTCTTCTTCTTCTCGTCTCTCTTGCTTACTCCCATCTTCGCTTTGACTGCTGAATTTGCCTAGCAATTCAGTCCCCTGTTAAAGTGTTAATGCACTAAACCGGGATTTTATTTGTAATTTGGTCCCTAACTTTAGTTTTGATCTCCAATCTAGTCCCTAATTTTTTTAATAGAAAATTATCCTTGTTAAGTATTTAAATTTGTATTAAAATTAAAATTTGGAATACAAAAATTAACAATTTATATAGTTTTTAATTTATAAGTAAATAAACTAATTGATAATTATTTTAAAATTGTAAAAGATATTCATAGCCAAATTGCATATCAATGCCAAAATTAAGGGCCAAAAGGTACATTAACCCTTTGTGTTCTCTTTTACTTTATTCTCCGAGCTCCGTCCCAGTTGACCTAACAATTTTGATATTTAACTGGTCTAATTTTGGTTTTTAGTCCCTTGATTATATGCTGAAATTTGTAATTTAATCTCTCTATTTTTTAACAATATATCGGCTAAATTTTATTAAAAATTAAAATAAAGAAATAATTAGTAAAATAAGTTTAATAAGCTGTAAAATAATGATAAAAATAAAATACTATAGAAATAGAAGTAAAGAGCAAGACTTCTTATTTTTATCTATCTACATGCTTCAGGATTGAAGTATGAGTGGTAAGCAAACAACAATCTTGGAGGTTACTTTGTAAAATAAATCTGACTGCATCGTCAAACGAACCACAAAAGATCATCAAATTACTAAAAATTATCGATAATCTGCAAATCAGAGTCAAACATCGTGAAAAACGTATCCATGAACGTAAATTTACCACAATAGTAAAGGATGACGTGCTACAATGCAGAAGCGTACTACAATACAAGGCAGACGAAAAGCATGCTACAAGACAGAAGAAAAACGTACCACAAAATTAGGTGTGATAACGAGCCGAGCTGAGCCCGATTCGAGTAAATAATTTAATAATAAAATTTAAATCCTTAACATATTATCTTAAATTCTAACCACAATTCCTAAATTTTAAATCTATAACTTTAAATCATAAAACCTAATAATTTATTTTATCCAGATTCGAGTAAATAATACTAATATTTAGTTTAATATGGTTAGAGAAATAAATTCTGATTTTAAACATTTTTTACGTGCGGAAGGAATTGTCTGAACTCGAGATCTATTGTTGAACTAGATAAATGTAGTTTAATGTGTATCAACTCAATAAAATATTATAATCCAGATGCAAAACGCAGTGTTTAATGTTGCAGTAGTCTGGTTGTTGCAGAGCAAAGCAATATAATAATCTCCACGTCCCTCATTCTCACTTGTCATTGTCACTACTCTTGAAGTCTGTCTTCTGCTAAGATGGAGCAATTCAAGAAACAGCCTCGTCTTCCGAAATTCGCCACTCCTAAGCGCTACGATCTCCGCCTGAAACCTGACCTCTCCGCCTGCAAATTCACCGGCTCCGTCTCAATTGACGTTGACGTCGTCGCCGACACTCGCTTCATCGTCCTCAATGCCGCTGAACTCTCTATCAACAGCGGATCCGTCTCTTTCTCCCCTCGTAACTCCTCCAAGGTCTCCTCGATCTCATCGAAGTTTATTTTTGTCGATATTCAATTACCTCATAGTTCATTTCTATATTTCCGCTTTACTTAGTTTAATTTTAGGATTCGCAGTGTGTTCTTTTGTTTGATTAAATTGCCTCATAGCTCTTAATCTCTCTCTATATTTCCGCTTTACTTAGTTTAATTTTTGGATTCTAAGTGAGATTCATAATATAATCTCTTGTTTGATTAAATTACTTCATAGCATTTCGTTTCTATATTTCGCTTTACTTAGTTTATTTTTTTTGAATTCGAAGTAAGATTCATAACATAGTCTTTTATTTGATTAAATTACGTCGTGGCTCTTAATTTCTGGATTTCTGCTTTGCTTAGTTTAATTTTTGTATTCAAAGTAAGATGCATAATAATGTTCTTTTGTTTGATTAAGTTACCTCATACCTCTTCATTTCTATATTTCCGCTTTACCTAGTTTAATTTTTGGATTCAAAGTAAGATTTGCATTACCTTATAGCTCTTCACTGCTGTATTTTGGCTTTACTTAGTTTGATTTTTGGAGTCGGAAGCAAGATTCATAATGTGCTCTTTTGTTTGATTAAATTTTGGGAAATTTAGTGGAGTGTAACTGATGTTTGAGCAGGTATTTGAACCATCAAAACTTGACTTAGTTGAAGAAGATGAGATCTTGGTGTTAGATTTTGCCGAGACACTTCCTCTGGGTGTGGGAGTTTTGGCTATTGGATTTGAAGGAACCTTAAATGACAAAATGAAAGGATTCTATAGAAGGTAGTCATTTCATGCTTATATGGTAGTTACTTCTGATTGAAAGAAAGATCAGTATGTTTATCTAATTAATGATATTTTGACATTCAGTATATACGAGCACAATGGTGAGAAGAAGAATATGGCAGTTACACAGTTTGAGCCAGCTGATGCTAGGCGATGCTTTCCGTGTTGGGATGAACCTGCTTGCAAGGTTATTGTTTTAGCTTTTGTAAGAACTTGTGTATATTAGTTGTTAAGTTCAGTCTTGACTTTATTGTCTTTTTTTAATGAAATTATAGGCTACGTTTAAGATCACCTTAGATGTACCATCTGAGTTAGTAGCCCTCTCAAACATGCCCGTCATTGAGGAGAAAGTGAATGGGCCTCTGAAAACTGTTTCTTATCAAGAATCACCGATCATGTCTACTTATTTAGTGGCTGTTGTCATTGGTTTATTTGATTATGTGGAAGATCACACTCCAGATGGTATGCTCAAACTCTGCTATTCATTTCTTTTGATGACAACGCAATCATAATCTATGGATTTTTTTTCTTCTTATGTTGATGGTGCAGTCATTTTCTATTATTTATTGCCTTCAAACTTTTTACCTGTATTTTTGGCAGGAATTAAAGTTCGAGTATACTGTCAAGTTGGGAAGGCAAATCAAGGGAAATTTGCTCTAGAAGTTGCTGTGGGGACGCTCGGGTTGTACAAAGAGTACGTTTTCTCTTCATTTAATTGCTTGCATATTGATTGTCATTCCCCTATTTTATTTAGCCCCAAATTAATTCAGCTAACATCTACAGCTATTTTGCTGTGCCTTATCCTCTTCCAAAATTGGATATGATTGCTATTCCTGATTTTTCTTCTGGGGCAATGGAGAACTATGGCTTAGTTACATACCGTGAAACATTATTGCTCTATGACGAGCAAAATTCTGCAGCTGCCAATAAGCAGGGGGTATATTTGTAAAATGTGTTGCTGTCCTTCTCAGATTAATTTATCCTGTATCTGACAAAATGTTTGACAATACGACCCTCTTGATGTAGGTTGCCACTGTGGTGGCCCATGAACTAGCACACCAGTGGTTTGGTAATCTTGTGACAATGGAATGGTGGACAGATCTTTGGCTGAATGAGGGTTTTGCAACATGGGTAAGGCACTGTAACGACCCGGATTTGGTTTGGGTATGGTTTGGCCCGAATGTGGCACTTCGGATTCGGACCGGGATCGGGGTGTTACAGGCACTTTGTCCCCCCTGCCCGCCGCCTCATTTAGTATTTTTCAACATGTGCTAGAAAACTAAATTCATGATGATTATGTGTTTTCAGGTAAGCTACTTGGCAACTGATAGCTTGTTTCCAGAATGGAAAATATGGACTCAGTTTCTTGATGAAACTACTAATGGTCTTAGATTGGATGGCCTTGCAGAATCCCACCCAATTGAGGTCAATGGATATTATACAAAGTTATTTTTTTATACATTAGGTGTATGATTGCTTGTTCCTAGAATATTTGAAATTTGAATTATTTTTCTTTGCAGGTGGAAGTAAATCATGCTGCTGAAATTGATGAAATTTTTGATGACATAAGTTATAGCAAAGGTGCCTCAATTATCCGCATGCTACAAAGCTATTTAGGTGTTGAATGCTTTCAGGTTGGTATTCTTGTATAAGTTGGCTTCCTAATGATTGTGATTATATTTTGAGCGTGATTTCTTAACCCAAAAAATGCATTTTTTGAATTCCCCCAAGTTTTAAGATATTCTTGCTGGTAAGTATTTCTCTGAAAACACTGGGGGAGAAAAAAAATGATGGAATGTCAATTTGTATTTGTTCATATGTTATTCTTGAATCTCTTAAATCAAAGTTAATTGGTTTACTTAGATGTGAAATATTCCTGCAATCAGAAATCACTTGCTTCATATATAAAAAAACACGCGTACTCAAATGCGAAGACAGAAGACTTATGGGCTGCCCTTGAGGAGGGATCCGGTGAACCAGTGACTAAGCTAATGAATACATGGACCAAACAGATGGGGTATCCAGTTGTCTCTGTCAAATTCAAAGATCAGAAGTTGGAATTTGAGCAGGTTTAATAACGTTAGAATCTTTTATGTTGGGTGGATTGGGAATGGAAAAATGGGGTTTTCTGTTCAAGTCAAATTCATTCATCATCGTCCGTTTCTCTTTATGCCAGTTATATTTGATGTTATCATTGAAGTTGGTGCTAACAATTGATGTGATGAATGACAGTCACAATTTTTCTCTAGTGGTTCCCATGGGGATGGGCAGTGGGTTGTCCCAATAACATTTTGTTGTGGGTCATATGAGAAGAAGAAAAGCTTTTTGTTGCAAACTAAGTTGGAAACTCAGGATGTGAAGGAGTTCTCTTTTGACAGCAATAAAAGTGCTTGGATTAAGCTTAATGTGGATCAGACTGGTTTCTATAGGGTGAAATATGACGAGGAACTTGCCGCTAGACTCCGCTATGCAATAGAAAACAAATACTTGACTGGAACCGATAGATTTGGTAACTTGAATATTTTCATGACATTGCATGTTATTCTATAATGGCAAAAGAGATAAGTTAATGTTACTCCTTCCTTTTATAGGCATCCTTGATGATTCATATGCACTTTGTATGGCACGCCGGCTGCCTTTGACTTCCTTGCTTACCTTGATGGCTGCCTACAGAGAGGAACTTGAGTATACTGTGCTTTCCAACTTGATTAGTGTAATTCTCATCCCCACTCTTGCTTAAAATTACTTTGAATTATGCTCCAGTGTCCTGATTCTAGCTCTTGCTTTTCACAGATAACGCAGAAGGTTGGAAGAATTGCGGCTGATGCACGACCTGATCTAATGGATAACATTAATCAATTTTTTATTAACCTTTTCCAATATTCTGCTGAGTAAGTTATCTTAAATGCAATTATTTTGAAAACCAACCGAGAAGCTATTGTATATTTTATCTAATCCAATTCTTAATATCTTCTAGGAAGCTTGGTTGGGATGTTAAACAAGGCGAGAGTCATCTGGATGCAATGTTGAGAGGTGAAATTTTGACTGCACTTGCTGTGTTTGGACACAAGGAGACACTGAGCGAAGCAAGTAGACGGTTTGATGCATTCTTGAACGACAGAAACACACCACTCCTGCCTCCGGACACCCGAAAGGTCATCGACTACATTTGATTGTGAAGGATTAATTGAGACAGTTGTCCCCTGTTTTCTCCCACCTGTTAACTATTAACTGTGGTTTCAGGCAGCATATGTAGCTGTAATGCAGTCAGTCACCTCCTCCAACAGAACAGGTTTTGAGTCTCTTTTGAGAGTCTATAGAGAGACTGATCTAAGCCAGGAGAAAATCCGCATTATAGGTACTGAAAATTCCTTTTCATTGTGATAAAGATGATGGTCGATGAATTTGACAATTATATTACTTGTTACGTTTTCATAGGTTCATTGCCATCTTGTCCTGATCCAGCTATAGTTCTTGAAGTTCTAAAATTCTCGTTGTCTGCTGAGGTATATTAATTCTAACCGTTGGTTGAAGGGCAATCATTTATCTTAATAAAGTAAAAGATCTCAAATCTGATTGGTCTCAACAACAATTTCTTTTTTGTTTTCCTTTTTGTTCAGGTTCGCAGCCAAGATGCTATCTATGGACTGCGTGTTAGCAAGGAAGGTCGTGAAGTTGCCTGGACATGGCTCAAGGTAATACTAGTAATTATATATAGGCAAAATGACAAAAGATGCCCCCAACGTTTGCATGTTTTGTCATTTGGCCCCCTATTCTTTTTTTTTGTCTAAATATGCCCCCAACGTTTGCTTGTTTTGTCATTTGCCCCCCTATTCTTTCTTTTGGTCCAAATATGCCCCTAACGTTTCATTCGTAGTCCAAATATGCCCCTGTTGGATGTAAACGGTCAATCAACTGACGGTCAACGGCTTATAAAAAAATTTTGATGTGGCATCAGCAGATCTTAATACGTAGCAAGTCCAGTCAGCATCAGCTGTTGAACGTCAGTTGACTGACAGTTTCCATCTAACGGGGGCATATTTGGACCAAATTGAAACGTTAGGGGCATATTTGGACTACGAATGAAACGTTGGGGGGCATATTTGGACCAAAAGAAAGAATAAGGGGCCAAATGACAAAACAAGCAAACGTTGGGGGGCATATTTGGACCAAAAATAAAAAGAATAAGAGGGCAAATGACAAAACATGCAAACATTGAGGGCATCTTTTGTCATTTTGCCTTATATGTATGAGTTAGTATCCGCTTACAGGTAAAACTAAACACGCTGATTTGGGATCATTGGATTAACTGAATTTAGTGGCTGAGATTAAAACTTTTAAATTGAGGATAATTCACTTCTCTTTTTTCTGTAAAAATCTTTTCATTTCTTACTTTTAATCTCAACTATATATTTTCACTCATACGGCGATCCTAAAAAGGTGCAGAAATCTTTAGTATGTATAATAAAAGAACAAAACTATGGTTGAGAGTTAGCCTCCTATTGTTTTTATTACCATTTTCTTCCTATTATATCTAATGTTTCTTCTAATGGTGATGTATAGGATAACTGGGATTTCATTGAAAAAACCTTTGGAGGATTCCTCATATCACGTTTTGTCAGTGCAGTTGTCTCGCCGGTTTGTGCCTCGCCCTCTTTCTTCGTAACTTCGTAATATAGAATTTGAATTGTTTTTTTTTCCTGCATTATGCTTTCTCTCGCAATGCTTTACTCTTCACTCTATTTGGGAGCTGAAAGCCTGAAACCTGAAATTCTCGTTCTCATATGCCGAATATGCTCAACGCAAGTGTTAAAACACAAGTACTTCAAAATAGTTTTAATTAACATTGTTTGACTATAGATATCAAGATTTTTAATTCTCGTCCTTTTATGCAGTTTGCATCATTTGAGAAAGTGAAGGAAGTGGAGGAGTTCTTTGCAAGCCGAGAAACGCCTGCGATAGCGAGAACGTTGAAGCAGAGCATTGAACGGGTTAACATTAATGCCAACTGGGTTAAGAGCATTCAGGGGGAGAAAAATCTGGGTGAGGCCATCCAGGAGTTGGCTTATAGGAAATACTGAGGGATTTATATTTATGTTTTGGTTGGCTTTTACTTTTATACTTTTACCAAACTGAATACCAATAATAATAATAATATGAATAAGTTAACAACAACAATGCATTAGGCATATTGGGTTGGATTTGGATTTGGTTAATTTGGGTCAGACTAATTTGATTTTAAAATTTTCAAGTTAATTTTGGGTTGTTCAGGTCATTTCAGGTTTGGGTCGTTCTAGATTGTTATTAAGGTTTTTAGACTCTTTTTTAGGTCGAGTTTGAATTATTTTGGGTTTTGGTCACTTTCGGTTTGGATCAATTTGGGCATAAGACTTTGGATTGAGGTTGGTCGGATTTGTTTTTTCCAGTATTGGTTAGAGTTGACTTTGTGAGTGGCAAGACTTATTTTTTTTTGAAGGATTGTGAGTGGCAAGACTTAAATGTGAAAAGAATGTTTATGTTATGTGCTAGTGTTTTGTTTGATTAGGACAACTGAGGTGTTAAAGGTCAATCCAGAGACAATACATGTTTGACTGATGAATGTCTTTTTGTATGGCGTGAAACTCGCCAATGTCCTATGACTTTTGGTTTCCAGATTTGGCCAGGTAAATTGCAAATAACATCACTCAACAATCTTTTTACTTCTATTTTGGTCATTCAACTTTTAAAATTTTTTATTTAATAATTAAACTTTAAACACTTAATGTTTTTTTGTCACTCACGAATATTTTATTATTATTTTAACATGTCATAATATTTTTTATTATTTAATATAAAAATAATTTAAAATAAAAAAAATTAAGTTGCCCGTCGGCCACACCATTCGCCGCCAACGGCGACGGCCGTAGATGGTAGCCGTTCGGTCTCATATTTTACCGATCACTTTGTCTCACTTTCCTAAGTCCGAATCTGACCTTCATTTTACCAGAAAATGCTCTAAAATCCACGAAAAAGAAGATCGAAAGTGAGGAAACCAAAACGTTTATATCGAGATTCGCGACTTTCAAGACATTTTTCGGTGAGACAACTACCGAATTCGAACTCAGCGTGTCAAAACAAGTTGTCCGGTACAATTTGGGGTCAAACAACCATCGATTTTGAAGACCGCCTATGGCCGACGGTGATGACAAGCGGTGGCGATTATTTTAAATATTTTTAAAATTTAACAATAATAAAATATTATTTTATTATTTATTTTAAATTATTTTTATATTTAATAATATTAAAAAATTCAAAATAATAATAAAATATTCGTAAGTGACCAGAAACGTGCAATCTATAAAGTTCAGTTATTAAATAAAAAATTTTATAAGTTGAGTGACCAAAATAAAAGTGAGAAAATTGTTGAGTAATGATCTGTGCAATTTACCCTTATTATTATTATTATTAGAAAACTATTCATCTTATTGTTTGATCAGCCAAGATTCTTGCTGATAAACTTGCCGTTCCTTCGGATTGAGTTGTGTGTTTCTTTGTTTTTTAATAGTATTTGTTTTGTAGTTTATACTTTTTAATATTCAGTTGTATTTGCTGTTAATTATGGTCTTAAGGAAACTTCTTTATATTTATCGTTAATAATTATATTTAGACCGACCTATATGTCATCTTGTACCGTCTTCAATGCTTCAGCTTTAAGATTAAAAATAAAGCAACCCCTATCCTATACAAGCTTATTTTAGTTTAAACTCGAATATTGTATTATCTGATTATCAATCAGTGTTTTTTTTTTTATAATTATATGTATTTATCAATAATCGATTACCTCGATCAGTTATTGTAGAAGTTTATAATAAAATGATTCTTCTAATTCGATTTGTTAAATACACAATATTTAAACTTTTGATTTTATTTGAAGAATTATTCTATTATGTATTTTAATGGTTGCTCCCGATAGTAATTATTCAAACAATGTTGTTGGTAATAATAATTGTATTCTTGACAGTTTAGGAAAATTATTAATAATCAGTTGTTTAGTCGGATGAGAAAGATTTTGAAGATACGTCCTGAAATTAACTTACTCTTTGCGGGTGTTTTGAGTTGGTCAGGCGTGAATAATGCGTGGATTTATGATAGATTGATAACTAGAAAAGAGAAAGTTAGTTGGTAGAGATTGGTGTGGTGCTCTTCTCATGTTTCAAAGCATGGTATTATTGCCCATTTGCAGCTACGGTATGGACTGCTGTTTTGCAGAAATGCCAAGTGCGCAAAAAAATTCTACATTAGGAAGAAGAGTTGGAGTGGACAACAAATGATTTTAAGGGACATTCATTCATTGCCCATATCCTTAGTAATAGTATAGCCTGGTCAGTCTGCATTTATACTATTTGAGATGAAAAGAATTTTTGAGTTTTTAGAGGGAGTTCCCCTGATAGATTTATTGTTTCGAGTTGATAAATTTTGATGTGGAATAATATCACAAATCTTATCCAAAAAAATAGGATGAGACACCAAATTTTTAAATAAGTTCAAAATTTCAAATTTTTAGCAATAGAATACAACTATTGAACTCCAAACTCAATTGAAAAGTTGCAATTACAACATTTGAATAAAGCAATCAACAAACAATTGCACATTTAAAAGAATGTTTCTATATGTTTGAGTTCATTCATACACTTAATTTCATGATTACAGAAATATATAACCTAGAGAAATACAAATATATCTTCTATGATAAATAACAAATGAATTCCTTATCTATAAAAGAAACAACATATGGTATTTCCCCCAATTTTGGTATACTTTATAACTTACAGAAATGCAGTGCCAGCAAAACGATGATGCAAAAGATTATGAGCAATTGCATCTCTAGCTTTCAACGAACTCACCGATCTCATACCGTCCTCCGGCACCATTTCGTCGTCCACGACCTCGGTTTTCAACTCCGGATCGATCCCTTCCTTGTTCATTTCGCAAATGTTATGCAGAACACAACAAGCTCCAAGCACAATAGGCAAGTCCTGCAACTTCACCTCTGTTCTCTTCTGCAAACAACTCCATCTCCCTTTCAATCTTCCAAAAGCTTCAATGGCAACCCTTTCGATTTCGCCGATCTTTTCGTTAAAAGCATGTTGTGTCCATGTCAATTGCTGTTGCTTATAAGGAACTAAAACCCAGTCCAATAATGGGTACCCTGAGTTCCCTACAACCCAAACCCCATTCAATAGACCCCCGGTTTTCGCCCTCTGGAACAATGCCGATTTCTCGAGGACTTGCTCGTCGGTCATTGAACCGGGCCACCCGATGCAGACGTCGGTGAAGACGCCATTCGGGTCGACCACGCCCTGCACGGTTATTGAATACGATGTCTTCTGGTTTCGTTCGGTATGTCTCTTGTTGAAGTAGGCGGCGACGCTGATTTTCGGGGCGATGATCGGAATGTGCGTCGTGTACATCGATCCGACGACGTTTGGTATCCCGGAAACGCTCTCGTATTCTTGTTTGATTTTCCGGAGGGTCTCCTCGTTCGGCCATTGCAGGTATTTCGGCATCAAAACGCTGCGTATAGCTGAGCAGACTTCGAGGACGAGCTTGTGACACGTGGAGATGCCTAGGCCGAACCGCTTCGAGACGAGTCGAAGCGGCTCGCCGGTTGCTAATCGCCAGATGCAGACCGCCACCCGTTGCCGGACGGGGATGGCGTTCCGTAGCGCGGTGTCTTCTTTGGCGACAACGGCGTTCAGCTCCTCACAGATGAGCTCAAACGTTGACTTGCTCATCCGGAACGCCTTCTTGAATTCCGATTCCGGGTAATCGGGTCGGTTACATTCGTCCCACCACGCGTTCGACCTCTCCTTCACCCACAACCGCCTTTGCTGTCCCTGACCCGACCCAAATTTCCCGCTCCCGCTTTTGGGCGACTGCTTTTCCGTTTCGGAGACGGTCGCCTCCGCCGCGACGCGGGATTTCTTCCGCTTTACACGGTCGGTTTCATCTATTCCAGAGTAATAATCTTGTTCATTGGAGTGTAATTCAAGCACGGTTCGGGTTTTCTTTTTAGTCTCACGATCACTGGAACAGCTTTCGTCGTCGTTATCGTCGGAAAACCCCTCCTTCGGTCGCCGGTTATTCATTTCAAGTGAAAAGAACAGGAAAAAAATGGGGTTTTTGTGCTGATAGAGCTGAGAGTATCATAGAAATGGAGAGATTAAAAAGAAGATAAAAAGGGGTGAGATTTAAGGAGCCGAAATTAGAAAGTGGAAACAGGTGATTTAGGGTTTGAAAAAGTGGAAGAAAGAAAGGTGTGAAAGGGAGAAGGTGTGAACACAAAGAGATTCAGAAATTGACATTTTTACACAATGATTTTGTGTCTTGATGCATTTTATAGGGGGAGACAATGTTATGGTAATGTGGCAATCTATCAACATTGATGAAGCTTATCTTTTATCTTTTATGTCCCAATCTGATTTTTAATCATGGAACTCAATCTTGTATTTTAATATGAAAAATCAGCTCTCTTTTTGGTGTCTCTGTTTATGTCTCACACTAAAAATTAAGTTTAGGATTTAAGGTTAGGAGTTGTAGTAAAATTTAGGGAATTTAGGGTAAAGTATAAGGTGTATGGTTTATGATTTAAAATTTAATTTTTAGTGTTTTTTAGTATTAGAGAATAGAAAATGGTAAAAAAAAATAGAGGATTTTTATTCATTTTAATATATGAGCAAGATTGAATCCTTTTTAGTTTGGGTTGAATCCTTTTAGCCATTCTCAAATTCTTTGATTTTAAAAACCAAGTTTAAGTAAGATGGTGAGAGTTTTTTTTTTATCTTAACTAAATGTTTAGAGTTTGATTTTTTATTAAATTTGTAGTTATCTTTTATTTTTATATAGTTCAACATAACGTAGAAGATTAATCATTGAATTTGTTTCGATGAATATTTTAGAATATGCATATATATTAATAAAATGTAAATACTTTTCTTCTTAGAACGTTTTACAATGTAATATCAATCGGTTGAAACTCGTTGTCGGAAAAGACTAACAGTAACAGTATGATGTTATTATAATTGATAAGATAAACCATTTTGATAGTTTTGAAACTTGTTGAGATTTGTTAAATAAAATTAAAAAAGAAATGGATCTACTAATACTAACAATAGGTTGATTTAGCGAAATGAGGCATAAGATTCCTTAAGCAAGGTCATAGGTTTGAATCTATACGTTGTAAATGAAGAAAATTGAGCTGAAATGATCACTCTGTAATATGTCTATGTAAAATCTAAACCGAATTAGTCAGTCAATAAATCAGATACTCGTAGTTATAAAAAAATAGATGATTTACTAACACTTCGACACGATATAAACTTATTTAATTTTATACTTTTTAAGATCATCAGACGAGTAGAAAATAGATGCGTAGGATATACAATAAGAAATGGTGAAAATTTTACGGAAAAAGTGGATTTTTCTATCACTAATTCAATAGATCCAATAATCATACATCGATGTAGAACTCTAACTCATTAAAAAATTGTAAAAAATTAGAGTTGACCAAGTCTATCACTCCCAAAACGTTGAATTTAATTAGGGGAATGTATTTAACGAAATAAGATTGATTTACAAAGAAAGAAAGAAAGAAAGTCAAACGTTACAACTTATGATGGATTGCAAGTATTCTTTGTCTTTTAGATGGGGAGGCGGTGACTGGTGGCGGTGAGTGTGGGGCGGTTGCTAAATTTGCTTTTGGCGTTGCGTCGCGGACTCTTCATTTTCAATTTTTTTGGGTGCTGTAATTCTATTTTATGATAACTACTAGAGGTGTTTAAAATTATTCGATCGACTTGACTATTCGAACATAAATAACTGGGTAGCAGGATTTGAACACCCCTAATAACTACGTGGCGGCTAAGCTTATTTTTAATTAACTTATTGGTTTTAGTAGTTTCTATATTCATTTAATAGTTTGTATTCTGTTATTAGACTTGTTTTCAATATTCGAAACTGAGAGTGTACTATATCTTACCATTACATTTCGATGTTTATCTGTACTTATTAGTTTATTTAATTTTAAACAGACATGTGGTTTTAGTTCCCAAATCTTAATGGATGCTAGGAGCCAACCCCTGGGTTCTAGATTATTACTCTTATGATTCTATCTAACTCGATTTAATTAATCATTAGTTAGACCGTTAAAACGAATATTACAAAAAAAATACTTAATTTTTTTTGAAAATTACACGAGTAATAATAAGAGAATGTTTGATACACAAGTTCTGTAATATCTTAATCTGATTTTAAATTTGGATAAACTTACGCACCTGCATACTACGCTATTTGAACTCGAATTACCTAAAAAAACACAATTATTCTTTATCACTGATACCACTCAATAAATTCATTTTTGTCACTCATTTTAAAATAAAGACATGAGTTATGGTTTGAACCTAAGACCTTTTATGAATATAAAAAGTTCCTACTTAATTCCATCATCATTTAATTTATCTTAATTTTCTTTAAATCGAATAACAAAACCCTACAAACATTTACTCCGTTAAAAATATGTTTACTCATATATAAATAACGAATAATCGTAAAAGTTGAAAAGAAAATAAACATTAACATTTATAGGAAAAACCCAAAAAGAAAAAAATCATAAGGAGAGAAGTAGAGAATTTCACTATATTAAAAGAGATTACAACTAATAATTTAACTCTAATCCATAACATCTATTTATACAGATATATTGTTTCGTCGGTCCGAACATTCAAAAACACTAAAATTCTTTATAAATATTTAAGTCGGTCCAAAATAAAATTTGAATCATAACTTTAATCGTATAAATATTGTTGTTGAAACAAGAAATGTGTGATTTGCAGTGATCATCGAGAAGTATGCTTAGTTAGAGATGCTTTGCTTGCTGGTACTGACATTGACCCACTTTAAATATGGATTCCATGACAAGATTTTCATGCCATTTCTATTCTCCAAATTTGTGGAAATTTATGTCTTTTTGTCCACCTGCTTTTCATTTTATCTTTTTCTTTTGCAAATTATATGGTCAAAATTATGGTTTTAATGCTTCTATTATGCTCGAATTTAGAATATTGTCAATTTACTTTAATTTGACATGATCTGATCATCTGTTTTTACAAATCCGTTAGTTAAATCAAGTAATTAATATCGTTAACTATTTCAGTTATAAAAGAACGTATGTTTTTGTTTTCTTAAAAAGGCCATTTCTAACTTTGTTCCGTTACGTGCATATATCGACTAATCGACTTGCTCGTATTTTAGCTCGATGGTCTATTCACGACACTATTTGTTTTGCTTTCGGTTTATATTATCCGAACGCCATTTGTCAAATCGGAAGGGTGGTTTTAAGAAGAAAAAAAATTCATGTCGACATTTTAACCAAAACTATTAACCATCTGGATTATCTAATGGTATCATAAAGATAGATGATCAAATTATACTGAATTAGTTTATAGGGATTAGATCTCAAATTTATGTATAATAGAGGGACAACAACCTCAATTTGACCAATGAATTACAATGACTTGGTAAAAGAAAAAATATAGGGGCTAAAATGCATGAGAATTCATAAGAATAATTAACTTCCTTTCTTCCTAAAAAAACATAGGTCTGAAATAAAATGGACATGTATTATATCGAAAAATATATTATTCGACATAACCAATGGCGGATGTACATATAACATATGGTGGGCTTGTGCCCACCTTGAACTTTTTAAAGTTCATACATTTGCCTTCAATTTTCTTAATTTTTTTGAATTAGTCCTTAAATTTTGTAATATTTGTGATTTGTGCCCACCTTGAAATTTTGAGATTTTATATATGCCCACCCTCAAATATATTTATGGATCCGCCACTGGACATAACTGACATTATAATAATCGAAGAATTAAACTGTCACAAGTTAAAATATAAGGACTAAATCCTAAAATTGACCATAAAAATACTATAAAATAGAGCAGAATACCCACCGAACCAATTCAGAGACAAATGCAGTGTGGACATTGAGATTTCAATGTAGTTAAGAGGTTAAAATTGCTTAATTAATGTTGCAATTGACCTGATTTGGTAGTGGTCAAGTGGGGATACCAAATGTCACAAATTCAACATTTTCTGCTGCTTTTGCCTGTCATTTGCCTCTTTTTGAATAAATAAAGCAACCAAAGTCCAAGTTTAAAGGACTCCTCCATGTGTTTGTTTTATTTCCCCTTAAATCGGTATGTTAGATCGAGCGATAAAGAGTTTGATATTATTCAAGTAAGTTGTCGAGTTTAAATTTTATGGACGAGAAATACAATACTAGAAGAACTATGCTTATGTTTAAGAATCTTACTCAATCTGATTTAAGGTTAAGGTACATCGAAAATCTTAAATAAACAATAGAAAAATTCTCATCTTACATGTTGACATGTTAATGAGATTGTAGCTATAGTTGTTGAATGAGTCTTAAACTTGAATATTTTAGGGAAAATATTTTAAAACATGAACCCTGTAAACTTTGGTTCAGACATGCATGTCAATTTTAAGATTTAGAGGTCTAATTTGAAATTTATATGTTTATATTATAGGGTTTAGAAGTTAGGGCTCATATTTAGAATTTGATATTTAGAGTTTAAACTTTAGTGTTTAGGGTTAGAGATTTAACTTTTATAGTTTAAATAGGAAAATAAGTTCTTTAAACAATTTGTACATAAAAAATATATCATATTTTATATAGGAAAATATTTTGATACACTTATTAATTTTATAGTGTAGTGGTCTTGTTTAGGGTTCAAATTAGAGTTGATGATTTTAGATTTTAGAAGTTAAGCTTAAAATAAATAAATTTGTGTAGAATAAAATTTAAGGTTAAAATAAAGTTCCAAATCTTTATGGTTTGTCAAAAAAAGAGAAAAATCAATTAATGTTCATTATCTATTTCAATCCAATAGGCTTTGGTGATGGATTGAGTTGGGTCAT
Organism: Hibiscus tridactylites; assembly: GCA_958450335.1. Lineage (NCBI taxonomy): Eukaryota > Viridiplantae > Streptophyta > Magnoliopsida > Malvales > Malvaceae > Hibiscus > Hibiscus tridactylites. Next base: position 93,163,866 of record OY288278.1, on the reverse strand, counting down.
GGCCCACTTCTATTCCATTTTTCTTGTTTAGGTTTAAGTTTAATTTGATTTTATCCAAACAATTTATTTCCACTATTTATATATTATAAAATGTGGAAAAATGTATTCAACAATACATACTTTTTGTAATTAAATATTAACAAATTATTTAAGTTTAACTTGGAGCATGATCAAACCAACATGAGGTAAAAATTATATTATTTTTATGTCTAAATTGGTTCTATTGGTTTAGACGAATCATCCTGCATGTTGATGCCTTCTAAAGCAATTCGGGTACGAGTTAAATCTAAAATTTTAGAAGAATTCCTTGACTTTGAACGACAAAATAATAATAATAATAATAATAATAATAATAATAATAATAATAATAAGCATAGTATGTTCGGTTAATCTTATGCTCTAAACTCGACTCATGGACAAATCTAGTATGTTGTCAAACTATATATCATTGTTTTTTCTATTAATAATAGAAAAAAATACTACCCTGTACCTCGTTAAAAACCTCTCTAAATTTAGTCAGAAAAAAAATACAGTACCAAAATCAAAAACAAACTTTCAGAACTCAACAAAAGAGCCAAAAGCTAGAATGCTACAACATCAACCCACGTCAGTAGGAATCATCGCCAATAAACCTTCCTGTTGCACCATTCCATGCACCCAAACTCGAGCAGTATCCATTCAGGGATGGAGCCAGGATTTGAAGTTGAGTGGGGAGGGGGCAAAACATAAATTTTGAAAGCTATTTTTTCAAAAAAAAATATAAGGAATTAAAGGGTAAAAAAAAAAATTCCCCCTACTGGGAGGCCACAGCCCCTCCCATTTAACATGTAACACCGTCCCTGTATCCATCGACCAAACCCCCAACGGTGAGCCACGCATGGCCGCAGCAAGAGAATCAACCACCGCTTTGACAGTACGCGAGATATGACGAATATGAACTTCCCACTCCCAACCCAACATCTCATGGATAACCACAAATAAACCATTTTGGTCCAAGTTATACGTCGCATCGTGAACACACCGCACCGCTTCCTTGCAATCGGACTCAACAATAACGTGTCGGAACTCAAGTCACCAAGCATGTCGTAAACCATCAATAATGGTCAATCAGGGGAGCCCTCCTCCGAAAGCAAAGCACAAGTAAAGAATAAAGTGTTAAAGGGTTACATTTCTAAGTTTAGAATTGATGCTCACACAGTTGAACTTAGGTTAAGAGAAAGGTATATAAAAAAAGCTTTTAGTAAAGTTCAGATTAGTGTAATCGCAATAATGTACGTTGTCTTTCAAAGTTATCATAATTTTTAAAATTTGGTACACTCAAAATAAGGAAGTAGAACTCGAGTGGCATTACTCTTTTCAAAAAAATAATATTGAAAAAAAATAGGAGAAACAAATGACTACACGATCGATCTTAGAATTTATTGTCAACCAAGACTAAAACGATATCTTTTATTAGCACATTATATGTTTGGTCGACATATTACACATTTAAATTTAGTTGAATTATAACTTTTAAAATATTTAACAACATCGACCAGTGACAGATCTACGAATTAAAAAATAAAGTCCAAAACATTTTTTCTCAAATATATATACAATTTTTCTCCTTCACACACTAAATTATTTTTTAAGAAAAAAAATCTAAATTGGACTTGCTTTTTTATCCAGAAATGAGGATGCAATGCATACCATGGGGGCTTCATGCATCCGCCCCTGACATCGATATCAATTGAATTAACTTGCTTAATGAATAATATGTGATATTTAGGGTTTAGAGATTAAAATTATGAAATTTAAAATTTATGATTTAAAGCTTAGAGTTTAAATTGTAGGAAATGTGATAATATTTAAACAATGCACATGGAATTAAATTTTTTCACTAATGGTTTATCAAATGTTAACACGTAATTAAAATATGGATTAATATCTTATACACTAGCAGTGGAAACTAAAAGTTTCCACAAGTGCCTTAGTTTTTGGGTATAAAGAGTTAGTTTAGGGTATATGGTTTAGGGGTTTAGGTGCATGAGTTTAAAATTTAGGGATAGTTGTTTCAATTTAAGGTTTAGGGTTTATATGTTAGGGTTTAGTTTTTAGGGTAATATGGTGAGGGTTTAGGTTTTAACCTATAAACCCTAAACTGAAACAACTATCCCTAAATTCTAACCCTCTACACCTAAACCCCTAAACCATATACCCTAAACTAACTTCTTATACCCTAAAACTAAGGCGCTTGTGGAAGCTTTTAGTTTCCGCCGCATGTGTATAGAATATTTATCCTTAAAATATATTATCTTTTATAATTTTCTTTTTTACAAATTAACTTTGTGAAGTTACTATTTCACAAATGTATCTACCAAGATAAACACCTAAAGCAAAGTCTATACCTATGAATTTTTTTTCAAACAATCCAAAAGAAAGGTTTTTCAGAGATCAAAGCAAAGAATTTTGTGTAAAGTACTAAACCTTCCATTTTACATCATTAAGGAAAGCATCTAAAACCAAACTTTTAGAAGAGCCATACACACGCATGTAAAAGGGTTAAGTGCCCTATCTTTGGAGGTGCATTACCCTTCATTTGTAGTGTGTGCACAAAGGAGCAAAAACAAAATGGTGATGGGATTTTCAAATGGTCCACTATTCCAAGGGCACAAATGGGTTACCTTGGTTATCAAAGTAGTGGTCATGGGGATGGTCATGGTTGCTAGAATGTCATCAGGGGATGAAATTGGGATGCCAGCAGCTGGTTTACTATGCATCAGCGAATGCGGAACGTGTCCGGTCATATGTTCACCCCCGCCGGCACCGTTGTCGAAGTCGTTTCCACCTCCGTTACCAACGTCGTCGCCGGTTCACCACTCGCCACCGCCGACGGTGCCTTACTTTTACTTCCCACCGGAAACTCCCATCCACTCCCCACCACCGTTGGAATCGGAATCATTCTCGCCGCCTCCGTCTCCGCCTAGGCCGCCTCCGCCGGCACCTTTGTCGTCTTCCTCCAAGGGCAGTCCACCACCTCCAAAGATATACGTGTACAGTGCACCTACAGACCAAGGGTCACCAAATGTAGGACCGCATGAGTATCCTTACCCCTACCCTTATTACTATTTCTATTCATCCAAGGCTTCTTCTCTTTCACTTTTGGTGTCAAACTCAATTGTAATGTTGTTTTTCAGTGCTGCAATATTCCATTGATGAGTTCTTGGATATTTATATAGTTTTGGGGTTAGAAAGTGCATATATATATACACGTGTGTATAAATTTGGGAAATCATTTGGGGTGTATGTTGTTTTATCATTGTGTTTCAAAATAAACTATATATCTCATTCTAGTTGTTATAATTCCTTTTTTATTCTAATGATGTAATTAACAATTATTTGGATAATTCACTTTTTTTTAAGTCTTCTCATTATTTATCGTTAATCTCAATCAATCATTGATTTTCACTAATCCAACGCTAAAAAAATGTGTAAAACTTAATATATAGGGTTAGAATTCACTTACACAGCATAAAAGTTTTTAAGTTTTACACGTTTTTTAGATCATTGGATGATTGAGATTAACTCTTTACGTTTTTAAGTTTTACACATTTTACCTTTTATCTAATAAAATGAGAATAATTATTATAATGCTCCCTCTTTATTTTTATTTTTTATTAGCTCCTTAATTTATCAAATAATAATAAAAATTGATAATTTTTATCTATGTCGGGTCGGATTCGAGTAGAACATCATAAAATATCGGGTCAAGTTGTGTTTAGATGGAGGTGTTAAATTTTTAAGTCAGGTGCAAGTCGACTAAAAACCCGACCCAACTTAACTTATGGCCATCCGTAGGCAGAAGTTTGCTTTACTGGAATGAAATGAATTATTTGTTGAAAAAAAATAAGAAAATACAGTATAAAGTAATTAAACATTAAATTAAACTTGGTATAAATATTTATTTAAAAAACAATATGAGCATGCTTAAATCAAGCTTTTAGTAACCGTTTACAAAAATGTTACAAACATAGGTAGGCCAAAAATGAGTATGGATTCATCATTTACAAATATGGACAGACTTAAACAGAAACTGAGATTCGTATTTTAGGTATAATTAAACTTAGACAAACATAAAGAACGTAAATATAGTGCATAAATCTAACTCGAACCCAGTTCTTTTTGGTAATATGTATATCCGTCTTACTGTTCATGTTTCGATAACATGAATGAACATTTTGAAGCATGCAAATATGGAAAACTTTGTATAAGCAAAACAAGTAGTGAAGTACAAGTTTGGATATATATCCTCCTGAAACTATTTGCCCTGTATGCACAATCTGCTTTGTAAAACCAAAAACTAAGACTATAAACTGAACTGAACAGTGTTAGTTTATGTAGAATTCCAACCTCATGTATGTTTATCTATTCCTTTGCCATTTGTGAAATTAAACAGGGAAGCGGCAGCACCATTCAGATCAGGCTTCAGCTGATGTTGAATTGACCCACCAGCTCTTTCCTTCACCACAAGTTTATCACTGAAATAAAAACAATGCCAATTTTGAGTTGTCAATTGTACCATATGCATTGCCTTGTACATATAAATAAATACTTTAGTAGTCTTGCAAAAAACCATGTCAACCGAAATAAACTCAGATAGAATTCGAATCTAATAGTGCTTTTGGACTTCGAAACCGCCGACCAATAAAGAATGATGATAAGTGAAATTCAAATATAAGTAAAGTGTATGGAACATTCAAATCGTGACTAACAGGAACGGAACTACGATCAAACATATAGAATGGTCAAATTGTTAAACTTAGAAAGCATGGGTCTCTAACATATAAACTCACACTTTTACAAAACTAATTGCCTTATTAAAAGCATATGCAACCAGCCCTTGACTAGTGGTTATTTACTAATAAGACTGCACCATTTTTGCCATTATTAGCAAATAAGAATAACTGAAAAAACATCATTTACAACTTATATCCTTGTAACTATAGCAATAAAAATGATTAATTGACTCATTTAATGCATTTTAAATCCCTATGACCACTAAAAATTTCCTTTTATAAACAATTAAAAAAACAAAATTATCAGTTGGTCCAATGATACAAAATCAGTGATTTGAATCTTTTAATGGAACAACTCATTATAGGCTACTGTAATACTCTATTCGAATATCTAAACTACTAAAATTTGCTTTTATAGATAGTAAAAATGGACGTTTTAACCTCAACTATCAGTTGGTCTAGTGAGACAAGGCATTGAGTCCCACAAAGAAAGTCATTTGGATCCTATGAATGAAACAACTGAGTATGAACCACTACAATAAGCAATCCAGATTAGCCGAGTAATGAATCGAACACTATAATTATAGAAAAACGGCATTCTAACTATATAATGAAATAACATGAAACTACTAAAAAAACCAGATAGCTCAAAAATCAAACCTGCTTTGAGATTTCGATCCACCCGAGTCGAAGCCATATATTTGATGATCACTCTTATCATCTAAGAACGAAAGCAATGGCTTGATATCTTCACCTACATCCGAGAGAACATTACCATTCGAAGCTGCTGCCTCCAATTCGACTTTAACAGGAATAGAATCAAACACGTCGTAAACAGACATCAAAGATGACGACCCATCACCATTTAAATACTGAGAATAATGATTATCAACCCGAATCGAATCGAATATATTAAAACCATCAAAATTAGCCTGTTCTACATCATTTTCCACTACAACTTGTTTCTGTTTTTGCGCCGATTCTTGTTGGTGCTGCTGCTGTTGGTATTGAGTAAACATCGACTGCGTTTTACAAATGGAAAGCTGTTGATTGACGAGATCAAGTTCAGCCTGGTACCGAGCGATCTGCTTGTTCAACTCACATATATACTTATAACAACCGCCGACGGGGTCAGCCGCCCTGACGTTAGCTTCGAAGACGACGGTTTTCACGGCGATAACTCGCTGCTGGAAGCTGAGATTCTCGATGAGCTTGATGATGTTTCGAACCCCAAAAAGCTTGCGGGTGTTGAGGAAATCTTTATGGCGATTCGCAGGGAAAAACGGAGCCAGGAGACAGTTATTGGTGCATTTCCTACGTTGGTATTTGCAAACAGCACAAGCTTGGGAACCTGCGGCGGTGTTGCTCGCCGTCGGATTTTGCATGGAGGGCTGCGATTAAATAATGTTTTGCTTGCTGGATAATTGCAGTAAAATCAGCGCAAATTAATCGGCGATTACATAGAAAAAAGGGAGAAAATGGCGATGGAAAAAACCCTAAGAATAGAAAATGACGGCTCAAAGCTTAACTGAAATGATTTTGCTGGAGAGAAATGGAGGACGTGTTCTTCTAGATGTATTTTTTAAATAAAAAATTATAAAAATTCGTTATAGAAAACGATTTTTTCAACACGCTAGAATTTAAAAAAAAAATTATTAAAATTTAAATGGTATTAATTCATGATAATCGCATTTAAAATATAAATAATTTTGTCTACTTTTGATAAAAACAAATGATGTGATATATATGTGTCGACATTTTTTACATTTAAAAAAATTTAAAAAAAAACATATAATATTTCTTAAACTGTAGACAAAAGTACTACTAATATGTCTATGGATATGTCACCTCAATCATATTTTAAAATAAAAATAATGCATGTACCTTTTATAAAATTTAAATCTTTTTAAAATTGGAATTTTGGAGAACAATGAGAATAGATTTTTGTAAATTAAAATTGATATATCATACTCATACAATTATATTTATCAATGTACTTTTTATCAAATAAATCTTATCTCGTCCATTTAGAAATAATTTTAAATTGCCAAAATTATATCGTAAGCTTTAATTTAAACCTTTTAGTTTAAAGAAAAAATTTCCTAGAGAAGATTATTTAACCAAAACAATAGTGTAAATCGAATCGACTTTTTTGTTGTATTATTAATTTAATCGAACCCAACAAATGTCCTAATGAAAAAGTGGATGATGTTTATTTTAGGAGATACAAGTTTAAATCGCTCTGTCTACGAGTTATATGCCTATTGTCAAAGGGTTAAAAATATGTATGAACATATACTACCTTGTAATCACCTTTAGACTATTTTAAAAAAATTAACCGGTATCAGTCGCTATGATATTTAACAAGAACCTAATGAGTCATGATCCGGTAAAAATAAACATTTAAAAAATCGGGTTCAAGATATATTAAGTGGGCTCTAATAAAATATAGTCGGGTGATGACAGATTTGAGTTTAGACTAAATATTTTCAAACCCGAATTTAATGTCTAATCTCAGTAAACGAACTAATTGTCTATAATTTAAACTATTAAAATTAACACAATAAAAATATTATTTTCGATACATTATTTAAATCACTCACGTCTCTACACATAGATTAAATTGAAGAATATGTACTTGCGCATACTCAAATTAACATCTTGAATATTACATACTCAAACCAACATCTTCTTATATATTGCAACAATAACAATACTAACCGGTCTTCGACTCATAAACAAGATAAAAACATATAAAATATAAAACTGTTTATCAAATATTTTTAAAATTTACACTAATTAGATAAAATACACACACATGATTAATTAAATAAAAAGCACTAATCGAATATATTTAAATGAATAAATTAGTTGAAAAATATAACCTTATTTAATGATTTTAAGAACTTGAGATTTTGGTAAATTTATCAACTGAAATTGTCATTATCTCATGACACCAAGATAATTTAAATATTCAAATAAAGACATGAGATAATATGTATTAAAATTTAGATATTGTTAAAATACATCAAAATTCAAAGTCCAATTAAAGTAATTCCTGAAAATAACACAAACCAAAGGTTTGAACTTTGAACTTGTTCCCTACTAATCTAAGCCTCATACATAATCACACACAAGGTTGTACATAAATAAACCCAGTGGCAGTAGCAATCAGGCAAAGTTACTAAACCCTAAAGGTGGGAGGAGAATATGTATATGCACATTCAATTCAACAAAATCATACCAGCTCATCGCCTGCTATGGTCCAACGGGAGCAACGCCTTTGCCTTTAGCTGCAGCACTTGCGGCGGCGGCGGCGGCAGCGGCTGCAGCCGCGGCAGATGCAGCAGGACTTGGACTTGGAGGCGCTGTCTTGGACTGAGGTCCATTTTGTGGTTCAATCATTTGTTGACCATTTTCTTCTGGCTGCTGCTGAGACTTGACCTGGGCAAGCATAGCTTTAATCTGACTCCCTGTGAGTGTCTCATGCTCAAGCAATGCATTTGCAAGTGCATGGTGTTCTTTCCGGTGGGTGGTGAGAATGGTTTTCGCGTTATTATAAGCCCTTTCCAGTAAATACTTCACTTCTTTCTCGATAAGAAGTCTAGTCTCAGTGCTCATGCTCCTACCGTTGTCGTCATACAAATGAGTAACAAGCCCCACTTCTTTACTCATGCCATACCTTGTAACCATAGTTCTAGCTAGAGAAGTTGCATTCTCAAGATCAGATTGTGCACCAGAAGTAACTTCATTTTCCCCGAAGATAAGCTCTTCTGCAACCCGTCCCCCCATAGCAACATCCAACCTTGCAAGCATCTGCTTTCGGGAGAAGCTTGTTTGATCCTTGTCAGGCAACTGGGCCACCATGCCAAGAGCCATTCCTCGGGGGACTATTGTTGCTTTGTGAACAGGAAGTGCCCCATCAGTATAAACTGCAACAAGGGCATGGCCAGCTTCATGGAAAGCTGTATTTTTTCGTGACTCCTCAGAAATGACAGCTGACTTGCGTTCACTTCCCAATATGATCTTGTCCTTTGCAAACTCTAGATCAGCCATTGTAACCGCTTTAGCGCCATCCATTGCAGCCTTTACAGCAGCAACATTGACCAGATTTGCTAGATCAGCACCAGAGAATCCAGGAGTACCTCTAGCAATGATTGATAAATCAACATCCTCGGCCTTCAAGACCTGTAAATGAACAAGAATGAACGGTCAAACTCAAACATGCATGGAAGCACACAATTATTCTACCAAAATATCACCAAGACTAATTATTAATGTGATGTAACACAAATCTAATGTGGAAAATCAAACAGAATGTTGATGCAATTGAAGGAACATGTAAAAAATAAAGAGATTTTATGAAACATGTTCGAATGGGGCCTGAAAAGCACAGTCTACAAGAATTACTATCACAAATCTGATGAGTTAGCCACTGCAAGCTTCCACCTTGAGCTCAAACTCCTAGAAGAGATGAACTCACAGTGAACACAATACCTTTGACATGTGGGATTCCATAATCTGCCTTCGCCCTTCAACATCTGGATAAGGAACAACAATGCGACGGTCAAATCGTCCAGGTCTCACCAGTGCCTTATCCAATGATTCTGGAAAATTAGTCGCTGCAATTACAATAACTCCTTCATTCTGTTTAAATCCATCCAATTCAACGAGCAACTGATTCAATGTCATCCTCATATATTGCTGGTCCTTTGGATTACGGCTTCCACCTATGGCATCTATCTCATCAATAAATATAATACATGGTGATCGCTTCTTTGCAGCAGCAAAAAGATCTCTCACTCTTCGAGCTCCAACACCGACAAACATCTCTTCAAACTCACTGCCACTGCAGGAGAAGAACGGTACCCCAGCCTCTCCAGCAATAGCTCTTGCTAACATAGTTTTCCCTGTGCCAGGTGGACCAACAAGCAAGACACCTTTTGGAAGCTTGCCACCAAGACGAGTGAAACGCTGCAAGAAGGGTAAACGCATTTAGAGAGAAAGAAAGAGACAAAGAGAGACGAAGTTACAAATCCAAAAGAGCATTTACTTTAGGATCTCGAAGGTAATGGACAATTTCTTCCAACTCTGACTTTGCCTCATCAACGCCTTTGACATCGTTAAATTTTGTATTAGATTCCACAACTTGCACCTCGTCATGTAGACCAAGTCCTAAACCAAGGATATAGTCAGTCAAACTCAAAATTCAGAAGGAAAAAAAAAAAGACAAGCTCGGGTAGAAACTTAAAGAGAAAAACTTGTCACTTAAAGATTCTACCTTTACTGATCCCTCTATCCTCAATAAGTGCACCAATACCAGAAATCAACAAAAAGCAAAGTGCAAGACTACGAAAAGTACGCCACAATTGATCTTTAAAACTCCCTGATTCTGATGACACCATGTGGATAGGAGCACTAGCAGTTCCTAGGAGACCATTGTTTGTAGATTTTCCCACATTTCGCAAAGCTGAAAGTCCACCTTTACTCACTTCCTCCCTCGCCGAATTAGATATACCTGTAATTTTGCACAATATCTTAGTAACCAAATATTTAGAAAGGAACATAGTGGAAAATAGAAAACGGTTCAGAAAGAAATGGCCCAATAATAGTTTAACAGAGAATTTCTAAGCCCGAGTTCAAAGATTCCTCCAGCAAAGTGAGCAAAAACATTTTAAGCAAGACCACTCACCTTTCTGTAATGTCTTAAGCAACTCACTTTCATCAAGCCTGTCAACTTTGACCAATGCTTTAACATATTCGGAAAGTGCAGAACGGTTAGAATGTAATGATGGCTGACTTTCAAATAGCCTTATCACTGCTTCAGGATCATTTTTATGGTAAAGTTCTCTTAAGTGAGAAACTTCACTAGCTTCATATGCATCTCGGACCCTGCGAGCTAAACTGCCTACATAGCTTGACTTAAACCTCTGTTGGCCACTCAGAAGTCTATTACCTGCACTCCGATGAAAAGGAAAGCAAAGTATGTGTTGAAAAATTCAAATAACCATAAATAACTACGAAGACGACGATAGAAACAAAAATACCAGAAAGATAAGTTCTACTAAACAAGCTTCCTAATTGTTCCAACTCTGATTGCTGCCTCGAAACCTGTTTTAAGATGAAGATTAAGCTCACTTGTTTATCTAAAGAACAAACATTCAAATCCCTGTCTAACATGTAAATAACCACTTCAGTAATCAAGAACAACACACACAATATATGAACAAGAATAGAATATCTCCCAATTATCTTTATAAGGTCCAATGAAAACTAAAATAAAATATCTCAAATTTCTATTCCAATATTATTCTAATCACCTATTGTACTAATACCTAGCTCGGAATGAAATGTTCAATTCAACAACTTTAAGATATTCGAGATTAGGGTTACAATAATCCCAAATTTCAGAAGTTCATATCATAAAAAATCCAATATATCAAATGGTGCAAATAATCTTAAAATATATACCAAGACCTAGAAAGAAAGGGGGAAAACGCTTAAAATAGAGAGGGCAAGAAACCTGAGTGATCAACCGTCTCCAAGCCATCGCCTTTTACAAAGGCCAAAACAAGTCTGATCTTTCTATCGGTGATGGGCGTGTTTGGTTAGCAAGAAAATTAAGGGGGAAATTTCAGAGGAAAATCTGTTTAAGTTATGGTAACAGTAGCGGAAGATCTGCTACTCGAAATGATATTTATGTCCTTTCAATTTTGTTTGGGTAAACTACATATTTAGTCACCCAACTATTATCACATTTCTATTTTAGTCACTCAACTATTGTCATATTCTGTTTAGTCACTCAACTAGTCACATTGTGTTTTAGTCACCTAACTATTCTTTGGTAAGTTCATCACTAACCTTATGTTTTTTATTCTAAATTGTTCACCAGTCAAACGAAGATGATGATATTGTCTAATACAATAACAAATTAGTCTCCAAAATTTATATATTCTATCAATTTGGTCTTACTTTTTAACTTATCTTTAAATCCTATCTTATATCTTTACAATATTCATCTTCTACCTCATAAAACTTTAAACCTTATAACGACACCCTTAGGCTAGGTTGTCCCATGTAAGCAAGCCTCGAATTTTGGGGCTCGGTCTCAATGATGGCATCGGACCGCAGCTCCCAGCAATATATACCGACCGGTACGGTCGATGCCGACAACTATGCTATGCTGCAGAGCAACATCTAAGAATCCATTTTATAGAACATTTATGGTTCAATGTAGGGGTGAGCAAAACTCGACTCGACTCGAAAAAATCGAATAACTCGACTCGACTCGAGGTAAAAATACTCGACTCGTCTTGACTCAAAATTTCATAAACTCGAATAACTCGAAAAAAAAAAATTAAATAAAGTTTGAGTTGTAAAATGGAAGTTCGAATAACTCGAAATTTTTAGTAATTAGTGGATTTATTTTTACGTTCGAGGCGGGTCCCTCTATTTTTTATGATATATACATACTGATATATAAAAATATGAAGAAATATTGTCACATGTGAAAAAAAATATATATGTGCATATCTTATATGATTAGAGAAAGGAGTTTAAATTGGAATCAAACCTTACTATAAGAACTCGAAAACTCCACTCGACTCGAATTTCTTAAACTCGACTCGAATCGAAAAAATTTCAAATAAAGTTTGAGTTGTAAAATATGACTCGTCAACTCGAATAACTCGAAATTTTTTGACTCGACTCGATCGAACGCTCACCCCTAGTTCAATGGTATGTCACAGATTACTACAGAGAGACCTCTTGTTATTTTTCTTACAAGTAGTTTTCAAGTTTAAATGGATAGTTTTACAAGAAACTAAGTACATTGAATTTATGGTCGTTTTAGAATACTTTTATTTTTACAAATTTCACACTTTATAACGTCAAACGGATCAGTTGGGGGACTAATCTTTAAAAAATTTCATGCCCTCCAAACGAAACCAGTTCCCAGAATGAATGTGCTTCACAACTCTAAGCGTAGGCAGACTCGAAAGTTGATCAGAGATTGTCTTATAATGTATGAATATGTGGTGGTCCTTTGTTTTCTTCGCTTACGCCTTCGCCTTAGCTGGAGTTGGTATCAGATGATGCAATGTCGCTGCCGGAATAACTGTAGCTGGGCTAGGTTCCTTGACCCGGTGAGATCCTGTTCTCCTCAGACAGAAATTCCGGCCCACTCCACTAGGTATCAAGTTCTGCAATGCCCATGGAAGGTGCCGCATCAGTCTTGTTGAGCTCACAAGCAATATCACACCCATCATGATAAGTAACCTGCGCGACCGGAAAATTTTCAAGTCAACTGAGATTTCATGGGGAAAAAACGATGACGAATATGAGCAAACGGGATTTCATATCAGGTAAATGACCGAATAAATGATTTTGAACAAGATAAATGTGATGGATGAAGCTATAAAACCCGATCGTATAAATCACAGATGTGTTTCCATGCATAAACTCCCCTACGGTATGCAAGATGTGGCAAGCTGCACGAGAGAAGACATTCGAAAGCTACACAGCAAAATCTAGGACTACAATGTTTATTGTGTGAAAAACAGATTGTGCACTATATACCATCCGAGCAGAAGTGAAAGACGAGCAGCTGGTGCTGAAGGCAACCGTTCACCCAATGCAAGCATACCAGCCAGTACGCCAGTCACAATTGATGCCACCGCAGCGCACGTGGATATCACAATTGCCCTACCGTGCTTTAGGCCACGAGTCTGCCCAAAAGGTGTAAAAGATTATGTTACATATCTAAGAGGCTCAAGTATGCAACAATAGTTTGTAAACTAACAAATCAGTCAACCCTGTTAAACAAATTTTCCTGTCAATGAAACTACTCTCAAACGAGTCCCGAGGTGGATTCACCCTTTGACGAGAATCATAGCTAGAAACCGTAATAAGAAGACGACTGTGCAACACAGTCCTGTTTGTACACGATCCTATACGTAGGACCATAACAGAGTAGCTGAAATACCTGGTAGTAAAATCCGGTACCACTACAGCATATGCTGATTGAGACGCATAGAGGAATCAACATTTTGGAGAAGCCCTGCTCCACGAAGACAAAACCTATCTTTGATATCACCGATGCCATCCTGCAAAAAGAAGAAAACGGAACCCGATTAGAGGTGAACATCTAGAACCACAATGGCACATGAAGGCACGCACCAAAGCTACAGGAATTTTGTACTTGATAGGTAAAATATCCATACGATATCAATTATGAACCGTGAAGAGTAAGAATAAGATGTCCGATAAATGTGGTTTGGGTGAAAAAGTTTACCCAAATAAAATTCCCGACTCCAAGCCATATATGATTTCTTCCACAACTTCATACTCCATCTGAATGAAAAAAAATGTTAAGTGCACAACAGCAAGAAAAGGGGACAAAATTAAGTGAATACAAATATACAATTACAGAACAAATTAACATAAATCTTTAAAACCGAAAGAGTTTACCAATTCCTGCTCTCTCCGCTGACGCTTGCATATGCGAAGCCACCCATTTAAGAGTACCTATATACATAGAGTACCAAAGCATCATCGCCGGATGGATTAGCCCACAACAATAAATACTCAAAGGAACAATGAAATGTTTGGAAACCAGAGGATTATGAATTGGAGATATCAAAAGTATGGCCCTCCTTCAATGACCATCATCAGCAATATTTATTTCAGTTTTTTTATAATGATCTAGCTCCACTACCTGTCAAACTTTTCTAACATTTTATATTCGATAAATATAAAACTCAATGGGAATCAATAATTCATGAGTATCTTTTTGGGGCACAAGGAAACAACTTCAATACGGTATTAGAAAGCAATCCATTCACAATAGTATAGCCGTCAGCGTGTCACTCAACAAATCTTGCACCTCGGAGGAAGGAGGCGTCAGCAACAAATTAACAATAATTGGTGTCATATGTTTAAACAAAAGATCCATTGAACTTACGAATTTCCTACAACATATTTAGGCTAATAAAAAAATATATAGACATGAAATTAATATAAAAGCAATACAATAAGATAAGAGTACAGGAAAAAGGTACCTACAAACAAGAACACAACAAAGAATGCCAACCATGGTAACTGTAAAATAGATACCGAAGAAGCCTCTTGCTCCTCTCCACCAGCGCCAACTCCTAAACGTACAAAAGAATAAAAGAAGCCTATTACTACTTTATATAGGTCAGTAGTATTCTATTGCACTATCGCAGGGTTAAACAGGATGATTCTGGTTATTGCAGAAAATATAAGCATAACCACCAGGAGAAGTTACAGAATTTAAACCCTTAAATCATTGTCAAAATATAATATTATGTCGATGGAGAAGGAAACTACCAGATGGTTGTAAATTAAATCGAGAACCATCATGTCAAAATTTCTGAATATGTTCTCTTTGAAATTGCACCTAAATGGTTGATTCCATAGGAGTAGATAAAAATGAGAACCACGAAAAACTTGCATTACCTATGGTGCCAATGCCGGCTAATGTAATCCCCATCCAGTCAATAACATTCATGACTTCTTGTAGATAGAAGTGTGAAAAGATTGAAAGAATGGCAAGCCCACAGCCAGATACCGGTTGAATGACAGATACCTGAACAACACTTTCGTCATCAAAACGAATAAAGAACACACATAATTTTTACACTATCGAGCATCATATATAGAATCGAATCCCTCTGCAGCCAAGCATTGGTCATGAACTAGTTAAAGCAGTGATCTTCTATATCAATTAAGTTACAAAGGATATAAAGAAAATCAAATTCACCGGAGCCATAGATAATGCTCTCAGCATCAACAAGGCGCCGGATATATCGATCAGAAATCCTATCGCCCATGATTTATTAACAGCATACGCTCTTATCACCTACATAAAAAAATGAACAAACCAGTCAACAAAACTTCAACCAAATGCAATTCTTTTATTCTTCTGTCTCATAAAACTAACATTTTGAAGAAAAAAAATGCCTATTTCAGACCTGATCTGAAGCTGAGATTATTAAACTTTCAATGGCAAAATTCCCAAAAGTTCAACATATCGAAAAGTTTCAAGCCAAACCCAACATTACAGTGGCATAAAAAAGTTGAATGATCATACGAATCATTGCAAAAATTCCAAAAAAAAAAATACACAGAAACAGAAACAAAACATGTACAAACTACAAACCAGTAAACAACACTTCAACCAAATGCAATTACTTTATTCTTCAATCTTATAAAAGTAACATTTTGAAGGGGGAAAATGTATATTTCAGGCCTGATCTAAAGCTGAGATTTTTAAACTTTTAATGGAAAAATTCCCAAAAGTTCAACATATCGAAAAGTTTCAAGCCAAACCCAACATTACAGTGGCATAAAAAAGTTGAATGATCATACGAATCATTGCAAATACTCCAAAAAGAAAGACACCCAGAGACAGAAAAACAAAAATGGTGAATCAGAAAAGAAGAGAATCAATTACCTTGAGCTTGAAGGAGAGAGGAGGGAGAATAACAGTGCCCTTCTTCTGTAGAACTTTGCCAATGTTATTACCGGCGGTGGCTGCCAATGTTAAACAGATCGATTCCCACATTTCTTCTTCCCTGATATCTCTATTGTTGAGAACTGGGAAAATATATCTGTGGGGTTGTTTTCTTCACCTAAAAACAGGTATTTTTTATGGGATCAAGCAGTGGGTTAGAGGTTGTTTTTGCCTTACGTTAACCCCTTTTCTTTAGTTAAAGAATTCGGGGTTGGCATGTTGTCAATGGCTGTCGTTTGCTGGTTCCATCGCAGGTTCTCAATCCACGTGGGATGCTTTAGCTGGGATTTAAGGGATTAAGTTTGGGGATTCAATTTGATTAAGTTAATAATCTAAAAATGAAGATGGTCCCAATGAAAACGATATAAATACAATTATACAAAGTCATCTAAATTTATTTTAATTTTTTAAATAAAAGACTACAAGAACCACAAATCAGAGGTGAATGTCCTGAAAAATTATCTACGGACGCAAACTGCTTATCCAAATTTAATTTGAGGTCCAAAACATGGAAAATTAACAAGATTACAAATAAGCGACATCTTCATCAATCTTAACGTGGTCAAATCCAACTATAAGAAAACATAAAAAATAAGAATGACCAAAACAATCGAAAAATAAGACGAAAAACGTGTCAAAAGACAGAGATACACATACCACAAAGACATAATTTTGATAATCAGTTTTTATTATCCAAAAGCAGAGAACTGCTACGATCAACAACAAACTGTACAGGCAACAAAGCAAATACCAAAACCCCCTATACAAGTAAGCCCCAATTACATCTCAGATTCGTATCTATACCACTATGCAAATGCCCAACCTTGCTACACAACCTAGTATAAACAACATCTCGAACACATGAAAAAATAGCATCAACAGTTGAACAAGATGAACGAAACAACCTGAAATTTCGTTCCCGCCAAATGAAATAAAGCAAAGCACTCCAAGCAATCCTTAGAATCAAAACAATAAGAGATTTGCCTTTCAAATGCTTCACCGCCCAATCAAACTCAAGGCCCCATGAATGAACCACTCTCGAGATGCCGCACGCATTCAAAATAAGCCTCCAAACTTCCTTCGAGAAGTCACAACCAAAAAAGATATGATCCCTGGTTTCACTAGCCTCCCCACATAAGATGCACACTGTGTCAGACACTACTCCCCAAAAAGCGAGCCTAACCCGAGTAGGAAGTCGATCAAGGATAGCCATCCACGCTACCAATGCATGCCGAGGTATGTGCAAAGGAAACCAAATAAGTCGCTGCCAAATAACCTTCGGTCGACGAGGTCTCAAATCCAAACAAATTCGAGAGGTGGGCAGAGCACCACTCAACAAATGCCTCTGTCCATCCCTCACCTTAATTAACTGCTTCCATATCCACCCTATCGATGCTCTAGGAACTAGCTGCAAAAAAGTAACACCCTTTAAGACATAAGCACTAGCCCAAGCTACCCACAACGACACAAAGACATAATTATTTTCATTAAAAATTAAAAAAAAAATCGACGATCGACGACCAGTATAAAACTAGTGTTGCGGCTAACTAGTCAATCATAGTTTTTTTACCATTAAGTTACAAAGGATATAAAGAAAATCAAATTCACCGGAGCCATAGATAATGCTCTCAGCATCAATAAGACGCTAGATATATCGATCAGAAATCCTATCACCCATGATTTATTAACAGCATATTGTCACGCTCCACCAGTGTGTGCCACAACCAACCGAAGAGTGCCCCTAGGTGCGCCAAGGCCGACTAGAAGCTCCACCTAAGTGCACTCGGGCCAACCAAGGCAAAGTGAAATGCCTTGGGCATTTTAAGGCCAATCATGAACCAAGGAAGGTTCTAGAACGACCTAGAGAGTCTCACAATTCAACAAGGATCCAGAAGGTTCTCCAAAGGTCTAGACTCGTCCAGAAAGCCTTAGAATATTCTAGAACACTTTGGAAGGTTCTCGAAGGTTCTAGAACATACTAAAAGGACCTAGAACATCCTGAAAGCATCTAGAACATTCTAGAAGGATCTAGAATGTTTAAGAAGACCGTGGAAGACTCTGGAAAGTTAAGGATTACTCTGAAAGTATCTGAAACTGTCTAGAAGCTTTTGGATATTTAAAGACATAACTAGATAGTTGTATAATATTTTAGAATTTTATTTATTTGACAAATTCAATGCTCAAAAAAATTCAAATGACTTTAATTTATTTGACAGATTTTAATTCTAATTTTAACTTTATTTAGAGGAGAGAGAAATAGAGAGTTTAAGGAAGAAACAAGAGTGCTTCTATTATGCCTAAGGAAAATTTTATAACGTGCGACGAACACCGCTAAACACCACTAATGTTGAACATCGTTGAACGCTATTAAATTAATTAATAAAAAATTAAAATTTTAAGGACCTATCATACAATTAATAATTATTTTAAAAAATTCAATTAAATTATTTATATATATTAAAATTTTATTTTTTAATAAGGGTAAATTATATATTTAGTACCTCACCTATTTTCGTATTTCTATTGAACCCTTATTATTTAAATATTATTTTAATTTGACCATATTCTTTATAAAAAAATAATTTAACCCTTAAGCCTCAACCTAAAACCCTAAACTATTGAACCTTAAATTCTTAAACTCTTAAACCTATACCCTCATTATTTAAATAATTTAACCCTAAACCCAAAACTATTAAACTTTAAACCCTTAAACTCTTAAACATATACCCTCGTTATTTAAAAATTTTAACCCTAAACTATTAAACCTTAAACCCTTAAACTATTAACCCTCAACCTATACCCTCATTATTTAAAAAAAATATATCATTGATACTCTTTATCACATTAGTTATACTCTCTACCAGTATAATAAACTACATTCTAATCTATAATTTCTTCTACTGAATTAAATCAATAGTGTTTTTCTAATTAGAATCATTGGGAAGACAGCGATTTCCGGTAACGATTCGAAATTGATCATTGTTGATGCTCCAAGAATCCTAGTGTTGGTGAATCCATCAACCATTGAAAGCAATACAATATTTTCTTTGAAATCATGGTCATGAAAGTAGACACATTAATGTTTAAGTAATTAGAGTTGGAAATGAATGTTGCAGAACCTACAAAGGCAGCAATGTAGTTGGTTGGTTTCTTCGCATTTTATTCATTAAATAATTTTTAATTTAACCCTTAACCCTGATTTTTATGGTTTAAGGTTTAATAGTTTAAAGTTTTAGGTTGAAGGTTAAGGGTTAAATTTTTAAATAATAAGGGTATAGATTTAAAATTTTAATTATTTGTCGGATCAAACAATAAAAAGTTTGTGTTATTTAAATAAGGTTTTAATTTTAAATTATACGAGTAGACAAAATAAATATTGAAATAACATTCCATCATGTGTATCTTCATTTTTAATCCTGGTCAACATCTAATAGTCAACATCAAATTTGAGTCACAATAATTTTTTATATATAACTCTCAAGTCTTTTTCGATTTTGAATTTTAGCAATTAATTACAATGTTAACTCTTTCCATCAATTTTACATGATTTTTATTGATATAATAATAAATTTAACCTACAACATTAAACATTGCATCACTCTATCCTGATTATAAGAAGAGAAACCAATATGTTTAATGGAAAGCATATGATGCACGGGTAGTAAAATACATTTTGTTTTTACAAGCGCTTTAATTTTAGGGTTAAAAAATTAGTTTAGAGTTTATAGTCTATGGGTTTAGAATTTAGGGACCGTTGTCAGAATTTAAGATTTAGGGTTCGGCTTAGGTTTTAGGTTTTTACGTACAACCCCTAAATTTTAACCTTAAACTCTAAACTCAAACCACAACCCCTAAATTCTAATCACATAAACCTAAACCCCTAAACTATAAACAATAAATTGAATCCCTAACCACTAAAATTAGGTCGCTTGTGGAAATAAAAAGTTACCACCGTCAGTGCATGGTATAATTACCCTTTAAGGATAAATATTCTATACAGAGGCGGTGGAAACTGAAAGTTTCCACAAGCGCCTTAGTTTTAGGGTATAGAGAGTTAATTTAGGGTGTATGGTTTAGGGGTTTAGGTGTAGATGTTTAGAATTTAGGGATAGTTGTTTCAATTTAAGGTTTAGGGTTATAATTTAGGGTTTATAAGTTAAAACCTAAATCCTCACCACATTACACTAAAAACTAAACCCTAAATTATAACCCTAAACCTTAAATTGAATGAACTATCCCTGAATTCTAAACATCTATACCTAAACCCTATACCCTAAACTAACTCCATGTACTCTAAAACTAAGGCGCTAGTGGAAACTTTCAGTTTACACCGCCAACGTATAAGATATTAATCCTTTAATCCTAACAATTACAAAATGTATAAATTATATGTTGGGCTTTATAGATTTAGGATCAAAATGACATGATAAGTAAATGTTAAGTAGGCATTTGGATCACGAAAAAGAGAAATTTCTTTTTCGAAAATCCTTGGGAGAAGGAGGAAAATTCATGGAATTTCAATGACTGCAATCAGTCCAAACTCATCAACAATTCCTCATGGCATCTCTTCTAGTGTTTCTAACGTTTTAACCTCCATGGTTAGAGTGGGAACAATAGGCCATCAATCAGGCCAAGTTTTCTAGTAGGGAAATAGAGTAGGCCTATATGATGGAACAATCATTGTAATGTCTGATTCAAACTTACAAAAATCTTACTGCTATAGCAGGTTTACTACGTGCATCTGCATTAACTTCTATTCAATTTGATTAAGTTTGGCTCATCCCACATCGCCTAAACAAAGATTAGTTTAATGATTTATAAACACCATTTTGTGGCTGAACGTTCGCCTGAGCCTCGGCTCGGGCATCGGCTGCTTTCTCCTTCAAGGGGTCTGACCTTTAGACCACAATGGTGGGCCTCTTGCTTGGCAGGCCTGGAATCTGTGATTACCACATACCAACCAATGTGCCAATTGTCAATTGTTAAGAGGTTTACCTATTGTGGGCTGTCTGCCCCTTACTACTTTCTCAGTCCGATCTGGCCACGTGGATTTAGGCCTATATTTTTTTTTATCAAAAATACCATTTTCCCATTATTTCGTAATAATCAAATTAGCTCAAAATAAAAAATAAAGTTGAAAATGATTTTATGATTTTTTTATATAAATATATAATTTACGCATCAAAGACCGTAAAAGCTTTGGTTAATAAACTTGTAACCTCTATAAAGCTTGAATCATCCGAATAACAAACCCCTTAATTATGATTTCTTATATCTCACACTAAAAAGATACTAAAAATTAAATTTTAAACCATAACTCTAAGTTCTACATCTTAAACCACAAAATACACTCTAACCCTAATTCTCTAAACCCTAACCACAACCCCTAAAATTAAACCCTAAACTAACTTTTTAAAATAGGGCACTAAAAGGGGCATAGTTTAGGGTAGAAAATTTCCATCCATGACGTTCATGAAGGGAAGAAGGGGTTTAAAATCTTGAGTGCAAAATTTACATTGGTATAAATTCAACTAACTAACTAACTATGACTAACTATAATATATTTACACTGATATAAAACTAAACTAATATCTAACTACAACGTATTTACACCGGTATAATTACAACTAACGAAACTAATATCTTTGAACTGCCCCAATAATTATATATATATAATAATAATAATAATAATCAACAAACATAATTTCAGGGTTACCATGAGAATAACAATGAAAGCCCAGACAAAACAAGAAACATGAAAAAATTGACAGAAATGTAATGCAATCTTACACTTCCATAAGAGCATTATAAATGCCGAAAATAAGTTATCAAACACAATATTAAGCTTTGAAAGCGTTGATGTACTATATAAGGGTGGTTCACAATGATTTTCACGATAAAAAATAATCTTCTGGTCCCTTTTCTTTAGAGTTTGTTTTATTTTAGTCGCTCGAATTTTAAAAAAATCATTTAAATTTGTCTCAAAATCTGAAGCAACCAAAATAAAACAAAATCTCTTGTAGTGGTAAGAATTGTCTCTGAAGCAACTAAAATCCATATAGAAAATCACCATTGCAACCCCATAATCCATATTAACTACCCCAATAAAACCATATATTAGCAAAATTAAAGACAAACTCCAATTATCTACCAATTGTTATGTTATCTAATTAAAAACAAGGGGAAAGGGAAATCAAGTGGTAGTCTTTAAGAAATGAAACCAACTTTGAGCTATTATTAAGAACTAAAAACAAGAGATTTAGAGGGTGCAAAGAAATTCATTCTAAGTGTTTGATAAATAGGTGTTCTAAGTGTTTGAAATATATAATTTTTAGGGAAGATTGTGAAAAATAATGTTTTGAAAGCTTGTGGGTTAAATTAAAAATTATTATTTTTTATTAACGGAGGTTAACGACCAAATGATCAAAACAG
The DNA here is from genome assembly GCA_958450335.1 of Hibiscus tridactylites. NCBI lineage: Eukaryota > Viridiplantae > Streptophyta > Magnoliopsida > Malvales > Malvaceae > Hibiscus > Hibiscus tridactylites. The sequence continues at coordinate 93,141,123 of OY288278.1, read as the reverse complement.
ACATGATTCAAAACGTAAGTGACAAGAATGATCTTTTTGAGTTCGGGTGACCAAAATAGAACAAACTCCAAATAAAAGGGACTACGAGTGAAGATTACCCTAAAAAATAATCGATGATCTATGTGATTCGCTGCTTTTGATTTGGATAGAAAATTATTGAACGATTGTCTTTTGAATTTGAAGTCTCTCCCGTAATTATTCGAGAATCATCGTAAATCACCACCGTCTATGTTGTACATCAAACAAAAAGTACACGAGAACGAAACTCATGAAACAAGAGAAAAGAGGTTAAATTTCGTAGAGTCAGAGAGGAACACATGATTTTATGTCATGAGTATCAATTGTTAAGAAATTATATTAGAAATTCATAGGTGAAAATTACAAAATTTAAGGGGTGCGAACATAGAAGATCAATAGAAAATACAAATATATATAATACATAAACTATATGATAGTTTGAAATTTTTAAGAGTGCGGCTATCCCCTCCAACACAGCTCGACTAAAGTCATCACCACTAGCTGCTGCCTTAGAGAACCATCATGAACCACCACCGTCTATGTTATACATCAAACAAAAAGTACTTAAGAACAAAACTCAAAAGAATGTTCCTTCATTGCGTCCTGTAATTAGGGACGGATGCAGAATTTTATGTCAGAAAGTGCGAATTATTAAAGTGTTATATTAAAAATTTAAAGGCGCAAAATTATAAAATTTTAAGAATGTGAATTCAAATCATCGATAGAAAATATAAAGAAAACACATAAACTATATAAAAGTCTAAAATTTACAAAGAGTTCGACTGCCCCCTCCGACACCACCTCAGCTAGAGCCATCACCACCAGCTGCTGCCATAGACAACATGTGTGTACTTATCTTTAAGCCACCTGAATGTCACGGACTTATTTCTCCAAGCTCAAATCCGTGCGGCACTAGCACTCTCGGCACGATGCTAGTAAGCCTTGATGTCGCAACGCTATGGCAAAATGTAGGAGCAAGAGTGTTTACAAGGAAATAACCTTGTATTGCACAACAGAAGCTTTACAAAGGATGCTTTACAAGAGGACTTCTTGGATGCCTTACAAATGAGCCAGGCACTCCTATTTATAGCCTCCAACCTCCCTAATGGACGGTGGAGATTTATTTGATCCGACGGTTGAGAGTTTGCCTCCCAAAATATCTACTAAGCCTAGATATTTCTAGATAAGTTCATACTTATCCATATACATCTCTAATGTTCTAGAGTACTCTATAGTTCTACATATATCTATAGGTTTCTAGAAAGTTCCAGAGATGTCGGAGTTGTCCCGAGCCTTCCGGACTTGTCTCGAGCCTTCTAGGTTCCTCCGGGTGAGCCTAGATGGTTGTGGAAACCTCTGGAACCCCTCAGAATAGTGTGGAGACGTTTGGGGCTATCTGGGTCGTTCTAGAGCCTTCTCTGGACCAACCTTGGCCTTAAAATGCTTAGAGCATCTCATTTCTTCCTTGTTGGCTCGTGAGCACCTAGGTGGGGCGTCTTGGGCGAGCGCAGCGCACCTAGGTGGGGCGGATCGGGCGCGTACTGCGCACCTGGGTGGCACACCTTGGTGCTGCTCGGTGCACCCGAGCGGGTGTGCCCCTCGGATGGCTGGGTCACGACCAGGCGGGGCGTGACATGAAGCTCCTTCTCAAGGACCCTTTGACCTTACCTTCAGCACCATACATCCTGTAAGTAGCAACCCTTTTCTTCCTCTTGAATTCAGGGTCACCAAAGTTTCATGGCTTTGAAGCTGAAGAAGATGAACCAGAAATGGTTGTCTTCTTCCCTTTCTTGAACTTGAAATTCATGTTGTTCTTGGCCATGTGGGACTGTAAAATCTGAATATGAAGAAGCACCTAAAGTCATCCCATTGCCATAGGATCTTGATCTGTTGTAATTTGCCATTGAATTTGACGGTCTTATCCATGAACATTTTAGGTTTTCGAATATAAAAACCAACAAATTATTGAGTATAACAAGGTATGTATCTATAAAAAAATTCAATTTTTCATATATAACAAGTAAGAGTATCGAATATAACAATATTTATATCTATAAAAAATGAAATTTTCGGATATCGGATATCCGATCTAAATGTAAAATCACTATCCGTATCCGATCTGAATTATCAAAAAAATAAAAAAATAAATCAGATATCTAAAATTTTAGATCAAATCAATGGATAAACGAATCGAATCAATCGGATGAAATTTTTTTACACATACTTATTCAGTACTCGAGTATAACGGGCCGGTAAAATAGGTACGCGCGTGAATGAGTACCCGACCATGAACACCCTTAAAAATGCTGGTTGTCATAATTTTCAAATAAAATAATATTAATAAACTAACAAAAAGTGGAGGGTGGATCCCACCGGGAAGCGAAAATCCGAAATGGTTCATGAATCCCTTTTCCATTCTTTCCAATTCCAATATACTTTTTGTATTTTTCTTCTTAGAAAATTCTGATTAAAATCCCCAAATTGAGTTTTTGGTCAGAAAAAAAAAAAATATATATATATATATATATATATATATGTTGTTGAATATGAAACAACTTAGCCACCTCTTCCACCACCCTCCAACAACACTTGTCAAAACCAGAAGCAGATTCCCAAAGCAATAACCTTTCTTCTTCTTCTTTACAAACCCTTTAAAAAGATCTCTGCTTTGCTTTACCTTCTTTGTTTCCAAGCAATTTACCCTCTTTTTTTCTGCTGCTGGTAAGTCAAACATCTTCCTTCACTGTCCTAAAGTTTTCATTTTTTTTCTTCTGTTCTTTTTTCTTAATTCAACATGCATTACATAGAACTAAAGTTCTTATTTTTGTTTTTGATGCTATGATGCTCATTTTCTGGGCTTTGCTTGGTTTGCCTGAAGAAATGATTTTGAACTTTTGGGAGTTGATAATTTGATTGGTGTTCTTGATTTTGTTGAATTGGAAAGCTTTAGGTAGGGCAAAAAGGGCTTGTAAGAAGATTTGTTTTTTTGCTGATTTCCCAATGATAAAATGTAGCATTTAGAGTTTAATAATTTGATTAGTTGATTCAAGGAAAAGGATATGATATATTGGATGCATTCTTTTAGGTAAAATGTTAATTTGAAGCATTGTAAAAATTGTTAATTGCTTTGTCAATTTCGAGCTCCTTATGGTGCTTCGTCCACCGTATCGTGGCTATTTCGCCATAGTTAACTCTAGGATGTGGAGGAAACACAATGTTGTAACTGAGTCTTTAAGTTTGTGTAAAGTTGGAATGATGTTTCCGAATCGAGTTGATGTAGATACCATAAAAAGGGCCAAAAGGAATGTTATTCGAGGTTATAAGGACGGTAACTCGATGCTTGCTAGGTTCTGAAATGGACAAGAACTTGGCATTTTATTAGGTGAATGAATAAAGGCGAATGTGGTAGTATATCATACTGTATATTCTTTTGGATCTCAATGAACTTTGAATTTACACAAAAGGAATGTTATTCGAGGTTATAAGGACGGTAACTCGATGCTTGCTAGGTTCCGAAATGGACAAGAACTTGGCATTTTATTAGGTGAATGAATATAGGCGAATGTTGTAGTATATCTTAGTGTATATTATTTTGGATCTCAATGAACTTTGAATTTACACAAAGGTTTGATGTTCTTGATAAGGTATGCAATTATTTAGCACTTAGGTAGTTACTGGCATAATCCATTCACTTTCTAGTTTGGACTATTCGTCGACTAAATGAAACGTGTCCGGATATTACATGGCTTGGATTTTTGCACAATTATGAATAGAGATGATTGCAGCCTGCTATAAAGTGACCGTTGTGTTACGGTGTATTTCGAAAAAATCTTGTTGTTTATGTTGATGATCATTCACCATAGATTGACATTTGGAACTTTTTGCAATCTTAGCACAATTCTTTTGCCTTTTTCTTGTATGGCATTTACTTATTGATATCGTATATTGCATTCAATCCTTTTACAAATGTAACGGTATTACGCATTTATTGTAGAATGAGATTATCGTCTTTGTGATTGGATAACAAGTCCGTCACGTATGAGGGTGTTGTCTGAAATGATGATGGTTCGCCACGTAGAATTGCAGGAAACAGTATGCCGCGTGGAAGACTTCCTATAATGGATCTAAAAACAGGTTATGATGTCGAACGCAAAGGATCTAGAATTCAGCATGACTTGTGGCCTTTAGATGAAATTGATCCGAAGAATGTGAAGTTTCCTTGTTGTCTAGTTTGGACCCCACTCCCAGTTGTCTCATGGTTGGCACCTTTCATTGGACATGTCGGCATTTGCCGTGAGGCCGGAGCGGTTTTGGACTTTTCGGGATCATATTTTGTTAATGTCGAGGATTTTGCTTTTGGTGCTATAGCTCGATACGTACAACTCAATAGAGAAAAGGTATTGTTTTGTCCAGATGCTCGGAATTTAACCTTTGTTGGAACTAGTGGTTGTTTCATTAACCGGTTTTATTGTCGAACTAGTGCTGCTTTCCCCCAAACCTGGCAGGGCACACATGCAAGCATGGGTACCGGCACACAGAATACGGAACTGCACTCACATGGGACGATGCCTTGCAGTCGAGCATGCGTTACTTTGAGCACAAGAGCTACAACCTCTTCACGTGCAACTCTTACTCGTTCGTTGCCAATTGTCTCAACCGGCTCTGCTACGACGGATCAATGAATTGGAACATGATAGCTGTGGCAGCACTGTTGATGCTCAAGGGGCAGTGGGTCGATACCATGTCGATAGTAAGATCATTCCTCCCTTTCACAGTGGTGCTCTGCCTCGGGTTTGTACTGGTCGGGTGGCCGTTCGTGGTCGGACTCTTCTCGTTTTCGCTCCTCCTCATCATGTGGTTCCTGATGGGGACTTACTGTGTCAAAAACTTACTGGAAAGCTAGAGCTTTCACTCTTTTCTCTCCTTTTTACCTCCATTAAAGTCGAATTTTTCGGTTAGTCGGTACAGTTTGGTGTTTCTTTCGAAATCCTAGGTTGTTGAATACCCGACATTAACATACAGTGGCCTAAGGTTGTCTTGTCCCTTCCCTCAACAAACTAAAATGTAGATTTGCTTCAAGTGAAGGGAAACTGAACATCTTATTACAATCCTAATATTTCTGGTAGTAAGTTTATCAAGTTAGATTCTGACTTCGACATTGATGTCATACTCGAGTTGACTAGTTGGATCGGAGTCATACTTGGGGACTTTGTTGATTGTCCTCGTGAAGTGACGAGTTTAACGAGTAAATCTTCCTTCCGGGGATCATGCCGATCTTCATGAAGTGAGTTGAGGCGATGCCTGAGTTGTGTCAAGTATTGATGTGGGTATATTATACTTGGAGAAGTGGTTGATTGTCCTTGTGAAGTGAGGAATTTGACGATCAAATCTTCGGATGCGTTTCCCCACGTCTCTTCCCGGGAACGAGCCGATCTTCATCAAGTGAGTTGAGGCAATGCCGAGTTGTGTCAAGCATTGATGTACGCATATCAACTGTCCGGTGGTGCAGGAGAATGTCCATCATGGAAGACGGGTATACTTCTTAGGCATAAGTAACAGGACTAAATTTCAAAAATCGAAGAGTACAGGGGTGGGGGCATAATTAGACCAATATAAAAATTGAATTTAAGTTAACCAAATCAAATTAATTAATTTACATCGATTTTTTTTCATATAATTTGATTATTGTTGTATTAAGAGCGAGTAAATATCGATTTAATTCAAAAAGTTAAGTTTTTTTTAATTTTGAGTTAATCGAATCGAGTTATTTGGTTTTTTAATTCAACTCGAATATGTAATTCATTTTGTTAAATTTGAGTTGATTTTCACAACTCGAATAAATCAAATAGAAAATTGGTGTAAATACCTTGGATCCATGTCAATTTCGAAAACAAATAAATGGGTCCTTCAAATAAATAAAAAATTAAAATTACTCTTCAAAATATTATATAAAATTTATAAAAGAATAAAAACAAAATATTATATAGAACTCTAAAAAAATTATAAAAATATTGAATTATAATCTTCCTTTTCAAAATGAAGAAAAACCGATGTCGTAAAATTTCAAATCATGTTTATCGGACTAAATTTGACATGTTTGCTTTTTGAAATTTTAACTTGACATGTTTACTTTTTGAAAATGTAGCTCGAGTTATTTTATTTTACTCAAATTTTCATTTTATTTGACTCAAATTCGAATAAAAAATTAAATTCAATTAGAAGATAAAATAAGATTCATTAATTTAATTAGTTTTAAAATTTTACATCCCAATTTAACTTTGTTGAATGAAACAAATTGTTAGTGTTATTTTTAATTAGTGAACACAACTAATTAGTATCGAGGGATGACAAACAGAATGGGTGGATGCGGATACCCTTCTTCCATACTTATATTCACTTAAAATTTTCATATTTTCCACATACCTATTATCACGACGTGTATAATTTTTAAATTCACACTCGTTCGCGTGTATACATTCTCAAATTCATCCATACATCCATAACGTAGTTGGGTACTCACCACCTAACTCATACCCGCTAAACTTGTCAACTAACCAGTCACTAATATCAAACATAAGGAAAAAAATTATTTTTTCAAGCTAAATGAATTGAGTTCAAGGTCTACAAATTTAATTATTAACGTAAATTTTAAAACAAAACAAGATCTTAATACATGAAATAAATACATAAAACACTATAATAAAAATCACCAACACGTAGTATTTATACCTTAGGATCCTTTTGGCCGCCTCTTCAGAATTATTGGGTTTTTTTAGTAAATCGTGAACTTATCATTAAATTCGTAATGGTCCAAAATTTATATGTTGAATGTAAAACGGGTTAAAGTCTCAAATTTATTATCTATCCATTAATCACGACGGATATAATTTTTAACATCCAGACTCGAATTTAACCAATTGCATGTGTAGCATCAAAGTTTGCAGAAGCCTTTGTAAATATTGAATGCTTCCTCCAATTGGCTTCATCATCACAACACAAAAGCTTAGGCTTGACAGTTGACAGGACAAATCAATGTTGGTCGAAAAAGACAGAACAATTTAATGACGTAAAGCAAGAACCATGGTCTGGTCTGGTCTGGTCTGGTCTAGTCTGGTCTGGTCTGGTCTGGTCTGGTCTGGTCTGGTATTTCTCGCAGTTAGGGTTTGCTATCTTCCACTTTGGGTGTTTCGCTATACATTAACTATTTCCCCACATCTGGACACAACTAACTGAATATGGGTCACCCACCTACAATCTCTTCCTTTTACTGCCCTAAATGGACAAAAAAAATGACATGCACATTTCTTTTCGGTAATATGCATGTTCGTTCTTATGGTTCATATTTAGGGTGTGTGGCTGGCTGATTGTCCTTCCCAATAATATCGCCTCTAAAATTTAAATTCACGTCATTTTCTTAAGATTACAATGTGCCTTTCCAATGCGGTCAACTCTTGTTAGTGCTTTTATTACATTTCTTATTTAGTGGTAAGGGTGAGTCTAGAGTGCGACAAGTATAGATCACAACTAAAAATTATAAGTTTCAAAATTTATCCAATAACTTAAAATGTTGGGTAGATGTATGTAGAAACATTAGAGTACAAATGACCACACTAATTTAACTAAAATATCTTTAAAAACCTATTATAAAGTATAAAACGGTAAATTTTGAAATTCGACTAAGAACCTAAAATGTTAGACTTTTTTATAACATTTTAGATTGATTTTTTCATGATTTTGGAAAAAAAATTGAAACTTGATTTTTTTTTTATAACATTTTAGGTTGAGCTTTTCATGATTTTGGACAAATTCGAAACTTCATTTTTTGTTTCATATTGTTTTCTTTTTTTATCTTAAAATTTCTTCATTGACAAGTGTTACGTATAAATATAAATTCTCAGCTCCCTTTTGGTGTTTTACGTATGTTAGTGACAACTCTTGTCTTTGTGCATGTCCCAAAATAATGGATCTCAGTTCCATTTTGATGTTTTATGTATGTTAGTAGGGATGACAGACGAGTATAGTTTTACGGGTTTTGCACCGCACTCATCTCAATTGGAGTAGAGATGGTTATAAGTTTGGTGTATAGTGAGCGGGTGTAGATGTAAAAGTCATACTCGTCGTGGGTAGTGGGTAGGTAATGAGTCTAAGACCAAACACGTACTGTATTCGCTCGTCCCGCATCCGCCCGCCCACTAACTACCCACCATATGAATTTTGAATCAATTTTGTTTGTAGACTTTGATTATGCATTTTACTATGGTGTTTTATGTACTAAGATATTGATTTGTTTTAAAATCTACGTTAATTATTAAGTTTGTAGACTTTGAACTCAATTAATTTAGTTTGAAAAATTGATGATTTATAATCAAATTTGAATTTATTGTTTAAGATCAAGCTTGAATTAATTAGCTTGTAGTTTTGTAATATGTTTGGTTAAGTAGAATTTTTACATGTGTAAATATGCTTTAGTTAAGTTAGCTATAGTTAATTAGTTAGTTATTATTAACAATACACTCATTTTAATACTTTTAACATATATTCCTGTTTTTAAAACCCTAAACTTCAAACATAAAATTTTAAATTTTAAATCATAAACATTCTATCTATCGATGAAATCAAGATAGTTATTAGTATTAAAAGAAAATAAAAATTAAAATAAAAATTTTGAGTTATGATGATTTATATTTTTCGATAACCTGAATTCGAACAACGTTATTTATAAAAATGAAAAAAATACGAGTAGCTTAAAAAACAAACTGATTTGCCATGTGATAAGATAAAAGGATTCATTTCCGAAAGTTAAAAAGCTTCAAATAAAGGGTTGCCACAATTTGGGTTATTGATAATATTAACTAAGATAACAAATTAGAATGGTTTAAGGTAAGGATTGATAATCACACATCTCAATGGTAATTAAAATTTTGTTATAAACATGTTATTGGGCCGTTAAAATAAAAATATGGCCCAACATACTAACAATTTTAGTCACTAAAATTTATATATTTTCTATTAATTTAATCTGAATTCAAAATAATTTAATAAAGTTAAACTTTTATATTTAAAAATTTTAAACCTTGCACCCTTCAATAAACTTCATGCCAGTGTCCATCAACTTGAAAACTGACAAATAGGATAACTCGACAAACACAATCACTTCACTATTAAACTAACAAACTAATGAAACATATTCATTATGACCCTGATATTACTTGCTAGTAGATACAATCATTTTACTATTTGAATTTTTAAATATGAATGATTAAATTTATTGAATTGTTTTGAATTAAGACCAAATTAATAGAATGTATAAGTGTTGGGAACTAAAAATGTTATTATATCAAGTCATCTTAGACGTTCGTTTCAATTTGAATGACTGAGTAACTCGTTTATATTTATGACCTTAACATTGTTTGCTAGTAGATACAATCATTTTACTATTTGAATTTTTAAATATGAATGATTAAATTTATTGAATTGTTTTGAATTAAGATCAAATTAATAAAATGTATAAGTGTTGGGAACTAAAAATGTTATTATATCAAGTCATCTTAGACGTTCGTTTCAATTTGAATGACTGAGTAACTCGTTTATATTTATGACCTTAATATTGCTTGCTAGTAGATACAATCATTTTACTATTTGAATTTTTAAATATGAATGATTAAATTTATTGAATTGTTTTGAATTAAGACCAAATTAATAGAATGTATAAGTGTGGGAAACTAAAAATGTTATTATATCAAGTCATCTTAGATGTTCGTTTCAATTTGAATGACTGTGTAACTCGTTTATAATAAAATTTTAGTTTATTAACTAAATTATAATTTTCGAAGAGAAAAAAACTAGTTTATAACCAAACACATAATTGAATAACCTAAGTAATATTTTACCCTATAAATATTTGATTTTTGCCCTCACATACCCAAAAACCTAAACTTTTCTTCATTAGCCCCATCCCTCCTTGGTTGCATACACGTCTATCTCCGACCAGAAGCCCACCATCAAACCATACTGCGACCGGACCGGAGCCAAATCGGGTGCCGATCTCCGAGACTAAATCGTACATACCACAGATTCGAGCCAACACCAAACACATGCACGTCGCTAATAACACAACGCGTCAACGCCCCGACGCAAACCGTTTGGCCTTTCGTCCGGAGCTTCGAAGCCCCCCAGAAATACAAGCACTTCATCAAGAGCTGCACCATGAGCGGCGGAGACGGCGGCGTCGGGAGCGTCAGGGAAGTCACCGTCATTTCGGGCCTCCAGGCTTCGACGAGCACCGAAAGGCTCGAGATTTTGGACGATACAAAGCGTATATTGAGCTTTAGAGTCGTCGGCGGCGAGCATAGGCTGAGAAACTACCGGTCAGTCACCTCCGTCAATGAGTTTCAGAATGAAGGGAAAGTTTACAGCATTGTTTTAGAATCTTACATAGTTGATATACCGGAAGGGAACACTGGGGAAGATACGAGGATGTTTGTGGACACAGTTGTGAAGTTGAATCTGCAAAAGCTTGGGGTTGTCGCCATGGGTTCTTGTCGTGGACATGGTGGAGAAGAAGATCGAAACTGAAGTCTGGGATTTTGAGGAACTTTGCCCTTTTTTCTGGTCGAATTATGGTTTTGGTCCTTCTAATTGTTTGAATTGAGTATTTAGTCTCCATATTTTAAATTAACTTAATCTGATCATTTACTTTTATAACGTCATTAGCTAATTCAAATAATTCAGAAAATTTTGGGATTAGGGTTTTGCCAGATCTAGAAGGGAAAAGTCACTACATTCTAAATAATATTAGTTTTAAATTATTTCTAATTCAAAATAGGACCAAATTAAAAAATATGTAAATAATAAGAGTTAAATTTATTAATTTTTTTGAATCGGGACTAAATTGATTCATTGTGTAAATATAAAAAACTACGCTTTTTTTAAGTGTCACATCACTTGCAGTTAACGGTTCTATGACCATTTCGTAATAAAATTAAAATTTAATATTTATTATATAATTTTTAACAGTTCAACAACCAAAATAAATATTTTAAGCTAACTTATCTATGTTTTACTTGGAAATTTGAAAAATCCAAAGCAAACATTGCTAAAAAGTAGCTAGTGGTTGATGAGAAGAACATGAATATGTAATTGTCAATGAGATTATGTATAAAGATGGACGCAAAATTTTATATAAGGAATGCAAGCGAAATTATAAAAAAATTAAAAATATAAAATTAAGTTATTAATAGAAAATATAAAGAAAGTATTTAAATTATAAAAAAATTTAAAATTTTAAAGAGGTGTGACTGCGTCTCTGACACTTTTCGGTCCATCTTAATTATGGTTGAAAGCATCCAAAATTAAAGTAGGTGCCCCATATAATAGCACCTCTGTCGTGTGGTTTCAATGCCAACCCTTAATTCACACTTCTCACCTTATTCTTTAATTTCATGTATCTGGTTGGTTTTGTGTCCAGCCAATTTTAGGTTTAGGTCATTTCGAATTCGTACATTTTAAGTTTGAGTCATTTCAAATTTAAATTGTTTATGATTTATATCATTTAAGTTTGAGACTCTGATTTTCTGATTGAGTCATTTTCGAATTATGATCACTTTAAGACTTAAGTTCAAGTCATTTTGAGTTGCTTATTTGAGTCCTTTCGAATGCAGTTTTGAGTTCATATTGTTTATGAGTTAGGTCATTGGAGTTTGAGGTTTGAATTTTTTTGATTGAGTCATCTTCTAGTTATGATCACTTTAGTTTCAAATCATTTTAAGCAACTTATTTGAGTCGTTTCAAATCTAAATCATTTTGAATTAATGTTGCTTATGGTTTAGGTCATTCAATTTAAAGTTAATTTTTTTATTAAATTGGATCATTTACATACTATAATCACTTCAGACTCAAGTTTTTTCCATTGATAAATCGATTTAAATCAAGTTTAAAATAAAAATCGCCATGAATTTGTTTATTCAATTTCTGAACTAATTTATTATCCATAATTCAGAGCCAGCGAAAATAGATCAATTCTACCGGTTTTCTTCTTCTTTTTTCGTGAAGCTATCACATATTCACATTGGATAAGGGAAATCTAATTATTACTATATTAATAATTGGAGGTGATATTGTTGATCGAGTTTAATTTAATTAGTATTATTATGAGTGTATTACGTAAAAGGATGTGATATTAAAGCGTACTTAAACACTTAAAATCTTTAAATTTAAAACCCAACGAGAGTATCGATGGAAAATCGGATGATGTTCATCCTAAGAGATATGAGTTCAAATCGTTTTGTTTACAAGGTGTATGTGCATTGTCAAATGGTTAAGAATATTCACGAACAAATACTATATATTATAATCACCTTTAGACCATACAAAAAAAAACTTTTAATTTATTTCATTGGGCTATAGATATAATATGCATAACCACGTTATCAAAGGACTCAACTTATAGTTTTAAAAACACATTTTTTTTACGAAATGTAAGATTACCTAATAACTAATCATGTTTTATAACCACACATTTTTTTTATGTAAGGTCTAAAAACTATTCATAATTTCTCAAACCCTTAAACAAAGAAAACTGTACATTTAAGCACACTTAAACTCATGTTTTCTAGGTTATTGCGGCAACAATAATTAGTGCCAAAACTTGGCGGTAAAATTTGGAGGTGCCAACTTAAAATTTTAAAAAATTCAGAGATTTAAATTAAAATTTATAAAATCTTTGAAGGGTTTAATTTACGATTTTTTCAAAGTCTAACTAAATTTTTTGAAATATTTAGAGTTTTAATGAAAAGTTTAAATATTATGGGAGGGATTTACTTAAAAATGTTTAAAAAATTTAAAATTTAATATAAATTTTTAAATTTTGAGAGTTGTGTCGGGTCCCCATTATATTCCGACCATGACAATAATAACAATAATACTAACCAAACTAACATTACTTTATTAAAGCATCCTTGTCATAGGGTTTTTTCTTTTTGAAAAATATCTTAAAATTATACATAATTTTTTTTCTAATGTTCAACATATTGAACATTAGTAATACAAAGGTTTTACTTCTTGTTAGTAGAAATGACCTGCAAGTTGTTCAAAATTCTAGTAAGACAAAGCTCATGAAATAGATATGGCATTTCAAAAGAGTTGCAAACGAAGTTACAATTATGAGATTATTATACATCAAAGTCACGTTAAATTAACGAGTTTGGTCCAAGTAGTAGATAGTTTGATATTGTTTAAGTAAGTCTCGAGTTCGATGTCATATGTATGTAAAAAAACTATGCTAGGAGACTTACAAACCAAAGTCAGGTGTACAACGAGAATTGGTCCGAATTAATCAGAACAAAACCCTAAAAACTGAGAGAACCAAAAAAACAAAAGTCACGTTACTAAAATTGTTCCAAGTCGATGCATTGCCAAGGTAAAGCATTGTTAATGCATGGAGACTAACATATGTTGAACCTTCATACGTTGAATGCAAGCAACCGATTCTATAGGTTGGAGCCGGGGTGAATGCATATGGCTCCCATAGAGAACATATGATTCCTATTTTTCAGGAGAAACTAAAACATAGTTTAATTTGTAAAAAGAAAAAATATTTTGTATACTCATTTATTTTTATTTTATAAAAGAGAGGTATTCGAAAATTATTTCACGATCTAAAGATGATGTTATTGGATTTCTTGTCGACTACAAGCATCTATAGGAGGGGAAAATTGTCCGAATTAAACCACCCTACTTTACGAAATAATTTAAAAAAGAAGGGGATTTGTCTTCTCACATATTTTTTTAACAATTCCTGCCTAGAAGAGGGAAGAGAAATTTACTCATATTGGGTCTAAACCCCACGACTTAGGGGAGGGTAATGTGTCAACTGATAGTTTTTAACCATTTGATCTAGAAGTTGCTGACTGTAGCATTTTAATTCAGTTAGAAATGAGTAGTATTTAGTATGATTTTAAATTTGGATAAAGGATAAATTTACGCACAACTTTCGACTTTGAGTCACTTAAGATAAACAACTTCATCCTCAACTAGTGAACCACTCAATGAGTTGCATTTGATTTTAACTATATATATTTGGATCAAAGGCTCACTAAAACACTTAAAACTTGTATACGACCTGAAAATACATTTTCCTAGATTGTTTATAACCAAAACCAAGTGGCATGTCCACAACTACACAGTTCACAAGGGGCAAGAAAAGACTGAATTATCACATCAGGATCCCACAAAACACACACCAAGTTGTTGCTAAAACACCTTCAAAAATCACCAATTAGTATTACTGACAAGAATCCAAGGATTCAGACTCACAGGATCAACTGATATTTGCTTCAAATGTTCATTATTACAAAAGATTTGGTCTGCCTCCATACTCCATAAGTAGGCAAGAGATTTAGATTATGATTTATGACATTATGTACTCTGTCTGAATAGTAAAACAGTAAACACCCTTTGAAGTTTAAGTACACTAGAGCTAGACTAGACTCACACTAGACTGTTTAGTGCCAGCATTGATCTTTGCTTTTGGAGTTCTTGGAGTGCCAACAATGGCAATAACAATGCTTGCCAATTGCTTGAATAAATGCGTCAAAGATCTTTGCCCATCAGATATTCTCTCGTCACCTTTTGGCACAGCTTGCATCAGCATCAGCAGCAGCATCGTATATATTCCAAGTACACTGCAAACAACAACACAGTGTCTTTTCTTGCCATACCCCTTCACAAAATTTTGGTTGGTTTTCTGTTCTAGTTGTGTTGCTTACACTTTTTGTGTTGCTCAATTCACTCACCTTTCTCATCAAAACACATTAACCATTACAGAAGCTATCCCCATTCCCCCATTGTGTCCAAAATGAGCTAAAAAAGCAAGAGACTTTCTTCTGAAAAATGGTGCACCTGACATGAAACAGAAGTTTTCAACAGGGGGAGAATCCAGATATTTTAATTGTGATGATTGCAGAGAAAACAGATAAATGAGAGGGTGAGAAGGAGAGAGAGAAAGAGAGAGGGGGGGCCCTCTCTAAAGCCTGCAACAGAAATGAGTGGCACTGCACACCAAAGAGTAATGTGCTTCCCTTCCTTTTCTCTCCATCTTCTTGTTTTTTACTCATCTTTTCTCTTTCCATGTTAATGGAATGGCCCATCTCCATGTATGTGTTTCCTTCTGCTGCACCATCTGCTTTTTATTTTCATTTTTTCTGGGGCTCTTTTGGACTCTATCTCCCTCCATTTTTAGAGCTTTAAAATCTTTGTTGGACTTATTATATATCTTCTTGGGGGTCTGAAACTGTGAAATCTCAGTTCCTTGGTGTTTGAGTTCTTTGAAAAGAAAAAGAAAAACTCCACTTTTCTGTTCATGCAAACAAGTTAACCCCACCTCCTTTGTGTTTGCTTTCTTTTATTCTTTTATGTGAAAGAAGAAAACGAAGTCTTTTTTGTTCACCACAGTTCCTTTCTGGATTTTTTGACAATGCTCTTTTTATGGAGAAAAAGATAAACCCAATGATTCCATGTGAACTTTGCATTACCATGGATTCTTTTGAGTGTCTCTGAGAACAACACCCTATTACATTCATTTCTCAATCAATATAGCTATAATTAACCTGGTTTTCCATTGTAGATTGATATGCAAGCTTGAAAACTACTCTACTCTTCATATAATCTCAGGTTGGTCATCTTCTTATCCCAGCTTTACATCTTTGTTTCAGACACACAAAGCATTAGAGAAAAAATGAAACTTGAAGCCTCTAAGTATTCTACTTTCTAGTACATATGTTCTTCATGTTCTTCCTTTTTGTTCAACTTTAGACTTTCTTCCAACTGTGCTTTATTAGTGTTCATTGCCATAGGTGGTCTTCTTTGTGCATGAATTTGAGTTATTTATGGCATTGTGAGCCCCATTTTACTCTGACTGACATGCTTCTGCACTTAGAATTTGTGGTGAAATATTTCACTTATCAATAAGTCTTATCTTTGTGTAAGAGTGGGGCAGGAAATGACCTCAATAATTTTGAAAGGTTAAATCATTTCACATAATGCTTCTGTGAAATCTGTGTACCATTATTCTCTTTACTCTCTTCTTTAAGAGAAAAGATTGGGATCTGATATGATTTTTATCTTAGAAATCTGGTCTTGGAATGCTGCTCACAAGTTGGTTTTTCCATTTCTGTTAGTATGTGATGTATATTGTCTCTTTTTATATGTATTAATTTGGTGATTTCATTTCATTCCCATTTTACCAGTTCTCCAGGTTCATGGTGGATTAATGGAATGATCATGGTTGAACTCAAGGAAGTTGTTTAGTGAACTTATATCGGCTTGACACCCGAAATGATGTAATGAATGCTAAGATTTAGGAACCCCATGTTGAAGGAGCTTCATATGCCTAAGGCCATGTGATTTTGTGCCCAAATTATAATGGAGAATGATATGTTCGGTGTTCCACGGGAGATGGTGGGTCGAAATTCTGTTGTTGTCGACGGGATTCCATCGGAGACGATCACTAATAATTCGATAAACGAGTCTAACTTGTTTAACCAGATCAACCAAAACCAGACGCTAGCTGGATTCCCGGTGCATCCCTTGGTGCAAGGGGTGTTTAGTGGGGATCTATGTGCTGATCTCCATACTAATCATGTCAGGTTCTTTGACCCTAATGCATTGGCTGGAAGGAAGGTTGCGAGTGTTGCTTCGGGTTCGGAACATAACATTGAGTTTCATGATCAATTCATGGGGAGGACACCCATTTCTTCAACTCCACCTGCTAGGTGTGGTCCTCAAGAAAACTTAAACGAGTTGGAAAATGTAGTGCCTTCGGTCTACCCTCAGGATTTTAGGACCTACTCTTCGACAGAATGTTCCGACGGCATGAATTCTACAATGGTGACCACTGTGAATTGTGCATTTAATGAAGTTTTTGGTAATGTGACCAATAAGTGGGATTATGAGAAGTTTCGCGGTTCTCTCGAACTTATTGGGAAAACCCCATTGAAGACAGCGTTTCAATCGAATTCGTCGATAGGATGTTTGGTTCCGAATGGGTGGATACCATCGAATGGTGCAAATATGAGCCTGGATTATCCCTGTGGTTCCTCGAAAAACAGTAACGGGTTATCTTTAAGTCTTGCAGCATCACTTCCTGGAGTAATCAGTGGGAACAATATATCCGACCAGTCCTCCAAAATAAACTGTTGCTTGAATACAACAAGGTTAGGCTCGGAACAAACTTCTTGCAATGCTAAGGAGCTTTCTCTGAGTTTTGGTTCTGATGGACCAGTTCAAGTATCGTATTTGATATCGGGATCGAGGTATCTTCATGCAGTTCAAGAAATACTTGCGCAAATTGCAAGCTATTCTCTTGAAAATCTAGACCAGATGAGTATTGGAGCCAGAGCAACTACAGCATTCTCCTCTAGCTGTCTTGCCGAAAGAAGGATGGCGGTGATGGATTCGAATGATCTCGCTGACGTTGATGGTAACTCTGAGGTTCAGTTAGAGGCAGAAGTACAAAAACGGACGGTCGAAGCAAAAAAATCCCAACTACTGACCTTGCTCCAAGTGGTATGTTGATCTAATTTATGCTGGTAGAATTATGAATTATAGTTTTGGTCTGCTTCAATTGTTTTTTTGAAATATGAACTGCATAATGTTCTTGGTTTTCTCTATTTGATGGTGTATTTAACACGGCATTGCGGTGTACTTGAACGGCCTTGCTATCCGTCTTTATTGAGACCAGGTTGATGACAGATACAGTCAATGCTTGGACGAAATCCATACGGTTATATCTGCATTCCATGCCGCAACCGAGTTGGACCCTCGGGTGCATGCTAGTTTCGCTCTGCATACGATCTCTTTCTTATACAAGAACCTTAGAGAGAGGATCAGCAACCAAATCCTAGCCATGGGAGCGAATTTTGACAGTGGATGCAGGGAGAAAACTTTTCAGAATTCATTCATCCAGGAACAATGGGCACTTCAGCAGCTAAAGAAGAAGGGTCAAATATGGAGACCACAGAGAGGGTTGCCGGAGAAGTCTGTCTCGGTTTTACGTGCATGGATGTTTCAGAACTTCCTTCACCCGTATGCCTTCTTACCGAAGAATTGCTTGTAGGACACGGTTCTGCATAATTTTTTGACATATCTCATTTGCAGGTACCCTAAGGATGCAGAAAAACATTTACTTGCAATAAAAAGTGGCTTAACAAGGAGCCAGGTCTCGAATTGGTTCATCAATGCTCGTGTTCGTCTATGGAAGCCGATGATCGAGGAAATGTACTCGGAGATGAACAGGAGAAAAGCGCGACAAAACGAGGAAGGAACCAACAGCAATCCCAGGAGCCAGATCGGCATCAACCATCAAAGATTCAGCATCAATTAAAAGCACAACAAAGAAAGGAAGTATCGGTCCGGTCGATGGAATCGAGCACGTTTTCAGCCGGAAAGAAACACATCCACCTCAAGGTTACAACTGTACATAATGCTCCATTATAGTTGGGACCTTTGGCTTTAAGGGTATGGTTCTAATTCAAACATGGAACCCTTTTGTTAAAAATATTATGAAATTCATAGTAAAATTTCTTGGAATTAATTGGTATGTTGAATGCGTTTAAAGCACTGTGATGGGTAAATTGTACACTTTTGTTTGTTTGCATGAGGTTTCATAGGTCACCATTGTACTTATAATCCACACAATTATCAATACTAATAATATATATAACCATGGTGCTTAGCAGTGGCGGATGCAAAGGTTAACTTGGGTGAGCATTAAATTTTTAAAGTTCACACATTTGTCTTTATTTTTTTAAAATTTATGAATTATTCTTTAATTTTTATTAATTTTTATGACTTATGCCTACTCTAAAAAATATTTTTGGATCCGTTAGAGCTTAGGTGTGAGATGGTAATGGTATTTTTACTTTAATTAGTGGTTGAAGTTTTGCTTCTCGCCCTTATCTACATAGAATAGTTTTTTTATTGATTAGATTGGTATTATATTCTTATACTGAGATTCGAACTCATACAAGATGAGTTCTCAATACCTAAATTCTCACCATATATCTATATATAGGATTAATATCCTATACACAGGCGGTGGAAATTAAAAGTTTCTACAAGCGCGCCTTAGTTTTAGGGTGTAGGGTTTAAGGGTTTAGGCGTATGGGTTAAAATTTAGGGATAATTGTTTTAATTTAAGGTTTAAAGTTATAATTTAAGGTTTAGTTTTTAGGGTAATATAATGAGGATTTAAGTTTTAACCTATAAACTTTAAATTATAACCCTAAACCCTAAATTAAAACAATTATCCCTAAACCCCTAAACCATATACCCTAAACTAACTCTCTATACCCTAAAACTAAGGCGCTTGTGAAAACTTTCAGTTTCTACCGGTTGTGTATAGAATATATATATATATTATTGTTACAAAATTAACTATTTTACCAATTTTTTTATGATACAAGAATAGGTTAATTATTTGGTGCACCGTAAATAAAAAAAATACAAGCAGACAATTAAAATTGTCACATATCCCATTTAGGGGCTTAAACCTTAATATCTAAATTATAAACCTTAAACACTAAATTTTATGGCATAAAATCTATTCCTAAATGTTAAAACTTAACCACAAACATTCAAACATTAACCTAAAAACAAGTTTTTCGTCGCCGGGGGCATAAAATATTTTCCCTCGAAGATAAGTATTCTTAATTTAAAAGTAAATAACCAAAAGACTTGTACAATTCTTTTACCCTAGGTCTCTCCTTACCATGATTATTGAACACCCTTTATTTACCATGATTACATTCTATCTGGATTCACCAAGTTCCAAAAGAGAATAATTTGATGGGAATCAAATCATTTTCCTGGAAAGTGGGTGGTTTTTTTCTTAGCTTTTCTCATCATTTTCCTGGAAAGTGAAATGAACCCATTTTCAATGGCCGACTCCATAGCCAGATGATCAGCAGTGCACCACCATGATTAGCCTCCTTGACCCCACCGTGTCCGGTTGAAAATCGGTTGGGTGTGTGTGGTTCATTTAATGATTGAAATCATCAACAGTAAAAAGTAAAAACTGGTGTTTCTCTGGTAAATAATTATTCGGATGAATTTACAGAATGGCTAAAATTTATGGTTACAAATAAAAGAATTGACAATCTCTCCTTTTTTTCCATCTGTTCTTCATCTCTATCTACAACCCTCACCAACCGGTCAAAAGATGTTTACATGCTATACACATATATGTATATATATATATATATATTACAAAAAGGTGATGTTGCCTTACCTCTCCAACTTACAAAGAAATCCGGGTTTTAATCGGTTTCAGCTTCAAGCCCATGCTTTCCGGCGAAAGCAGCTCCGGAGAGATGCAAGATGGACTCAAAGGGCTTCTTGGGCTAATGCTTAGAGTTGGCCGGTATAAGCCGTATCCCATTAGGAAGTACTCCATTGGTATCAACATGGCATGGGGTTGCTCCTCGGTGACCATCGATCCGCATGCCTGAACCTGTAGGTTCCACCATTTCTAGATTATTAGTTCATTGAAAGTTGGATGTATGATGTCGTAACATGTTAGGCATTGGACTGTCGGCATACCTCCACTAGGGCACTGTATCTTCTATCTAATTTCGATGTCATGCGAAGGGCCTCGGAATGGAACGGAGAGTTCTCCCCGACAAATATTAACGAACGGCAATGGAGTTTCCTCAATCCTTCGCTAAGGTCAGGTCTCCTGAAAGACGGTAATTAAACCACTTTAGAACACCTTTTAATAAACTAGTCTAGCAATCTATCATGGGGATGGGCTTACTCGTTCATTGCTTCAAGGAATCGGCAAACATTTATACTCTGCCTTTCATCTAGCAACTGCAGGGGTGGAAAAAACACTATTCGTGTCAGAAATTCCGATTGAATAGCAAATAAAAGTCGAACACAAGGAGCTGAAGAACTAACTCTTCTGCATGCCTGAACTATATCGGATTCCGGTACTACAACACTACCACGAACTTCCTGCAATTGTCATTCGCTACCTCATCACTCAACTAGTCCAGTTCTAGACGTGAAATAAAAATATATGGCACAAGTTTTTGAAGCAGAAAATACCTTACTGAAGTATCGCTTAAGCAATAACTCCTTCACCATGCCACACATGCCATAGAAATAAAGCAAATTCGACATCACCTGAAATAATACGAAAAATGTATCTAAGCACGTAATTATTAATCCCCTAAGAGAAAAAAAAATGGTGTAGAACAGGAACCTTATTCAACAACCATTCTGTCCATGAAGGCGGTCTGCAGAGGGGTGAAACGAGTATTAACCCAAGGACACGTCTGTGTTTCATCTATTAAGGAAAAACAAAGCAAAAATAATCATTTCCGATTCAAGAGAGAATGATATTTGGTTCGAAATGAAAAAGAGAATCAAGAAAAATTAAGCATACTATGCCAAGATAGTTGACTTACGGCAAATCGGGTAAGAATATATGCTCCGGCTGTAACTCCCATACACATTACGGAACCAAGCCTGAGGATAAAACATTAAAAAAATAAATAGAAGAGTTAAAGATAAGGAATATCAGCTTGCTTGCCTTTATTCTTTCCAATATAAATTATTAGTGGTGATGATATATTAGAGAAGACGACAGCTTAAGAAATTATGAAAGGGGTGGTAGGTGCCTCAATTCACATCATTTTCAGACAACTACAGCACACCAATTACCAGCCATCATGACAACATAATGTATCATAAAATGTCTAGAGCATATGAGATTATAGTTAAGTAAATTTCTAATCGGCTGACACTTGGAAAGATAAAGCAAATAAAGTAACGATGAAACTATATTTTACCCGAAAAAGTTGAGAACCTCAACGATCTGATCTGCCAAGTCATCAACGGAAGGTTTAAGGTCATCAGAACCGATCGGGGCAGCTCCCAACTGCAATGTTTCTTGAAGGAAGTTCCGATAAGAAAGGTGTAAATTATAGGACTAAACCGAAAAAGGAAGATTAAAACATTCATAGAACTGACCTCATGCCCCGGAGGACTTATATGATATATGCAGAAGTTGTGCAAGAGTAAGGAACTAGCCTCTGGGCAAAAGAACAAGCCTTGGAAACAGGAGATATCTGCAGAATGTCACATAATAAAAAAATTGAGATACGAAATGTATCACCATATGAAACGATCTTGGTCGGTACGAAAATCTAACAAATAATGTCATCAACGTCCAACATATTTCGGATTAAAAGCATTGCAGCCTCAAAATCCCATGCACTATGATGAAAACACGAATGAAGATCTCAAATGTAAAACAATATCCATGTTTAAGGAGAAAATTCACCATGCAAAGATAAAAAGGCGGCAAGGTAACATTATGAAACACATATTTTGTCACGAGGAAGGAAACATAACGAAAATCGATGAAGCAATACTGTTTTCTGCATTACTTACGATTTAGAGCTAAATCGGGATAGGTAACAAGAGCAGGCTTATCTTGGTCTCCGAACACAACAACAGAAACCGTACCGAGGCGAGTTTTCACAAGGTACTCCTGCATATAGATTTCAACAATGCATTGTTATTCATTTAACAAACCTTCACCAAAACAACCAAATCACCATCAAAACGAAATAAACGCCTCGATTTGAATGAAAAACGAGAGCAGAAAATCACAATATATGATCTAGTCAAAGTTTACTTCAAAATTAGAAATGTTTCAAAAGCATAACCCAAGTTAAGTATATTCTAACTAGATAAAGCTAGCATGTGCAGAAAAATTCCTTTAATCAGAATCCAATTTTGATCATCTAAGCATGTTATTCATCGCCCAAACTCCAAATTCGACAAGACATTTGAATTAAACTCATGAAATTACAAGTCAATGGAAGAATCAAAAGAATTCAAAAACATTATTGAATTTAATCTATCTGTGTACTTCTAAAATGAGGAACAAAAGAAGAATCAAAAGCCAATAATCAAATAATAGAAACTAGAAATAGAAGCTACATAGCTTAAAAATAGAGAATTGAACAAACAAAATGGAAGAATAATCCAGGTTAGCTAAAGAAAAGATGGATAGCTGCTGCATCAAGCTTCTTTTTCCAGTACGTTTTCTCTTCAATTCCCGCATTTTCTCACTAACCAAACAGGAAGATAAATTAACAATGCAAGTTACCTTGCCGCCTAGAGAGATCATTTCTATATCAATGGAAACCGAATCGCTAGAATCTGCCATTTTTTCCCTGTCACTACCGAAACGAAGACGCATTTTTAGAACTGGGTTGCATTCCTTATATATACCATATTTATCTTCGAAAATACAAGTTTAACTCGTTGTTAACTCTGTCCGAGTCACCGACGCTCCCTGACTCAGAGTCAGAGTGAAAACTCGTAACTCACAAGGTTACCGTACTAGCGGGCTTTAACCCGGGTCTCGGGTCTATATAACCCCGGTTAAGAGACCGACAATTTCTTCCATTTTACGATATTGCCCTCATTTGAGGTCATTTCCTTTCCCATTTTAGCAGCGTACTTTGTTCGTGGTCAAATTCTTTTATTAGTGCCTGTACTATGTGATATTGGTGGATTTAGTCCCTATATTCTAATTTATCATTTTTAATCCGCATACTTTTTAAATTTAAAAATTCAATTGTGATCCAATTAGTAGCTGTTAAATCTGTTAAGCCATATTTTGATAGTTCTTATAATATGTATAAGTTATGGATTTAGTTTTTACTCTCTAAATTGATTATTTTAAGTCCTTATAATTCTATTATATTGCTTTATATTGTTTGAGTTATTACTAAAATTTTAAAATTTGAAAAGTATATATGCTAAAAATAATCAAATTAGAGTACAAAGGTTAAATCTATAACTTCTGCATAATATTGGAACTAATGACAAAATTTAACATTTATTTTTTATTCAGGATAAATATCAAAACTACACACGTGAACTTTGATCAAATATGCAATTTTATACTTGAACTTTAGTTTTGTGCAATTGTATACGTGAAGTTTTAATTTTATTCGATTTTTACAAAATATTAAAATTGCTATCAACTTTGCATCATTTTAAGTTTATATGTCTGCACACAAATAATTTTATGTATCCAATATGAAAAACAATGAATACGTTTATTTATTAATATGTGTATACTTGAACTAAAATTAAAGTTTCATGTATATAATTGTACTAAATCAAAATTTATATATCGCATATCACATATGACGAAAGTTTATATATGATTTTAATATTTATCCCTTTTGATTGTCAGCTCTGATAACAGATTCTTTCTCTACTTTTGTAGCCCATATTATTTTTCTCGTGGTTGGATTTGACGTCTCTCCAATTGACATTTATCTAGTTATTTTATTGATCTACATCTTTTTTGGACCTTCGAACTAGTTCGCTTATGTTGGTAGGCATTCGCAATCACCTTAAATAGGTAGGTAGTGGTCGAATTGTGATAAAGTCAATTTATCAACACGTCAACATTATAATATGTATTTTTATATTAGTGTTGACGAGGTTTACTTTCAACCGCCGATAGTGGTGTGTGTTTGTATCAATCATTTTTTCGATTTGTTTGGTTGATTTTTTTAACCGTTCTCTTGTATAATCTTATTTTATTATTTATTTGTTGGTTTGTACACTTTGGTAATTTAAAAAAATACGGGCAATGTGATTAGTTTACTTTTATGTTTATAAGGTATTGCAATTTTTTCGTATTTCTGTTTATTCAATAATTAAAAAGAAACGCTAATTTTTTTTCTTAATATATTTTTTCTTTGGAATTTTTTACAAAGATTTGTCCCATTAATATGGAAAGATTCTGATTTTCTCTACTAATAAAATATCTAACAGATTCATTTATAATTAAATTAAATTGATTATTAATATATTAAAAATCGAAACAATATTTTTTTATCATATTTTATAAGATATTGTCAGCTATAGGATCCAAAAGTTGACCATCATTGACTCAAGTGGGGCCCAGATCAACCACATCAGCAATCCATCCATGTCATGCAAACAATGCGACACCGTTTTCCCCCAGGTTGGTATCTGTCATTACCACTCAACCAATGGGCGACAGTAACCCGGCGACGAGTCCCTCTCCGTACCGCTTTCATGTCGTTTTACTAAAACGTTTTCCCATTTATTTTTTATTCAGAAATAAATATAAATAATATTCCCCATCTAACACCACATTACTATAGGTAAATTGCAATGATATTATTGTTGAGAATTTTATTTCAAGATTTGAGATTTTTTTTATTTTATGTTCTATAACAGTTTTAATTAAATTAATAGAATAATCATAGTTTTTTTTTGTCTAAAATTAGGGATGGACATTTTACTCGGCCCGGCCCGATCGGGTCACACATTTTTCATAGAAAATTCGGGTTCTGGTCGGGTCGAGTTTTTTTAAAGGGTAAGTCGGGTCTGGTCGAGTTTAGGGCGGAAAAATTCGACCCGACACGGGACTAATAGTGTAATTTTCTCTTAAATTATTTTAGAGATATTCACAATAATGCTCACTCTTTATATATTTTTTACAATTAGGTCATTAAAATACTTTTTTTACAATTAGGTCTCTAAAATTTATTTTTTTACAATTAAGTCTCTAAAATTTATTATTTTTTTAATAGGTCGAGTCGGGCCGAGTTTGAGTATATAATTTTCGGGTCGGGTTGGGTTTTTTCGGGTATGTGGTCGTTCGGAAGGGTCGAGTCCGGATTTGAAGTATATATTTTCAAGTCGGGTTTGGGTGGGCCAAAAACCCGACTCGACCCGTACTCATCTCTATCTGAAATTGACATGTAGTCTCGACAACTTCTAATGGGACTGTAATAAATACAATAGATCGTGAAATAAAAAAAAAACAAAATATAATATTTCTTGTAATATTTTTTCTAAGAGCTATATTGATACAAATTACTCACATTATTATAAAGAAAAAAACCTAAAAACATATAATTAATACTCGTCAAATCATGTAGAAGTTTGATATCTTTAAAGTAATGTTTTGAATTCAAGTCTTGTAAATAAAAAAAAGTGGCAATGTCAATAATATTTAGAGTAAGTGATTAAAGTTTTCAGTTGACACCTTTTATTATCCTTTAGATTGTGAGATCGACTTCGAAACTCATTAAAAGCAAATTCTCCCTTCTCCTCTCCTAGTTAGAATTTGTTCAAAAAAAATGAGTGACGATAAAACTTTCTTATTTAAAAGTACGAATTGATTTGATTAAGAATTTAGTCGAGTTAGGATAAAGCATATTAAGAGATGATTTAGGGTTTATGATTTTTTTTGTGTTTGTCATTTTTTTTCGTTTTGATTTGTGATTGTTTGATTATTGTTATCTTCATGTGTCAAACTATATGTAAAATAATATTTTTCTTCTTAATTTGTCATGTAAGATACAAAATCAACATCATTCAAATTTGCTAAAGATTTATATATAATAACATAATATTTGTTTTAATATGATGAGTGGGTTGAGAATATTATCAACATGAATATGACCTTTTTATTTATATGTTTCTTTTTTCCCTAGATTTTCAAGCCATGTATTATTTGGTGCATAATACTATATAATCTATGGTTTTAGTTCATGCTTTAAAGTGAATCAATTTCAACCCCTTAGAGGTTGACATTTTACCTCACAAAAATACCCAGAAATTTTTAATTTTTAATTTATTTATTTTTTGAAAATTAATTCTTAATTTATAGATCTATTTAATGATTATAGTTTTGCTCTCTTAACATATTATCATGTGTTTATATATATATATGAGATATGATCCGTTTACACAGTGTAAAATTCTTTAAGTTTTACACATTTTTTAGACCGTTAGAAGAGATTAACGAATGGATGAGATTAACGGTAAATATGTGAAAATTATCACTTGAAAAAAAAAGTAATGAATTAATCTGAGTCATTCATTCCTCCCATCTAACGATCCGAAAAACGTATAAAACTTAAACGAGGTGATATGATACGAAGAAAAATTATTGCAGAAACTGATCGTAGTCAACCGATTACACGTGAGGTTTGTCGACTCTACACTAGCCTACAATCTATTACGAATACACTACACACAACCCCAAAAAGAATCTTTTTGTACATTTTAGGACCCAAAGCCTTGCCCTTGTAACGACCAGCACTGACACCGACACACGGTCGTGGTCCAACTGAGTCGACTCAGGCCATGAGACCACGAGATGAGCCGAGTTTTGAGACCTTCCAAATCCATTGTACTCGTGATGATTAGTACGTGGTAATAAATGACAATTTAATAAAAAGGTTATTTTCAGGTATTTAACAAAAATATGTTGGTTCATTTCTAAGAAATTCCCAATTTATGTAATATACTAGATCAATTTCTTTAATAGTATTTTAATCTTAAATTATTATATATGAATTTATATTCAATACACTAGCTGCATAATTAAAAAAGTTTTTACAATCATCATATTTTTAGAGTTTAAGGTTTTGTTATTAAAATTTATGGTTAGAAGTTAGGGTTCAAGTTTAGCGTAATATGAAAAGATAATTGAGTTTTAACTTATAAATACTAAATTTAACCTTACATTTTTAAATCCCTAAATCTAAGCTCATATACCTTAAATCAAATCTCTAAACCTTAAATTTAAGAGACTTGTTAAAACTTTTTTATTCACACTACCGTGTATAGAATATTTACTCATTATATATTATTTATAATTGTTTTTTTTTCAATAGAATAATATGTAAATTTGAATTTAAACACATGTCGTAAATCCACGTTACTTGTTTGGTGTGTTTTACACGCAGTGGTGGAGCTACATGTATGATTGAGTGGGCACAGTCCCACCCTGGACTTTTCAAAATTCATACATTTAGTTTCAGTTTTTTAAATTTTTTATGAATAATCTTTAAAATTTTTAATTTATGTCTATCCTGACATTTTGACATTTTTATGACTTTTACTTACCCTCAAAAATATTTTAATTTGTGCGCATCCTCAACAAATTTCTGGATCCGCGAGTATTTATATGAGATAGATCATAGAAGGGATTGAAAAGGACAAAAGCTATGGAAATCCATAGGAAAAAAACATATATTATATCATATATGTATACATGTTTGCCACTTTGCCTTTACTTTTCCTTTTGTAAATAAAGTGTAAAGCTAGAGTTTTATTTTTTTCTTTGAAAATATTTAAATTAGGTTTAAGAAAAAGGATAAATCAACATTTAGTCTTTAAATCCAGCAACATCCTTCTTTTTAGTCCTTAATTTTCTTTTATCTATTTTTAGTATAACTACCGATGTCCGAGCTTTATTTTTATTTTTATTTTATCACTAACTTTATTTAGAACGAAGAAGGTGGAAAGGAATCAACTGCTTACTAGAATCAAGATTGATGTTATAACTCAAGAAGAAGAACAAAAAACTTATCCGAAGAGATGAGAAAGAGAAAATAAAAAATTGTAATAATTATCAAAACACTAATGACAAAATAACAACAATTGTAAATGCATAAAATAAATAGTAAGATTTACGTGGAAAATTTAAAAAGGAAAAAAATCAAATGCAAAAAAGAGAAAATTTCACTATGTCGAAAAAAGAGATTACAACTGATATATAACCCTTGATTCTTAGTATCTATATATATGGATATGTTACTTGGTTACAAAGTAATTTGCATAAAAAAATCTATTCACACCGAGTTTCCAACTCTTTTACACATATCCCGAGAAAGCCCTTACTTTTGCCACCGCTTCTTTATAAATATTTGGGTCAGTCCACAATATAATTTAGGACAACTCTATCAAATTAAAATTCAAGGATCAAACTGAAGAAACTACTGAATTCCGAGAGTAATGTGCAAAAAAATCAAGGACCAACGTTTTGAAAAGCTATGTAAATGGTTGTTTATTTCGAGGATAATCATAATTAATAAAATGTCGGCTGACGTGATTAGTTGATCGCTTGATTAGGAGTCGGTCAAAGTATTTGGACCAAAGCAAAGTTTCGTAATAAAAAAAAAGTGTAAGAATTTCAACTGACGTGGCACATTCTCATTGACTTGAAATTAAAATTTAAAGAAAAAGTTTGGTGAATAAATTTGTTATGTACTTCTCGCGGGGGTGACGTGATGGTGATCTCATGGTGGGGAGAGAGCCACGTGTTGGTTTCTTAAAGGCAGTCTTTGTATTATGTATTTGCTTGAACTGTAATAATTGGGGTGCAAACAGTAAACGAACACGAAGAGCGTATGTTCGTATTTATTGGTTTAATTTTTAACCGAGCAAGCAAATAAATAGAATATATTGTTCGTGTTCGTTCATTAAAATCGTAAAATGTTTGTGTTCGCTCATGTTCTTTCGTTAAAATAATAAATTAAGGTAAACGAACATTGAGTATTGTTTAATTTTTTCTTAAGAAGTCTAAAGTCCCGTAAATTAAGTATTATTTAATTTTTCCTTTTTCTTTCATATTTTTATATGTGCTTTTATTTTTTAAATATAATTCTTTTTTTATTAAAAAATAATAAACATAAGTGTACATACGGAAATAAATTTTAATGAACATAAACGAACGAATTACCAAACGTTCATGAACGTAAATGAAGGAACGCGTCATTTGTTTGTATTCGTTCATTTAATTAAATGAACAAAAAATGTTGTTCATGTTTGTTTAATAAATAAACGAACATAAACGAGCTTTCCCACAGAGCGGTTCACTGAACATTCGGTTCGTTTACAGTCCTGTTAAGGAGTATAATAGTTTTATTAGATTAATGAATTGATTATCGTTTTTAGTATTTGATGCGATTTTGTGGAGATATCTATTTTTTAGTACTTTAATAACGTATATTTATTTTGTAAATAAATTATTCAAACTCAAAAAGTCTTTAAAATAACAATACTTTCTTTTTCACTTACATACAAGTTTTAATTTTATTAAATTAGTAATAAAGATAATGTGTTAAGAAATCTTGTTGGGCAATGTTACTTTATGGTTGGACTTGGACCTACCATGAAATACACGTGACTTTTAGAAACCGAGTTTTATTTTATGGAGATATGTGCAATATTTAAAGAGAATTAATTTTTATAAAAGAGTATCATTTTATTCATAAAAAGGGTGTTATTTGTCTATATTTTTAATTTTTTATATAAAAATTATATAAAAAATAAGTTTTCCAAAAAGTTTGAGGTGTCATAAAACACGCCTATTCAAAGGGTGGCTCCGCCCTTGTATGCGCCCCCTTGTCCTCCATCCTCTTTCAAACAAATCCGGTTGCCCAATATTTGCATTCCCGTCAATCATCTTTATATAAAGGTTAACCTACTATAAAGATTATTAATTTTGAGAATTTGTATCGATTTTGTCACTTAATTTTATAACATTTTAATTTTATTAATAGATTTTGGTTTTAGTTTTAATATAAATCTTAGACAGTTAAATCGTTAACGACATAATAATCGTTTTGTTTTTCCTGAACTTTAGTTTTGTGTATTGGTTTTGTAAATAGACTTTAAAGTGTTTCATTTATGCACTGGACTTTAGTTTTTGTACCGTATTGGTCCTTACACATAATTGTCAATTTCTTTGGTCGTCGTTATCGTTCAATCATCGTTTAACACCGGTTTCCATTTGCGACAAGATCAACACGAAAATATTCACATTTCACTCATCTTTTTTGAATTTTTTTCTTCACAAAATTCACTCAAATTTGACAAAAATTTATCTAAAGGTTCATGGTTTTAATACTATGATCTTCTTCGACGGTTATTCAGTCAAACTAGTTTGAGGTATGTTATTCGTCTTCTTGAAAGAATATTTTTTATTGTTCACATTTTTTAATTAATCCTTCAAATCGAGAAAGTTTTCAAATCACTAATTGGCAAATTTTTCTGTTTAATTTTATGAATTTTAATACATATATTTTTTATTATAATTCCAATACTTTCAGAAATTATTTTATAATAAATCTCTATAATTTTGATATGAATTATTCTATTAATAAATTAAATATCAATAATTATATATAAAAAATACATTTAGATTAGTAATGTATAACATTGGTGTGATATTACTATGGACCTAGTCCGGACGGCCCAATCCCAATAAAACTCACACCCAATGGCAGAATATGGACGAGTTCGATTTTTTAAAAATCGAGTCCACAGTACGGCCAGACCCGACCCGAAATATAAAATGATACACTTCTAACCCAACACGTGGCAGCCAACAAACCATGCCAACAATGCCGATTAATAACACCACGAAACATTATACAATACAATAAAACCTGAGAGAAGATCGTTACTTTAAATTAGAACTTCCAAATCTCTCTATCTCTAGAATCGCCGCCGTGCCATGGCTTTAATCACCCGGACCACCGCCAATCGCCTCCCCCACCTCCTCTCCGTACAGCGTGCACTCTCTATTCACACCACTACACCTTATCTCTCCTCCTCCGCCACCCCATCCACATACGCCCGCCCTTCTCCGCCGTCGACCTCCGGCCCTCCCACCGGGATCTCAAAGCCGGCGGAATACGTGATCTCCAAGGTCGATGACCTCTTGAACTGGGCCCGTCGTGGATCAATATGGCCCATGACCTTCGGCCTCGCTTGCTGCGCCGTCGAAATGATGCACGCCGGTGCTTCTCGCTACGACTTCGATCGCTTCGGTGTTATTTTCAGGCCTAGCCCTCGCCAATCCGATTGCATGATCGTTGCCGGCACTCTCACCAACAAAATGGCCCCTGCCCTCCGCAAGTATTGTTTAATTTCATTTCTTAGGGTTTCATTAAGATATTTGATTTAATATTACTCTGTTTTGATCTCTATATTAGATTTGGGGGGTTGAGATGTGAATTGTTGCAGTCCCAACTTTCTTTAACTCGTTGATTTTTAGGGCAATTAAATACTGGCATAATTGCAAAATTTAATTCGTGGATCCTCTGTGATTTGTGACTGAATCCCTTTGCTGTTTTTGAAATCTTGCCTTGATTTAATCCGGGAGCAGTTTTCAAATAGTGAATACAATTATTTTTCTGAAATTGATGTATTTTTTTGGGAATATTTGATGAGTTGAGAATGAACTGAAAGCTACCCGGGGCTGTTTCTTCTTAAAAATTATGCTTTAGATTTTGGGAGAATTGTTGAAGAGTTGAAGAATATAAAGAACTATGATTGCCACCATTTTCTATCTGTATTCTTTTTATTCCCTTACCTTGGTTGACCAACCATGGATCTTAATGAAGCTCAAGCTTGCATGGTCCTGGATAAAATTGTGTGATCTAACCAGAACTTGGTGTGTTATGAAGAAGATTAATAATGATTACGAACGAATTAGAATGTTTGTTCTGTTTAACTTTTGTTTTATAGTATGTCTGAACTTGTAGAAAACTATCTAAGCCTAGACTGAGCTGGCTTATTTGGCTTGTAATTTAGTCTCATAAGGACCATAGGCTTAATATGTGATGGTGAATTTAGATTGGGATGTTCATGAAAAGTTTTGTTGTTTTAATGTTATTTGACATTTTGATTATTCTCAGAGACTCGGAGTTGAGTGAAATTTGTGATTCTTAGTAGCATTTTCTATATTTTGTTGCTCGGTAATGTACAGTAGAGACTCTTCATTTTGAAGTTTGTTGCTTGTGAATGACTTGGCAAATAACAAATTTGTTTTCCCATATTCGTATTTCCCAGTCTCCCGTTAATACTGGTATTGTAATCTTTGCAGGGTTTATGACCAAATGCCAGAGCCGAGGTGGGTGATTTCAATGGGAAGTTGCGCAAATGGTGGTGGCTACTACCACTACTCATACTCGGTTGTTAGAGGTTGTGATAGAATTGTCCCCGTCGACATCTATGTTCCTGGTTGCCCACCCACTGCAGAGGCATTATTGTATGGAGTTCTTCAACTGCAGAAAAAGATCAACAGGCGCAAGGATTTCCTCCATTGGTGGTCCAAGTAAGGATATCACGAGCTGTTTCTAGGCTATTTGCAAACGGTATGCCGTGTTAATTACAAATAAATAATTCAATTCTCCGGTGAAATGCCATGTAGAAGATGGAGATTGTTATGAAGTTTTTGAACATAAAAAGTCCCATGTGGTTTCTATTACTCTGTATGGCGACTGTACTTGCTCTATTGTTTCGAACTTCATGTTTCTGCTGCTCATGCTTTTGTTCAGAGGATGTTTATGTTTTGTTTTGAATTCAAATGGGTATGAAATATGAATAATTTCATGCTGCATATATCTGGATTTGTTGGTTTTTAACTTTAGAGGGCATTTTTGTTAGAATCTAGTTTCCTCTATTTACAATGTCAGGATTTTTACTTCCGACCTTGCTTTTAAGCTCTTCATACGAAACCCGAACTCTAATCCTGCCAGGAACAGATTTCTGTTCCCCTCCAGCACCAAACTGCTCCGGCGGGTTTCATGGAAGCAGTTGAGGATCTTCAGGAACACTTGCCGGAGTTTCAATAGTCAGCTCACAAACAGTTTCCCGAGAAGATTTCCCTTTGTTCCGTGCCACTCGTCTGGTATTTTGTTGCCTGAATTGCTTCTGCAAATTTATAAACACCATAACTAACATATTCGACGTCGTCACTGGTCACTAAGTTCGGTTAGATAGCTAAACTAAAAAGAACATTGGGCGGAGCACACAAATAACCAGATGACTTGTTCCTAAGGACATTATTCAGACATCTTATTGCTGCATGATATAGAAATTTCTCATGCAAATGATAAGGAAGAGAATTGTACTTGATGTGCTTATCAATACAAACCTCAAAGTCCATGGTTCTTTTCATTATTTCTCGATAAGCTCCGGGTTCTCGCACTTTTAAGATATTCCACAATATGCCACCACCCGTCCGGCAACGTTTTCCGTCGGCAGTCATCTGGCCTCCACAAGATTGAATTGCATCCACATGGGAACTTCGGGTTTCATCATACAATCCCGGTAGGAAAATCACAGGAAAAACAAACGGGATGGACCGATGGGGTGCTGAGATATAACTTCGCACCCCTAATTTCGAGTATAACTTACTAAAAGTTTAAACCTCGTTTCACCTCCACTTATTCTACGTAATTCTTACTTACATGCATGCACAACTAAATGTTTCGGTCAAGAAATCAAGCATCATGTACACTGTATATATGTATGTATGTATGCATGCATGCATGCATGCATGTACCTCTGTAACAAGATCATACATACATACATACATACATACATACATACATACATACATACATACATATGTTGATAATAATGATTATGAGGGAATTACTGGTTTATATCCAGAGATTTGTCTCCAGAACCGGCCTTTTTCTTCCTCTTATTTGCTCGGCGCTTTTTATTCTTACTCTGGGAACCTTGATTCTCACCATTAACATCAGCAACGCCGATTTTGTCCCGATTATTTCCCGAGTGATTACAATCCACGACCACGAGCTCTCCTTCTTCAACGTCAAGCATTTCAACATCTTCAAAGATGGCTTCCGATATGCTCTCTCCTTTCTCCATCTGAGAATTTCCAAAAGAAATCAAAACAAAAACCCAGAGTTTTAACTTCGTAAAGCTTTTGAATTGACAATGTGGGAAGTTTGCCGGCCGAAATTTCAGAGTTCGATTTCTGGCGGCCATAATTTTCTCGGAGCTTGATGGATTTTAGCCCAATTCAATAGCTATGAGCAGATTCCGGGTTTTCATTTTCAGAGTAATTAAAAGCCCATCTGAGTGGGCATTCATCCGTTTTTTCTTTAAGCATCGATTGGTATCCGATTGATTGATTGATTGATTAATCCGAATCGGATTTTAATGCTCAATATAAAAGGACCCTTCCAATCGATTTTTTTTCTATTTACAACGTTAAAATTTAAACTCTTAAAATTACTTAAAAGACTTAACGTCTCATCCCGTTAAACCAATTAGTTATTGGTGGCCTTCACCCAATTTTTATCTACTTAAAAAACTTAATGTCTATTGATAAATTAAATATCCGGTAAAGTACATTATTAATCACTAAATTTAAAAATGATCGTTGTGGTTATTAATCTTTCAAAAATATCATCAGATTTAATGAATTGTTATAAAATTATCATTAAATTTTATCAAATTGTTATAAACTATCACTAAACTAACCGAATTATTATGATATTTTAAAATAGCTCGTTACAATTTTATATCGGTATAATAAGTATTATAATCATTTTTAATTTTTTAAAAGATCAATGATCAAAACAATTATTTTAGGCTTAAGGGTATCATAAGCCTTTGAACTTTTGAAAAAAAATGAATTAAGCCACAAACATTTTTTGCACCCAATTTAGCCATTGTACTCTAAAATTGCATCAATTAAACCTTTTGACAAACTTTGACAGTCAATTTCTGACAGTTTTTCTTGAGATATTACTGTCATGTGACATTAACAGATTTTTTAGAAAATTATTTTTTTATAAGTTTTTTTCAACTTTTTAAAACATTTATAGAATTTTTTAAATAAAAAAAATCTGAAAATATCAAATGACAACATTGTAACACTGCACATTGCACCAATTAATTATAAAATTATTAAATTTAACAACTAATATTGTCTAATGGGCGAATTGATGAAAATTTTAAAATATACATGCTTAATTTGATGTAAAAAATAATCTGGGGCTTAATTAATTTGTTTTCAAAAGTTTAAGTACTTATGATAACTTTAAGCCATTATTTTATAACGTCCCTTAAATATCGTGCTAGTTGTTTCCTATCATTATACTGACATAAATGACCATTTAGTGCTATACCTACCCAATATTTTTTTCATCAATAATGGGGGACCTTTATTTTAAAAATAAACAAATGAGGGCCCTTTATGTCTCAAACATTTTTATTTTTAGATAAAATAAATAAATAAGTTTTGATAAAGTGATCAATATGTCATGATGTAAATTAAATTTTAGATTACTGGATTTAATATTTACATTTATTTATATTACAAATTTTTAATTTAATTAAAAGTAAACTAAATCACTTAAATTAACATAGTTAAATAATTTTAACAGAAAAGTTGAATTGACACTTTTATTTATATTGCATGTCATTTCAGTAATTTTATTGGTACTTTATTAAATTGATAATTTTATCTCTAAATAATTAAATAATTTATGAAACATACCACTTCAGCAAATATCATTTCCAAATAACATTATTTAAAAATTTGCTCTAAAAATTACTGACAAATGTTCATAACTTAGTTGGAGTTAATATCCAAACTTAGTGACCCAAACTTGAAATGATCCAAATATTTGAAACTCAATTGATTGAATCCAAATTAATGGTACCAAACTCCTCAAATTAACAAGTCTTTCTCTCATCACAACCGTCAATCATAAACGACTCCCAACAACAAAGATTGACGTCCCAGATGCAATCACACATCTCTGTCAAAATTTTATAGATAATAATCGGTGTTAATTTACGTGAGCAGCTCCAAAGTAGCTCGAATTTGACTCGGTTAAAATTCAGTTAATATTCAATTTGAATCGACTCGACTCGAATTTGAGCTCGATTTGAATTATTAACGAATTAAGCTCGGCTCAAAATCTTAACTTAAGTCGAGCAAGGTCAAATTCGATTTGACAAGTTCACAAGCAGCTCAACTCGAGCAAAGCTACCTTAAAAAACACGTTCTTAAAAGTTTAAATGTAAGTTGAAAACTCTAAAAAATCTACTGGTTTACACACAAAATGTTTGTGCTTTAAATTTCCATTTTTTTAGTTTTTCCGAGTTTAATGAGCAACAAGTAGGGTTGAGCAATGAATTTTTTAACGAGCACGATCCAATTAACTTTTTTTCTCTCAAACTTGTAGAATATCAAATTGAATCAAGCACGAGTTAAAATAATTTTCGAGTTGAACACTACCTAGCTCGCAACCAACTAACTCGATAATCACCCCTAGTAATTGCTCTGGGGGTCCATTACGTTGTCCTTTGCTATAAATATACATTAGCTGCAAGAGTCTTGAATTTGCATAATCGTCAAAATCATGACATCTCTCTTGACTGGTGTGACTCTAATTTTGTTGTCGGTGAGCGGCATTGTCTCAGCCGGTAGAGATTTCACCGGCGACGTACTCCGGTTACCGTCGGAAGCTTACAAGTTCTTCCACGGGGGCGACAACGATGAAGTTGAGGGCACGAGATGGGCGGTCTTGATTGCAGGATCTAATGGATATGAGAATTACAGGCATCAGGTCATAAATTCTTCCCAAAAATGCTCATAATCATGTTAAAGTTACTGTTTTGGGGGAAATTTCATATCAAATCAATGATTTTGATTCGTAATGAGTGATGGGTCTGATTAATTCACATCTGTTTCAGGCTGATGTTTGCCATGCTTATCAAGTTCTGAGAAATGGCGGTTTAAAAGAAGAAAATATCATTGTTTTTATGTATGATGATATTGCCTACAATGAAGAAAACCCTAGACAAGGAATCATTATCAACAGTCCTCATGCTAATGATGTTTATAAGGGTGTTCCAAAGGTCTGTCCTTTTTCCCTTGTTACTCATGTTTTTTTTTCTTACAATCTCTGATTCTTACCATTGCCTGAAATTTTTTCTTTTTGCAGGATTATACTGGAGAAAATGTTACTATTAACAACTTTTTTGCTGCTATCCTTGGAAACAAATCTGCTCTCACTGGGGGTAGTGGCAAAGTTGTAGATAGTGGCCCTAATGATCATATTTTCATTTTTTACTCTGACCATGGGGGTCCTGGTGTTCTTGGTTAGTTCTCTTTAGCTTGCACCTTAGCTTCATGGCTGTTACTTTGGATCCTAGTGTGTTTTTTTCGGCTTGAATCGTAATATCGGTTTGTAGAGTTGCTTATGAATGATGATGATTCTTTGTGTTTGTGTGTTGATTCAGGAATGCCTAACCAACCTAGTATTTTTGCTGATGATTTAATCGATGTTTTAAAGAAAAAGCACGCGATGGGAACCTATAAAAGCTTGGTAAATTTTGTGGTTTTAGTATCTGTCGATCTCCGGATGCCTTGTTATCCATCGATTTAGTGGCATTTTTAATGGCTCTGTCTACATGTAACTCTGTAGGTATTCTATCTTGAAGCTTGTGAGTCTGGAAGTATCTTTGAGGGGCTTCTTCCTGAGGGTTTGAACATCTATGCGACCACGGCATCAAATGCGGTCGAGAGTAGCTGGGGAACCTATTGTCCTGGAGAGTACCCGAGTCCTCCCCCGGAGTATGAAACCTGCCTAGGAGACTTATACAGTGTTTCTTGGATGGAGGACAGGTACATATAAGTCCTTTTCATTTACCCTTTGGAACACTGAATCTACAAGATTTTTGAAGTTGAAGCTTATTGCCTATGTCGGTTTGTAGAGCGGGTGTATGTATTCTTCTCCGTATAGTATCATCCGAATTAAATTAGGAAATCTTTTAAAGCTGAGTTGAGTTTTATTTTATTCTTGTAGAGTTACATCTGCTGGTATGTATTTTAATGTTCTGTTTTCTGTTGAGCAGCGACATGCATAATTTGTGGACGGAGAGTTTGCACCAGCAATATGAACTCGTAAGGCCTTTTTAGAATCTGTATTTAGCATGAACAACTTTGTTTCATTTCTGGGAAAAACGAGGACTTCGATTTCGTTTATTCAGTGAAATTTCATTTTGCTGGTTTTTACAGGTGAAACGGAGGACTAGTAATGGCAATTCGGAATATGGTTCTCATGTCATGCAATTTGGTGATATAGGGATTAGCAAGGACCATCTCTTCACATACTTTGGTACAAATCCTTCAAATGATAACTTTACATTTGTCGATGAGAACTCCCTGGTGCCGCCTACGAAAGCAGTTAATCAACGTGACGCTGATCTTGTACATTTCTGGGATAAGGTTTGTATCTGTCTCTTGAATCGTATATCAAACACGATAATTGGCTGTTCCCATCCATTTCCTAACTATAATGTGTGCACCGTATATAGGCTTTTGTTTGTCTATAATGTAAAGATGTGAAACAATTTGTTCCATACATTTGAAAGCTGAACATACTAGTTTTAGAGCGCATCTCACTCGGATTATATTCGAACCATTGTGCAGTATCGCAAGGCACCTGATGGCTCGGCTAGGAAGGCCGAAGCCCAAAAGCAGTTTATGGAAGCCATGTCTCATAGGATGCATATAGACAACAGTGTTAAACTAATTG
The DNA here is from genome assembly GCA_958450335.1 of Hibiscus tridactylites. Lineage (NCBI taxonomy): Eukaryota > Viridiplantae > Streptophyta > Magnoliopsida > Malvales > Malvaceae > Hibiscus > Hibiscus tridactylites. The sequence goes on along the minus strand of OY288278.1, from coordinate 93,101,863 downwards.
GCCAGCTGTTATTCGGAATTGAAAGGGGCTCGGAAGTTTTAAACGCTGTTCGACCAGCCGGTCAACCCCTTGTCGATGACTGGAAATGCCTTAAGAAAATGGTAATAATCTTGATTCTCACCCTCTCGTCGGTCTTTTTCTCAAAGGTCTTGCTGTTTACAAAGATTTATCTTTTCATCGACACAGGTGAGAACCTTCGAGACACACTGCGGATCACTGTCACAGTACGGGTTGAAACACATGCGTTCCCTTGCAAACATTTGCAATGCCGGGATTCAGACGGAAAAGATGGCCGAGGCATCGGCACAAGCTTGTGCCGACATTCCTTCGGGACATTGGGGTTCTCTCGAGAAAGGGTTCAGTGCATAAAAATGTAGCCAGAATTGGCAACTAGTAAACTAAAGACCATAACTTTGATGTTGTATCTCGTAATGTATTTCCCTATGTACTTGTTGTCTGTAATTCTCTGCAATTTGATAATGTGGTTGCTACTTGCTACTGCTTAATCCAAGTAAATATGCTCAAGTTATTATGGGGGAATTTCAATGTTTATAATTAGATCTGTTCAAGAGTTGGACGGTTCGGTAACCGCGTGCGGATCGGGTCGAGCTTGGATAATGATCATTCTTATCTTGTGTTGTTCGGGTTCGGTTCGAGTTACGAATATAGTTTGGAGATATCTGGTGTAATTAACTATATATTAATAAATGATTTTTTTTGAAAATTTTTAGTTATATAGTATATAATAAATCTGAACTGTAATTTACTATTTTGGCACGTTTTTCATTTACCGAAAAGGTTAGGTCCTTGAATTGATTATGAAGGTGACTGGTGGGTCTAAGCAAAAAGACAAAGTAAGCTCAATTTTCCACTTTTAAATATGGGTGTAGATGATCCGAGCACGAACAAGTAAGTTTATGGTTGATTTGTATTCGTTTAAATTTTTAATATTGTATTATTTTATGGATAATTATTTGATACACTGGCGGTGGAAATTAAAAGTTTCACAAACGCTTTAATTTTAGGGTTTAGGGTTTATGTTTAGTAGTTTAGAATTTAGGTTTAGGGATAAAATTTAGGGTTTACACGTTAAAACCTAAACCCTCAACATATTACACTAAAACCTAGACCTTAACCTTTAAACCCTAAATCCTAACTATTGCCCCTAAATTTTAAACCCCTACACCCAAACCCCTAAACCCTACACCATAAACTAAATCCTTAAATCCTAAAACTAAGGCGCTTGTGACAACTAAAAGTTTTCACCGCCAGAGTATTGAATATAAATCCTTATTTTATTTATTGAAGTTTAGTTTTGCAAATCCAAATTAAGTAACACGAGCCCAAATACTTTATTTATAGCCCAAAAATACCCAATTTCAAACATGGGCATAAATTTTCAGCCATAAACCCTAAATGTCCCATTAAAACTATAAGTCTACAAGATAGACAGATAAGAAAGGTTTAGCTTTGATTAAAGTTAAAATAGAGTTGCTAATAATCCATTGGTATGATGTGTTGGGTCCTTCAAGTAAAGTTAGGAGTTTAAATTTTAGCTTTGTGAATGGAGAAAACTGAATTGAGAGCATTGCTTTCATATTAAGACTATAAAATTCGATTCAAATTAATCGGTCAATGAATTAAATATAAAATTTTAAACAAAAAAATCAAATCGGAGTCGAATTTTATTTTTTTCAGGTTAGGAAGTATTTTTCGAGGGAAAAAAGCTTTTAAAATATTAGTGTAAAAATGTTTATAAAAGATACATACATTGTTCAAAACATACAATGTTCACAATTGATAGAAGAATTAAAGGATGAATGTGATATAAAACCAACATGATTATAAAAGTGACATGTTTTGATTGATTTCTGAAATTTTTACAATTGTGTTACATTTGAATACATTTATATGTATTTCAGACATTGTTTGTATTTGTATATGATGTAAATTCTTATTTTTTTTCTTTCAATATTTTAATTTTTCAATTAAAGGGCGACGACAACTTATTATTATCTTTTAAAACTGTGACAATTGAAACAATGTCACATTTGTGAGAGAGTAGTTTATGTCATATATCACGGCAACAAATAATTTAAAATTGGGTAATCTTCACTAGTAGTCCGTTTCGTTTAGGGTGTGTTCTATTTTGGTCACCAAAATTCAAAAAAGATTATTTTGGTCACTTACGTTTAGAATCCTTTCTATTTTGGTCCCTTGACCGTTAGTTTCCGTTACTTAAAAAAATTAGTTTCTAATTTAACCCCCAAACTTTAAAAATTTTATTTTTCACCATCTTTCCAAAAATTATAAAACTAAAACATCAAAAAAACTAATTCAAAAACCTAACCTCTGCCTCCTCTCCCCTATAAATTTACAACCTGAAGATGGATAGGTCACCTCTTTTAACACTTCCCTGAAAAAAAAGTTATCCTCGGCACACGAAATGTCATTTCGATAGTCGACTCTAAAACCAAGCAGAAATTGAAACCTATACCTTCACCATATGTCAACCATGCCATTCTTCCGAACTGGCCAACGGGTAACATGCTTAAAATTTGATGTTAAAGTGACGGAGTATGTTTCAAATGGAGCCTTCTGATCCTGTATCTGATAAGGAATCGGGGTCTGAAGCTTCCGCCAAAACTTCGAGCATGTTTACGACTTTCGTGGGGTCGTCCAAATAATATTTGGCTTTGCTAGGTTTCTGGCCAACCGTACAAGCGAAAACTGATGTGTTTGAGGAGAGAACACCGCTGAAAATTACACTACTATTCTGCCCACAAATTTCTCACTCGTCACTCGCAGACCACCTGAAATATCAACAACTTCAAATTAAGTCCACCTATTGACGAAGCAGCAATGGATTACCACATGCATTCATGAATGTTGTATTACGATCTTCAAATTGAGGATCACTTGGCAATACTGGATCAATGTTTGGTGAAGTCATGTTAATAGATTCTCGAAATTAAAACAAATGAGGTTAGGATTTTGAATTAATTTTTGGGGTTTTAGTTTTATAATTTTTGGAGAAGATGGTGAAAAATAAAATTTTGAAAGTTTGGGGGTTAAATTAGAAACGATTCCAAAACGTAAGTGACCAGAATAATCTTTTTTAATTTTGGTGACCAAAATAGAATACACCCTAAACGAAAGGGACCACAGGTGAAGATTACCCTTTAAAATTATAAAATCATTCAAAAAGTTAAAAAATATTAAAAAAATTCTAAAAAAATGCATGAAGTATGCACGAATGTCATGTCAATATTTTTAGAAATTTAGTGTTTTAGTCGATATTTTTATTTAAAAAGTAGTAACTCAACTTTTTTTTTTTTTGAAGACTGAGGGTTAAATTCGATTATTTCTAAAAATTGATGGTCAAATTTAACTCACACAAAAGTAAAGGAAAAATTAATAAAAGATGTAAATGCTTGAGGGCTAAATTTATCATTGTACCTTTTAAAAAACTAGGTTTAAGAGTTCTTGAACCCTCTAACTTTTAAAAAAATCAATTAAGTCTCTAGATTTTTTAGCACCTAATTAAAACTCATGTATTTCAGAATTTCATCAATTCACCTATTCGACTAACGTTTATCATTAGATCTAACAATTATTTAGATCAATTGATGTCACTGTATTTTCACACGGTATCTCCATAATTTTATTACTTTTTAATTTTTTTAAAAGATTTCTTCAAAAACTATGTAAATGTACGGGGTTGAACCATAATATGACATGTGATACTAATATTTAAAAAATTCTTGCAAATTCTTAACGGTCAAAATAGGTCAAAGATTTTAATTGATTTAATTCTTTTCTTATTCATTGACTTAACTGATTCTATTTTCTCCTTATTCAATAACTTAATTGATTCAATATTTCAGTTCAAGAATTTAATTAGATAAAAAAAATCAATAACTTAATTAATTTTTTAAAAATTCTAAAACTTCATATACCTTTCATCAAAAAAAAATCTAAAAGATAAAAAACGAAACATTCCTAGTCCTTTCAATCTTACTTATGAAAAAAAAACTATATTAAAGATTTACATAATAACTCTTTTATTTATAAAATATCTTTAAAAAGGCTAAAAAAATCTAAAAACCGACTTTTTGAAATATTTTAATAATAAAGGTTTAAAAATTTATAAAAAAATAAATGAAAAAAAGTTCAAATTACCAATAAGATTCCGAAAACGTTAAAAACACAAAATTTAGAAAGTCCTTATGCATATTTCCTTGAACTTTCTCAAGACATTTATATAATATTGAAAATTTAAAAAAAATGAAAAATTCCGAACGACAAAGTATAATAATAAAGTCGGAAAAGTGCAATTACCCTTTCATTCAGAAGTTAGCCAAGAATTACGAAATTATCCCACAATAGACAAGTTGTGGGGTTTCGGGTCGGGAGACCCGGCTAATATTAACCACAGTAAGTTAACCGGGGTTTTCATAACCAACCATAGTTAACTTCGTTGAGCAGTTGTGCTAACTAAGCACCACCTCACCCGGCAGCGACAAAATAAAAATAAAACAAAAAAGTTGAAAAAAAATATTAGGAAAATTGAAAAATTATATAATTCCTGCGTTGTTTTAAGATTCCGCTAGATCTATTAACGCCCGTGAGTTAAAGTGAAGGTTGGTAAGGGACGAAAACATGGACAAATTGCAGAGAAGGTCCTTGTACTATGTATTTTTAACGATTTACTTTTTTATTTTTCAATATATGATTTTTGTTTCAACATGATTTTTTGTTAATTTGATCAAATTGGCATGCATTATATAAATGTATCATGGCGTGATGTATACACATGATTTTTTTATATAATTGAATATTTTATTTCACATTTAAAAATTATATTGAAGGAGAGCTCTTTTGAGTGGTTCCAATATAAAAAAATAATGTTTTTACCCTTAAGATATTAAAGTTTGAATAATTTATTTACAAAGTGTGTGCGTGTTATTAAATAGCTAAAAAAATAAAGATATACTATTATAATATCACACTAGATGTTAAAAATACATTAAAGGAAAACATATAACATTTTTCACTCTTAAAATGTTAAGATATATGTCAAATTATTCTATAATAAAAAATTAAGTGTTAGTTTGATATTGCTTTCGGACAATGTTGTGTGAAGTGTTTTTGGATTGTTTGATTTAAGATTTAAGTGTTTAGAGTTGCTGCAAAATGTAGTTTAAGTAGACAAATGAGTACTTTTACAAAAATAAAATGCTTTTTTTGTTGCTCTCCCGGTTTCTCAGAGTTTTGCCCTTACTAATCTAGACCTGTGTTGCACACATGGTTTTGATGGGTGAGCCTCCCAGCCGAAATTTTTTGCATACATAATGCCTCAAACTTGAAACCTGTTTAAGCGATACCAAGATGCTTACCACCAATTTTTGAAAAAAATTAAAAAAAATTACATATTTTGTATTATTTTTGGATAACAATGCAAAACAAAACCTAATAACATAAGATAATTTGATTAAATTGATGAAAAGAACTGACATAACCATGTGAATACATATCTAGAAAAGAAAAATGGTTAGAAATGATCTAATCATAACAAGTGGACGAAATTGGAAAGTCCATATAATACAAAGACTCTTTCTACAATTTAACGCAAGAAAATCCCGTAACGGGAATCGTAAGATAGACGGAGTTAACGGTTCGATTTTAGGGTATGCAATAAGAACCGTTGGATTAATGATGAACGGTTTGGATTTCTTGATGGTGAAACCTTTCGTGGTGTAACGGAGGGTGAGAAAGAGGTATAAAAAATGGTATTCTAAAGGGAGAGAGAGCATTTCGTTTTATGATATCTTTGTTTAATTTCTTCATCTTCTTCTTCTTTGTTAATTTGCTTCTACTTTCTTCTTCTTCTTCTTTCTCGTGAACCAAACAGAAAATTCTCAAGAAAAAAAAGCTAAAAACTGATGTTAATTTTTATAAATGAATGTTGAAGATCTAATTTCTAAACGAAGCGAGCGAAACAAAGAGAGACGAATTTGAGGAATTGTTAGGTGTGTATAATTTGAGAGCAGGGATTGTTTCTATTTTGATTTATTCTGATGAATTCTCGTTCTCTTTTTGAATGGATAACTGTTGAACAGCAGATTTCGTTTTCTTTACGCCTCTTCTTTCTTCTGCAGATACAATTGAAGAGATTGGAGGAAAGTTTCTGCTTGTTCTGATAGCCAATCGTTGAAGTTTCTGAGAATCTGTAAGAAAAAAGAAGCCTGTGAACAAAGTTCAAGAGATTTGGAACTATCGCCGTGTTCTTCTTTGGAAATAATTTTGTTTTTTTGTTTGGCAGATACATTTGGAAGATAACGGAGCTGATTTCTGGAGAAATTTGGACTGAATTCATCTGCAGATAGGCAGATCAATTGCTGACATATTCAAAGGATTATAATCTTGTACCGCAAGAGAGTCTGGAGAATAGGCTGCAAATGTCATTGTTTTGTTGAAATCCAAAGTAAATTTGTGTTCATACCGTTAAGACTGAAGCAAAGGTGTAACGGCTGAGGCTGAGGGATTTCAGGTATGAGATAAGATCGGAAATCTGACTATCGGAATACCGATTCTAAATCCACCTCAAGATAATTGCTCGCCGGTGATACGCCAAGCTTTTTGTTTCAAAGAGAGAAAGAGGAAAAAGAAATGAGCTTCCGTTATTGTTTTCTTCTCCTCAGTTTCTTTTTTTATTTTTCAGAACCCTCAGTGTTCTATCAATTGGTTTTCTCAAGCTTGGATTTGATTGAAAATCGAAGATTTTGTTTGACAGAGTTGATTTTTTCCCGAGAATGTTACATTCTCAGATTTTAATTTCAGTTTGGAAGTGTTGTTTATTTTGTTTTCGTTTTCTCGGAGTTTGAATCACAAGTGTTTTTTTTTCCGTAATCCATCAATGGAAGTTTTCAAACTATTTTTAAGAAGATTTTGATCTGTTCTGCTAAGAATTTTTTCCTCTTTATTGAAATCTTTGTTTGGTTTTTAGTTTTGCTTCCTTGATTCTCCACTGAGAAAGGTTTTTTCTTCTTATGCTGTGATTTCCCCCTGATTCTGTTGAAATTTTCCATTTTTTTCCCCTCATCTCGTTTCTGCGTAGCCAATCCCGTTTGGTTACCAGGAAACCGAGAGAAAGTCAACCGAAAAAACTTGTAAAGAAGTGTTTTGATTTTCTGTTTAATTGTTTAAAGAATGTCGAATCTGTGATTTTCTCAGGTAATCAAAACCACGACCAAAGACACCTTCGTTTTCTCGTTTCTTCCATCTCTCTTCGTATACTTCCTTTAACTAATCTTCAACTTTTCATCAGTGTTTGGCTCCTTTCACTTTCTTTTATTTTCCCGGAAAATTCCTAGCCGTCCGATGCACATATTCCAGTGCTAATTTAAGCCAGCTGTTGTTTGAAATTGCGTGAAAGTTTTAACAGAAGCTACGTCCAAATTCTCCTAATCTCTTCTTTTTCTTATCCTATCGGAGCTTTCGCTTTATTTTTGAAATTGAATCAAAAGCTTTTTCCAAAATTAAATTTTATAATTCTCAATTTTTTTTCTCTCATGATGGGACAGGTGTGCACCAAGGAATGGAGAAGGACTCATTAAGGAGCAATAACAACAATGGTATCGGCACTAACACCAACTACGTCAGAGATAGAACCGCCGGAGCCGGAGTCGACGGCGGACTGTTAAGATCCAGCTCGGATCCGGCTAAGCAAACGGCGTCGTCTTCTGATTTCGTTTTGCAGTGGGGAAATCGGAAGCGTCTGCGGTGTATGAAGATCCAGGTCAAAGACGATCAGTCTGGACCGGTCAATCGAACCACGGTTCGAGTCGACCGCCGAGTCGTGAGGGCCGACAAGGACTCTTCGAATCAGCCGAGCAATAATAATCACGGGAACGGGTATTTTAACCTCCGTCAACGGCCTGCTTCCCCTCAAGCTCCGCCACCTCAGCGCGTTCTCAGGTACTGTGTGAAATTTACGTTTTTAGACATCTCAAATAAGTGTTGGGCGCGTGTAAGATACGCTCCCTTCTGATGGGGGTAATACCGGATGGTATTGGTTGGTGTTTGATGTCTGGTTTTTTGTGCCACTTGTTTTTGCGTTAGGTTTTTTGTTCCAATTGGGGCGAGAAAGTGATTATAAAGATTTAGATCCCATCATTTCCAGGTCCCACTTAATTTTATGTCGGAAATTCTTAAAATAACCATTTTTTTCTGCTTCAAAAATCAGAAATTACTTATTTGGATTTAGTTTATATATATTTAATAGATGAGATTAATCGTAGATGCTGAGAAAAATTTTATAGGAAAAAAGAATAATTGAATTATTTTATTTTAAAATCTTAATTTCATCTTTTAAATTACACTTTTAAACAGAGGTGGTTCTGGACATGTACGATAAATACAATCGTACATGACACTCGAAAAAAATATAATATATATAATAATTTTTCTCAAAAAATGATAGTGATTTTTAAAATTAAATTAATATTGAAATTGCGTTGTATATGATTTTATTTCAAAAAAGGAAGAATTACACTTTATAAGTAAAAATATTAAATTTTTAGATGTTTACAAGGCATTTTATGAGGTTAAAGATCACTCTCTTATTTTTTTGCAAAGAAATCTTATTTGAATTTTTTTTGTACATCTCCCATATTATAAATTAAGAGTCTTATTTTAATAAAATTTACATATGAGCCCTAATTTTTTAAACAGACGTTGCTTTTAAGTTTTACAATATAAATTTTTATTTTTTATACTTTTTAAGATTGTTGGATATCTGAAAATAGATGATTAAGATTATTAACTTTTTTCTTTTACAAAAATAGAAATAAGTTAACAGGTGGAAATGATGGGATGAGTTTTTCCTGACAAAATCTAAAACAATAGATATGATTATAGAACTCGAATCATTCTACGTACTTTGTATAGATTTATTTTAGAAGAAGATTTTTTTTAAAAAAAAATAAAATTTTAGAGAAGTGGAAAAATATTATTTAATAAAAAATATAATTTTTTAAAATTATATACAAATTTTAAATTTTAAAGAGGGCAACGCCTCGGTCACCCTCTGTTTGGATAGATATTTCCGGATGGGCCTGTCGACTAGTTGGTGAATGCATTTAATGGGTCTCTCTCTATATAAAAACAAAACATTTCAGCCTCAGATTTGCTATTTTCTAACTTCTTCATCACCTATAAAAATATATAACATTATATGATTGATGCATATTCAGGGCTGAATTATTTCTTTAAAGAGGCTTGTAGTTTTGTGCACTCTCCAATTGGTCAGGTGGGCGCCAGTGTATGGTTCTGGAGAAAAAAAAAACAAAACTCATGGTGAGTTTATGAAAATTGGTAGATCTAGTTTAGTTAGGATCTTTTAGTATAGTATCTTTATCAGAATTAGGATTGTTATTCGATATATTGATTGAGTTTTTTCCCTCGTAAGTAGGTTTTAATCGTCTGTTTTTTTCTCTGAAAACGATCTTAATCCATCGTCATATACATCATTTGACGATGGGTTAAGATCGATTATCGAATTTTATTTTTGAGAAAGTTGGAGGAGGATGTTGCTTTGAATTTGGTACTTGTTATTACTACATCCATTTTTCGATCGATTATAGTATTTATTCATATATATTTATAATTTTTTGACAATGCACACACAACTTGCAGATAAAACGATTGAAACCGGTTTTACTGCATGAAACGTTTGAAGATTGATAAATCTTTGATATTATCATTTGATGTTTCTGCACCTTACCACACCTGATCCCGGACCATTTTCAGCCGTCCGATCAGAAATTAGATTTGGGAATCTGGTCCCACTTTCTAATACCCAAACCCATCTTTCAACACGTAACCTTAATCCACCATAAAGGTTTGCCTTTAATCCAACGGCCAGAAAACCACCTTCCTTTTTCCATCAAAAAAAGGAGAAAATTTAACAACTCCCCTATTTAAAAGCCAAAATTCCAAACTCTCCTATTTAACATCTTTCACCCACCGATCTAGAATTCTCGATCACTCCCGAGGTTATATTCGTAAATTCAAAACTCACAAATTAACCCTTTTTTAATTTACTTACTTTTCAAAATTACAGCGGTTGATTTGATTCTCTTTTTTTTTACGGTACTTTTTGTCTTTATACTCTTATATGTGAATTGTTTTTGTTAATATTCCCAGGAACTCTGAGAATTCCGGTGCTATGAGAGCCCAAAGCAACGGAGCTGTAAGGGGATTCGCTTCACCGGACAGGGCTGCGCACGATAAGAGAGTGGGCGGTGGTAGCAACCATACCAACAATAACCACCACCACCAGCAGCAGCAGCAGCAGCGTAGCAGCCACAACAACAACCACCACAACAACAAATCAGCGGCGTCTTCTGAGATGGCTCATGACAGCAAAAAGGGAGGCTCCTCTTCCGGAAGCGGTGAGGCAGCTGCAGCTGCTCCGCCCATGGTTTGGCCACCGAAATTCGTGATTGCTTTGACGAATAAAGAGAAGGAAGAGGATTTCATGGCCATCAAAGGATCTAAACTGCCACAAAGACCTAAAAAACGAGCGAAATTCATTCAACGGACTCTCAACGTAAGCCCATCTCTCTATCTTTTCCCTTTGAATCGAATCATGATTTCGATTTCAAATTTGAATTGAACAATTAGTCAATTAGATTAGAGCAGATTTTGATTTGAAAAATAAAATTCAATTTACTGTTTGTATTGGGGAAATAGTCATAGAGGTACCAGAAATTTTACGTGGTTTACTCACAAAAAAAGGAGAAAAAACATTTAGAGTAGGTAAAGTGACAGTAGGTGAAACATAGTTGTGTACGTGTCAGTCAATCAGTGGATAAGTACCTAACTGGAAAGGCTGTGACCGTGAGGCTGTGACCCATAATATTCGCCGACCATATAGATATTTTTTCTGTTAAAATAATAAAATAAAATAAAAAGGGTAGTTGATGGGTTTCTTTTTTTAGGAAGACTTGAACCTTCGAACCGGATTGAATTGGACGGTTCGGAGGGCATTTATGTAAATACGCTTATATTGTAGGGTTTACTTTGAATAATTGTCTTTGCAAGGGTGGACCACATTGTGATGCATAAAAAACACAAAGCACTAACTATTATATTCCTTTTTTCTTTTCAACGCTATTAGATCATGGGCATAATTTAGGTAAAAAAAAATATTATCGTACCGATTGAGTTTAGTTCGATTGACATTATTGTCGGTACTATACACGGTTGATGTGAGATAGAATATGCTTAAACATTCAATATCTTACTGATGTAATCCTTTTCTCTTAATTTGGAAATTCTAATTGAGGATTTTTTTTCACAGTTGGTAAGTCCGGGGGCTTGGTTATGCGATTTAACCCTTGAACGATACGAGGTCAGGGAGAAGAAGATCTCAAAGAAGGTATCGTATTAGTACAATTGTACTTTGAATAAAATCATATTTATCGTATTAGTCGACTAATCCGAACCGAAAGCGCAGAGTTTTATCGGGTTGACATTGTATTTTTCTTCTGATGATTGCAGAGACCAAGAGGATTGAAGGCGATGGGAAATACAAATATGGAATCGGACTCGGAATAAAAAGCAGCCTCTTCTTGGGTTAAGGGTATCGGAATGTGATGCTGACGAAATGTTGAGGGTAAGTTGGTCTTTTTCTGTTGAAAATGGGAGAAGGATTTGGTGTGGTGTAAATGAGGACCCTTTTTCATCTTTGAGATGAATGAAAAAGAATTAGTAAAATTTTATTTGCTACATTCTACTTTTACTTTTGGTAGACTTGTTAGTTCTGATTCGAATCTAAAAATTTGATTTCATTAATTTGAATTTAATCATAATAAACCAATAACTTGAATTCATTTAATTCAAATTCAAGTTAGTTTGAATTTTAATTAATTTAAACTTGATAAATATGATTTGAATAAATAATTTATCAATCTAGAGTACTTGAACTCAATATCAATAGAATTGTAATGATTATATTTGGATTAAAAAATGTTAAGCCAAACTCTATAAGCACCTATACTTAAGAATGAAGTTCATATCCAGTTACATGGGTGAAACGGATGAATGAGATTATCACATGGGTGAAACCCTATATATATATTATGGTTGAAAAAAATATTACTCATATGGAATAATTGTCCAAATTATAATGTTATATATATTTTCTAAATATAATCTGTTTTTAATGCTATGACCACTTGTTGGGTTCTTATAATATTATACTTAATTACATTACAGTGTTATATGAAATATCACCCAATTACATATATTACTACACCATTGTGAAAAAAACATATATTATTACAAATACAGTAATATTTATGTAATTACACAAAACATACACAAAAGTTTTTTTAAAAAAAGAAGCTTTATTTGTAATTTCAAAACAAAACATTACGATATTGCATAATTCATTGCAAAATTTACAATATTTTACGTAATTACGAAAATATTATACTATTACATAATATTTAACGTACTTAAAAAAACCGTTACTCCTAAGTAAGGAGCTATTCTGATTTCTGAGATCCCAGCCACCAAATTCTGAAACAAGGAAAACCATGCAAGCGGAGCAGCCAAAAAAAGGCAGTAAAACCGCAGAAAATGAAGCAAAAACCCTCCGTGGAGACCACCCCAGTCCGAGCCAGCAAAAACCATAGTCGCCGGGAACGGAACGGAGGGCTCCAGAGGGAGACATCAAAAGAAAACCGACTACTGAAGGCGAAAGAAAAAGGCGGAGGAACAGACCTAACAGACACCATCCTGAAAGAATCTAATGAAGAGATAAGAACATCAACATCCAGAAGCTTATTATTGTCATAAAATGAAGAGATGAAACAGAAGTTCATAATACATAGGTTTGTAATCTTTTAAACATATATGTACATATGAATAAACCACAACCACAGCACATGTAAGAAAAAGTTACAATTACAAGAGATCAAGCAGGCAGCACAACTAGGTAGATGGGGTCCAAGATCATTTACCAGCATGCTCAACTCAGTAGCGTAGCTTCCTCTCCCTTTGTATAGATTGGAAAATACGAGCCACCGATTCGGTGGCTGATCTTGGATTATGAGGCACAACTCGTATAACTCTTGTCCTCTGCTCAGTATCTCGAATGGCTTCAGCTGTAGGGAGAAGCGGAGGTGTATTTTTCCCTTCAACGGTACTACCAGTTCTATTTTTCTCTGCTCTCTCACCGGGACTGCTTGCCGTACACCGTTCTTGCTCGGCATCTTTAGACGTCTGAGACTTTGTGACAGGAGGAGCAGCGGCATTGTTTTCGCCATGCATGTTACATGAACTTTGATGCTGTATGCTGAAGTTAGCTCCACTTCTAGATAGCTGACCACTTGGGGCGTGGGAACCTGGTGCGGAAAATTGGTTCATTGGTTCCATAGCAGAACCTGAGAGTGTCCGGTTCATGAATGGCATCCCATATGGAGGAAAGTATGAGTGACCAGGTAAAAGAGCACCCGGGTGAACCCCAAGTCCTTGATGAGGAGGAGCCGGACCACCGTATGCTGAAGCCATAAAGTTGCCGGTCATTGGAGTTTGTCCATAAGGTCCAAAGTCTCCACAAACAGATCCCATCAATCCAGGTGCAGGATAGGGCTTGTATATCAGTCCTTCAGAGGGGGACATGACAGGGACCAACCACTGTTGCCCGGGCAATTGATTGAAACACCAAGGATTCATTTTGTTATCACCATTAGCAGGTGAAGGCGATGGATTTCCGAGGAAAGGCCCGTATTTTGAAGGCTGACTACCATTTTTCACAGAAGAGAGGGATGTCCGACCAACCGCATTCTCTGCTGAACATTCCATTTTCTGACTTGGCTTCTCGGTGTCATCTTTATGCTTATTTTGTGGCACTGGTTTTACAATAAACTCTGGTGGAAGCTTCTTTGAAGGAGAGCATTTTAAAGATGGTTTGTCCACATATGTCGCATCCTCGAGCAAGAGATGTGGCGATCCGGCAATTAGTCTCTGAACCTGTTTCGACACAAAGTATCAAGCATTTTAACTGTTTATATGTGTGTACGAGAAGAAATTAATAAACAAGTTCCGGGATCACCTTAGACCGTACCTTAATCAGCCTATGTAACTCAAACACTTGTACTACAAATACTCTTCGTTGACTGTAGAGAATAACAAGAGTTTATCAAGAGAAGGTTGCAGAGGTCATATAGTAATGCAGTTATAACAGACAAATAACCTCGGAATTACTGAATACTCATCAGTCATCACAAACAACATTCCTTATGCACCTCAACAAACAGAAGGCAATAATCAACCCGAAGGAAGTTATAAACGTCAAGCAGAAAAATTCTTGAATGTCGTCTTCGAAGCAGCCAAATATAGAACATTAACTTCAGTACAATAAAATCAAAGCCAAAGCAACATACATTAATCGCAAGCAGATCATGAATTTACAGAATGTACACAGAAATTTTCTTGCATAACTATATATGTGCAAAATTGAGTAAAACGCATGAACATAGGACGGAACTATTAATCTAAATTGCAATTGACCTATAGAAGTAGAACCTAATATCACATAAATTCTTCACCACCAAACCCAAAATATCAAGCTATACAACATCCCATTGCCAAAATATCCAGCACCAACTTATAAAATTGTTCAAACATTTCCCAGTTAGCCTCCTCCGAGATCCACCCCGACCCAACATTAGCTCCAGGGATAACCCTCCATTGCTCGTCCTCCTGCTCAAGACCTCCGGGTAAAGGTAAAGAAAGTGGCAGCAATCCGAGAAAAGAATACATCTCAAATGAAGATGAACAGAACTTAAAATAGCCATCTCCTTGCTAGAAGACGATCCACGGTTAATACGAAATTGAACGACTTTCAATACACAAAGATGCCACTTTGAGTAGAACTCCAGATCATTACTTCTCCCCCTTCAATGCCATATGTACTATGTTCCACAATATAGCATTTATTCTATATTCCTAGTATCAGTAATCCAAATTGCATTCAGCACACTAAAGTCAACTTTAACATGTGATAATAGCTAGAAATAGTGATCCTAGTCAATATCTTTATACCGATTTCTAATTGTATAATGAGTGAAAGCAGTGCTTCTATTTCTACTAAATAAAAACCGTTGGGATTAGAAGTTACAGCATGATGCTTTAACAAGAGATAATACAATAGAAGAAACCTCAGAACATATAATCACATTTAAACGAATAGTAATAGATAATTCAAATAAATTTTCATGAAAACATTGCACGGAAAAATTTGTCTATGCCAATATATCAGTCTATAAAATCCCTTCAAGGTCACGCCTTCTACCTGCATTTTATCAAATATCAAGGCAATGATTCACCATTGAACCAGGCAATGTGTCCTGAAACATTGCATTGAATCATCTAATCTCACATACACTAGACTAGACTTCTAGTTCCACCCCTCCTCGTAAGGGACCTAAAGAGCTTCGTGTTTGAAGTGCATGCTTTTCATTCTCTCATTCTCAATATGTATGACTAGATAATATGAATTTAGTATTAAAAGGGAAAAAAAGTACCCTCATAAAGAACCAGAAAAAGCAAAATAAATCCGTGACAAAATTACTTAACAACGATCACTTACTTAACAATCGCTCTCCTAGCTTTCCAGAAAAGCTTCTGACCTATTATTCCCACCACATCATCAGGAGAGAGACCCAAGCTTGATACAGAATCCACCATGGAGGTCTCAGAGACATTATCGCTTTTATCTCCATTTGTCAACTCTAGTGAGCCACAAGTCTTGTCTTCACGACATTCACTGTCATTAGTGGTTTCATCGGGAACACTTCGATTCCCCTTTGAATAAGACAGGCTTCTCTTCCGAGAAAGAGTTCCCTCACCAATCTCTATCATCAAGGCAACATCATCAGCACTTCCGTTATCAACTTGTTGTCTCCCCGCTCTCAACTTTTGTACCGAGCAAGCATCATTTTCCAGCAATCTACTTGATCTAGATGCAGGGATCTCCCCAGAATCTTGATCAGGAGACACAGTGTTTTCTTTAACACATCCGTCAATCGTTTCTCTAGTTGATAAGTCTGCAACAGTTCTTATCGATCGCTCCCTACTTGAACATGCTTTTGCAATCTCTACACTCCGATCTCTGACCTCCTTTCTTGAACCGACACCAGAAGAGCTACCTCTATTCACATCATCATCACGAACATTTTGGACTTTCCCCCCATCAAAACCATTCTTACTTTTTCCATGTTGTTGGCCTGTCTCTGAATCAAGAAAAACAGGAACGACGGAATCGTTTTCATCTCTGACCTTCTTTATCGATTCAAAGTGTGCCACACGAGCATTTGCACCAACTCCTCCAAGATGATTAGTAGATGTCGATTGCGATGGGAAATGCATATTCCTTTCAATGTTACTTCCCTGCAAGCATCAACCAGTTACAACATAAACCACCATGCCTAGAGATCACTATAATTCACATTTCATTCGTATAATTCACATCGCATTCGTATAAATACCAAGGAATTAACCCCTAATGAACCAATTAGAGTTACAAAAAAAGCACATAGATAAATTGCAAGAACCCTAAATAATGATCACACCTGGCTAGAGGAAGAAAGAGGAATCAAACCGCTTGTATTACTAGGATTAAACCTCTGTGAAGGGATACTGAGCTGCTCATAAAGGGCCATCTTGTTCCTTGGAGGAGCCCTCGGCCCTCCTTTCTCTGTATCATTAACATGAAGCCTAGGGAACATAGGCTCCATTATTTTCTCATCATCTTTCCCTCTCCTCATTCTTTTCACTTTCTAAATCAAAATTCAACCAAAATGATAATCACCTGTGCATAAAATTCATACAGATATCATGTGAATTTCACCACCAAAACTAAAACCCACCACTAAAAACTCAAAATTCAACAAACCCAAAGTTCTTTTTTTGAAAAGAAAAGAGAATTCAACACCTAAACCCTAGAATCAAAAACCTAAATTGGAAGATACCCATACTTCAAAATGCAACCTTGACTCGGATTAAACAAAATTTGCAACAAATCTGAAAAAACCCAGATCGGATCATTTGTGATTTTGCAACTCGAACGTAGAGATTTAGGGGCAGTTTTGGATGGAACTAGAAGCACTTTTCAATATTGTTTTACTCTTTCTGCCATTGGTTGGCCACAACCGTTCTTATCCATATATAATTTTTTTTCTTGTGGTTTTTAACTATTTTTTTCTGTAGAATTTCTCATTTATTAGAGTTTAAACAGTGTTGTTGTAAAAGATACGAAAAAATTTAATCTTTAAGATTCTATCTACATAAACCTAACGTAGAATTTCATCTAATTCGTTTTCTGATTTGTAACTTAATTCGATATAAAGAAGTTAAAAAATGGATTTTTAAGTTCATCCACGGTTAAAACATGTGATTTTACATGTGTTTTGTTAATCTGAATAGATCCGTATCATACATTTAATTTTGATAAATAAGTTTTTTAGTGGAGATTTTTACATACACAAAATTTGAAGCTTAAAATGTACTTAAGCGATACCAAATTGCTTACCACTTGAACTAGTCATGTTAATTTTTACATATATATTTTTAATGATAATAATTACTTTCGTAATTTATAATCGATAAAAAGATAAATTATCATTTTTGAGTTCTATAACGGATTTAAAAAAAGTTATCGATCTTTTACACTTTTTTAAAGGGAACAATTTTGATACACAAAGTTGTGTAAACGTAAGTTTGTCAATTTTAAGTTAGGGTGTTAGTTTATGATTTAGAGTTTATGAATTTAGGTTGTGTGGTTTATAATTTATGGTTTATGGTTGGAGTTTAGGATATAGATTTTAGAGTTTTAGGTTTAAAATTTTAGATTTTACATTTTATGTAATATTTTTTTGCACAACTTGTGTATCAAAATCTAACACTTTCCAAATGGTATAATCCCTTTCCTAATTCGTAACTTAATTCGGTACAAAGAAATAAAAATAGAGTTGTTTTTTTAATATACTGGTGTAATTACATAGTAGTATCAACTATCAACAATGCATATATACATTACACACATATATGCTTAAACTCTGAGTTTTTTAAGACTAAGATAAACATTATTCTCATTTCCGTTAAAGTCACTCATTGAATTAAAAAAATATAGTTATTTTTAAGTTCTCCGATAAAATTTTAAAATTATCACACATTTTTAGATGTTTTATAATTATACGATTCATTTCCTAATTTTGTAACTTGAACTCGATATAAAAATAAAAGAAGCTTACTGACGGATTTTAAAAATTAATCACACGTTTCAATTCAAAAAAAAAATATCACACGTTTGTTTAACATGTTTTTCCCTGATGATATAACTCGTTTCTTAATTTGTAACTTAATTCAATATAAAGAAATAAAAAAACTAAGTTCACAAACGGATTTAAAAGATTATCGATAGTTTTTTTTATAGAAGCAGCTAATTATATTTTAAAAAAATTCAAAAATACAACGAGGGCTTATAATCGTAATCGTAAGCTAAACATATAACTTAGACATTTTTTATAATCATTGACACAAGAAAATAGTCACTTAAGATCATAAAAAAAACCATACAATTAAAAGTTTAAAAACTCAATTAAACAACTTGAACAAAATATAGATACGAATAATTTGATTGTATCGACGAAATATTGTTTCTATTCATTTATTGTCTTGTATAATTTTTAGGGAAAATTACTCAAATAGTACCCCCAATTATTGTCAAAATATTGTTTTAGTACCTCAGCTATTTGTTTTGGCAAAATGGTACCCCCAATGTTAAAAATTAACAACGCACTAACTAGGAGAGAGAGAAATCAAATATGGCAGCCTGTCATGTCATTTTTTCACTCATAATCATCATGCTACGTGTGTTTTTTTTATGATTTTAGTCGACGTGGCATGTTGACTAGGAGAAAGAAAATGACGTGGCAGCCTGCCATATGTGATTTTCTCTCTCCTAGTCAACACACAATTAGTTTTTTAAGGGTGGGAGTACCAAAATGAAAACGAAACGTAACGTTAGGTATCATTTTGTCAAAAAAAAAATAACTGGAGTACTAAAATGATATTTCGACAATAATTGAGGTACTATTTGAATAGTTTTCCCTAATTTTTATGTAGTCGATGTGCTATGACATGTACGATGTATTCACATGTTTAATTATTTTTATTTAATTAACCCAACAACACAAGTTGGATGCAATCTGTTTTCCAAGCCTCTCAAATGATGACCCAATTGCCAGGGAAGATAAAAGGCCGACTTTGATGTCATAATTTGTAACCCAAATGCAATTCTTGGGAAGAATAATTTAGTTTGACCTGCATCGTACATATAATTTAATGAGCAGAGATGGACTAAGTGGGGCCGGCGGGGGCGGTCGTCCTTTTAAAAATTTGAGATTTTTATACGAATTAAAAATTTTCTAAAAACTTTCTATTAAAAATTTATTTTCGCCCCCTAAATTTTTATAAGTTCGCCCCCTAACCTAAAGTCATGTGTCCATCCTTGTTGGTAGGTGAGTCTCCCAACAGAGATTTTTTACATATACAAAGTTTCGAACTCGAAATCTACTTAAGCGATACTAAAATGCTTATCACTTAGACCAATTTCGTTGATTATAATATTAATACACTTTTATGTATTACAAATTTACAAATGGAGCATCGTCTCAACGATTATATTAATTGGGACGAATTTAAGTTTAAAGAAACACGGATCTAATAATAATTAACTGAGTTTGACAAACATGCATGAAAATTTGATGGAAGAATTTAAAAACAAATTGAAAACAAAAATAATTTTATTGGCTATTTGACATCCAATCCCAGCCGTTGGCTTAAGAAATTTTAAAAAGAATGGAAGTCTTAAATTATAATTAACTGGGGGCTGTTTTTGCTGCAGTTGCAGTGGCAAACGTCCGTTTACCTCCAACAGCAACCTCAAATAACGTTCGGTTTGATTTTTAAATGACAGTTGCAGTTAGATTTTTGTTTGAAACTCGTTTTTAAACAGGCGTTCATTGAAATTGAATTTTCTAGTTTTTTCAGAACGAGCGTTTAGCTCCCAAAACCTGTTTTCAACCTCAACCCTAAACTAAGCCTGAGTTTGAAAAACATGCATGGCAATTTGACGGAGAAATTGAGCTTAAATAAACCATGATTTTTTAAATGGTCAAGCATTCAAGATTCTCTTATCAAGCAGTGAAAATTAAATCTAGAAATATAAATATTGTTTTATTTATAAAAAATATTTGATATTACTGTGTAAACTTTAGTTTATGTAATTTTTTCTATTTTAAAGTTTAGAGTTTATGTTTTATGGTTTAGAGTTCATAATTTATGGTTTAGGGTTTTGAGTTCAAGATTCTTAATTTTAGAATCCAAATAAGAAGGGTTGTGTAAAGTTTCGTTTACACAAGTTATGTATAAAAAAGTTACTCGTTAATTTATCACGGACATAAAGAAACTTTAAAATTTGTAATAAGTATTCACTTACATACAAATTAACAGAACACAGAAAATTAATCTCTGAGTTTGCTCCCGTAAATACCTTAAACAACAAGAAAAATACTAGTTTAATTATTTGCTTGTTTAAAGGAATAATTTTTTGTTGATGTGTTTTTGAAAGGTTTACCCGTTTCAATGACTTGGAATTGGACCAACAATGACTAAATTAACATAATAATTGTGTCATATAATTCAATATTATTCTAACGTTAGAAAGATACTATGTGGGGGCAAAGGCATAAGATATGAGTTCAAACCCTCAACCCAACCTTTTTAGTTTCGAATAGATTTTTCTTTTTCGGACAACTTATTTAGGCAGAGACGTATACAGAATTTTATGTTAGGGGGCGAAAATAAATTTTCAATAACAAATACATAAATTTTTTTTAAAACAAATAGAAATTTTAAATTTTTAGGGGAGTGACCGCCGCCCCTCTCAGTCCATCCATGTATTTAGGTACTCGAGACACTTCTGGTTATGTAAACTTTTTAATAAGGCTATGTTTAGTAAAAAAAGGTTTGAGTCAAAATTAGAGGTTTGACCGGTCAAATCCGCTAATTTGGATGTTTGGTAAAGATTAGATTGAAATAACGGATTGGGGTGAAACCTCTCATTTTGAAAAAACTGCTAATATGAGCTTTTTGAAATTAGAGGTTTTGACATAAGAGTTATAAAGACCCTTTTTCCCTTAAAAATTACCAAAAATCTCCAAATAACCTAAATTTAACCATTTCTATTTTAATTCTTCAACCTCACGTATTTACATTGTGACATTTGTAAACTAATCTTTTTTATTTCTTTTTATTCTCACACATTTATATCTGTATTGAAATTTAATAGTTAATTAAATTGTATTAAAAATAATTATATAAATAATAAATTAATATATAGATCCTTCAAATATGCTTAATAATGTTATATTAAAAATTATTTTTCATAATTTAATTAATATTAATAGATACAAAATATTGATAACTAATAAACTATTTAAATAAGTATAGAATATAATCATGTCCTTATATGCTATTTTGCTTGTTCAAATAATCAAACAGCTAACAGCTATCGGTTAATTTTACCAAACAATTTTATACAATCAGCTAATACAATCCGCTAGTCAAATCAGCTAATGCAATCAGGTATCAGCTATCAGTTAATATAATCCGCTATCAGCTATCCGTTAATTACCAAACAAGGCCTAAATCTCAACGGAGTTAGAATGATAGAATTTATATCCGAGAAAGAGGGTTCTCAACCTCTAATTTATATCCGCTAATTTCAAATTTTCAGGGGAGAGACTGCCGCCCCCTCTCGGTCCATCAATGCAATTAGGTTAACATATTTTGTGTGTTAAAAAATCCAAACCTTTGTCTGTATGTTATGATTTCATGAAAATAGGGTTTAACTTTTTTTTATTTTATAAACACTGATTAAATAATAAACTAATTAAGGATTAAATTAAATTATGTGTGTCCCCAAGCCAGAAAGGGAAGCAATGGTGGCCTATCCAATGGTGCCGATATGCTTGTCTTTGTTAAATGCTTTTGTAAGAAGGAATATTCATTTACATGTAATGACACCAAGATGTAGTTAAAACGACATTATGATGGGAATTGTCTGAAACTGCAATGTGCAAACATTAGAGGGAACAAAATGTCTGCCCAAACTTTGAATTTTGAATATCCTTTCTCGGCACTTCCTTATTAAGGCAAAGATAGGTTAACAGGGTTTGCAGTCGTTTGTAGCTATAAGTTTTATACGAGAGGGTCGGTCGAGGTCGAATTTAGAGTTTAAAGTTTGAGTTTTATCTGTTAACACTTAACAGTTATTCGTGTTTAAGGAAATCGAGAGATGTCTAAACATTTGTTTGATGATGATTGTATGAATCAACTTAGTTGAATTTAGAGTTTAAAGTTCGCGTTTTAAAATCGGGTTTTGGACGGTGACAAAAGATTAATTGAATTCAATAGGAAATATCCCCAAATTAAAACCCTTTACTGCAAGGTTCTCATGTCACATTTTTTATATAATATGTATATGTTTGCTTTAAGAGAAAGGTTGTTTGTTTTTAGAAATGTTGGTAGAAAAATAAATGTTTGTTGTGTAAAAAAATGTAGGGTTTAGGTAAACTGAATTTTTTTGCATTGAATTGATATTATAAAATCGGTTAAATATTCTTCATTAAATGATGGACAAAAATCCTTTCTTTTTTGGTGTCTCTTTTTATGTCTCAATACTAAAAAATTAAATTATAAGCCGTAATCCTAAATTTTAAATTATAAACCATAAATCCTAAGTTCTAAAAATATACCTTAATTTGCCATAATTCGACCTCTCTACTTTTATAATGTTATTATTAGGACCAAATTGATAGTACCGTTTGATATTTCTATTAAGTAACGATATGGATTTTTCTTTAGTATTATTTGATCACATTATCACTTTAACTACAACGGATAACGATGTTATCAATTTGAACTACTAATAACATTATAAAAGCATAGGGACTAAATCATATGATATTAAAATATAGAGCTTAAATCTAAATTTCAGCATAGTGAAGGGACTAAAACCAAAATTTGACCCTTTCTTTTCTTCACTCGGTGAGATTCGTGGTAAAAAGAACCCATTATTTTCCGGGTCTTCATTCAACAATTTACTGCTAGCCTTGGAGGTTTTTAAAATGGTAAAACCTATGTTGAATATTCAAAGAAGAAGAAGAAGATTTATACGTACGTACTGTATACAAATACGTATAGAGTAGAGAAAGGAAAGAAAAAAACAAGAAAGAATCCTGACAAGTAGGGCAAGGTGAGATTGCCAAAAACTGGAATGGAACATGTTTTGGGGAGAGAAAGAGATTTTATGGTTACTGTAAGAAGAGAACACGTTTACAGCAAATGCATGATGAGGTTTGAACAGGCCATCCATGCAACTTTCGTGACCACTCCAACGCCAAGAAACAAACACACATGATGATGGAATCACCCATGCCCACCCCTTTCCTTTCTCCTACACATAAATTTTAATTTATACAAACATGTTTATTTTCGAGTTTAGAGTTTAGGGGATATGTGTTTATGTTTTAATTAGGGTATTGAATTTTAGGGTTTATATTTATAATCTAATGTTTATGTTTTAGGGTATATATATATATATATATATATATATATATATATACTACTTGATATCCGACTATGTTATTTTTTCATGAGTAAAATTATTTCATGCACCAGCGATGAAATTTTTTCACATATAAATTTTTAATATTGTCATGTGTTAAATTTAGGGTTTAAGATTTAAAGTTTAGATTTATGATTTAAGGTTTAGAGACTAGAGGTTAGGAGTAAGTTCCATAAATAGAACATTTGACAGTATTAGATGTACGTTTGTGAAAAAAGTCACTGCATGGAATAATCAAACAAAAATTTTTTGTCCATTTTTGGTGCTCCTATATATGCCCAAAGCAAAAAAAAACAATTTTTAAGCCATAGTCTTAATTTTTAAATCCTAAATTTTAGACCCTAAACTCTAAAAATACAACATAAACTCTAAACCATGGTCCTAATTTTTTTAGCTTTGGAGCATAGGGGCACCAAAAAGAGCGAGAGGATTTATGTTCGGAATAATCACCATTTTATAAATAAAATAAAAATCTTTACTCTTTTTGGTCCCTCTATCTATCTAAAAGTAAGATTTAAAGTTAGAATTTAGGGTTTAGTTTTTAAAGTTTAGTATTTAAAATTTAGAAATTAAAATTAGAGTATAAGGTTTAATTTTTATTGTTTGAGCATAGAAATGACATTCACTTCTTACAATATAGTAAAAAAAAACATCAAATGTAATATTCTTTTTATATATGTTTGTGAGGTTTTACAATTTCAGTATTAATATATGGATTAATATCTTATACACAAGCAATCGTCTTAGTTTTAGGGTATAGTGAGTTAGTTTAGGGTATAGGTTTTAGGGATTTAAGTGTATGGGTTTAGAATTTAGGGATAGTTGTTTTAATTTAAGGTTTAGGGTTATAATTTAGGGGTTATAGGTTAGGGTTTTTTTAGGGTAATATGGTGAGGATTTAGGTTTTAACCTATAAACCCTAAATTATAACCCTAAACCTTAAATTGAAACAACTATCCCTAAATTCTAACCCCCTACACCTAAACCCCTAAACCCTATACCCTAAACTAACTCCATATACCCTAAAACTAAGGCGCTTGTGGAAACTTTCAGTTTCTACCGCATGTATATAGGAGATTAATCCAACTTAATATATTAAAAACCAATTTGCTTATATATAATTATTTTTATTCACTACCATTGATGTTTAATTACAAAACCACCCTCTCCATGAGTGTAACACGAATGCAACATGTGGTCATAAAAGAATTTTAATACAAATTCATGAACCAATCCAAAAGGTGGTTGGTTTAGAACAAAAAATGTTTTGTTCCCTAATCAACAAGGCAAAATTAACTATGTATAATATACTCATATTTAACCTTTTTTTTTTACTAATAAGAATCGGGTACTGTACAAATTTATTATTGGGACAATTTTTTCAATTCAATTCATTTCATTCTAGGATTTGAACCCTTAAAATTATACATATTTTATTTTATCTTAAAACCATTAAATCGAAAATAATCATGTTTAAACACATTAGAATTCACAACCTTTTAGATGTGTCAACTGTCAACTGAATTAAGACTCAATCGAATATATATTTATACATATATAATGGTAAATGGGGTTCAAAGTTTGAAAGTTCAAGGGCTGCATTCAGAGAACCAGACATATTTAAAGACTGATAGCAATAAAACATCAACATCAGAGATTAATTTAAAGCTACACTTACTTGACTTGAATCCGACATATAAAACCATTTTGTTTATCTACATAAACCCTAATGTCTGAATCACAATTAGAACTCGAAACCAGACTGTTGTTGTTCAAACGATCCCACGTTCAATGTCTGCGTGAGAAAAATCAACTAAACTCGGACCACCGATTCCGCCATTGATGAACTCGTAAGGGAACTCGAAGCTGAACTGCTGTTGTTGGTGATGATGATCGTCGACCAGAATACCGCCCGTATCCTCCACATATCCATTACCGGCAGAATCCGACACGGCGGATCCTTGTTGGGACGAGACAACGACGATGTTGTTGTCCAGATTCGGACACGAGGGTGACAGAATCGGCAGTGGGGTAGTATTGACAGAGAATCCATAGCCAACATCAGGTGGAATCGGCAGTGGGGTTGAATAATAAGGCAACGAAACGGCAGCAGCCTCTGGTTTTTGAACAACGTTGATAAGACCGCCATTGTTGTTGGAATTAAAGCTCGATAATTTCCCGGCGAGTATCTTCTTCTTCAACTTTGTGTTCCAATAGTTCTTCACGTCGTTGTCGGTTCTTCCCGGGAGTTGAGATGCTATGACAGACCACCTTAAAACAATCAAAAGTTCGGGTTTTTTTTAAAATATATATATAATTCGCAATTGTATTATGTTATTATAAAGTATAATACAAAATTAAAATAAAATAAAAAAAGCAACTTGCCTGCTTCCCATTTGACTATAGAGAGTGAAGATAATGTTGTCTTCCTCCTCGGTAAAACCTCCATGTTTGATGTCTGGTCTGAGGTAATTAAGCCACCGCAACCGGCAACTCTTGCCGCATCTCTTTAGACCTATACAAAACACCGAAACAATAATAGGCATACGGAAGATCAGACATGGACAACAAAGAGACAAAACCAGTCAGAATTCTGTGAAACCCTAGTTTTTTGGTACCGGCTTTGAGGGGCAAAGCTATCCAGTTACCGCCGGTGCCATGGTTCTGAACGTAGTTTTTGAGGGTGGCGTCTTCTTCAGGAGACCAAGGGCCTCTCTTCACGTTTGCTTTGTCACAGCATGGAGCTCTCCCCATGCCTGTCACCTAAAACAAATGACAGACACAATAGTGTTAACACTCAGAGAACACTGAGGGAGAAAGACTTTTCTGAGCAAAAGAGAAACAGTGGGCACTCTTGTGGTGAAAAAATGGGGTTTATAATGTTGGTGGCTTCTTTTATTCTAAGGGCAAACAACTTGACTTTGTAGGGGACTATCTTTTCTTTTATGGTCAAATTTGGTTATGATCCTTGTACTATGCTCGATTTCGGAATTTTGTTTTTGTAACTTTTTTTTGATCATCTATATCGACTTACTGGTCGACACTAATTCGGATTAGGTTTTGCAGAAGCTTAATATGAGGGTGAGCCTCCCAACTCAAATTTCTCTATTCACAACATCAAGATTCAAACCCCTAATCTTACTTAAGGGACTTAATGTGTCATCCCGTTAGAGTTTTTATGACCCTTTTGATTCATCATGTTGACATTTTTTTCTTTGTTGAGGTTTTAAAAAAAGTTCACATCAACCGTTTAGCTAAAATAGTTGATGGTGTTAACTATTTGAACTAATTGATACTCTATTTGTATCAAAAAATTAAGTGAGTTGTCGCCTTCGATCATCGATCAAATTAGCTCTTATTTTAAAAATTATGACAAAATAAACCCTTAAAACTGTCTTAGACACGGAAAACACCCCTTAAAGATTTTTCAAATAAAGGTCATTTGATCATAATTTTTTAATATAAGGGGTCATTTGATATATGATTAAAAGCGAGGGCTCACTTGATTTTTGGGTACAACTAAAAAGGTTGATTTTATATAAAGTCTAAAAATAATGGACTAGGTACTATCAAATTAAAGTATAGGGGCCAAAATTACAATTCCACCTTTGATAATTTTTTATTACTTTGCTTTTGGCCTTCTTCCTTACATCTTTCTTGTCTGTTAAGGTAGTAGGGCCCAGTCAACGTTCACTTATGTTGACTGTTTGATATCTGATTCATTAAGTGATCCTTTTTCTGCACTGCTTTATTTCTCCATCTAAACTCGTTTTTATGTAATATATTAGTTGTTACTATTATGTAACAAATATTTAATTTTTTAATATAATTATGAGATTTGATTTATTGGTCGATCAATTTAAATTAAATATTATTTAAATAAATTATGGAAACATTCTCCCAACCCAGCTAATTTTATTCATAAGTTTAAAATTCGAACCTTAAATATTATTTAAAGAGCACAACACCTCATCTTATTAGACTAAGGGCTCGTTCGACAGTATTTCTCCAACGAGCGTTGGAACGCTAAACGAAGAAACAATACTGAATAGGTATCTCGTGCATGCTGAATATGCGTTTGTCCACGTTTTTCAACAAATTTAACACCCAAACAGAAATTCTGCCACAATTGAATTTTTTATTTTTTCTACAATTGGACGTTTAGCCCTCAACGAGTGGTGACTAGGGGTGGGCAAAAATACTCGACCCAGTTGACCTGACTCGACGACCCAAACTTAAAAATATCGGATAATTCTCTAAAAAAATTACCCGATCAGGCCGAGTACCCGATCTGAGAATTCTCTCGGGGCACGGGCCGGGATTTTTAAGTTACTGGGTACACGACCCGACCCGATAATATTCAATATATATTTTTTATATTTTCAATTATATTTTTATTTTAAGTTTCTTAATATTTTTACTCTAAAACTAAATTTAAATCCTTAAATTCTTTTTATGTTTGTATTATATAGTTTTAAGTTTAAATTTTAATTTTTTTTAAAAAAATATTTTTGTGTTTAATATGTGATTTTTTTAAAAATTTTAGAATTAAAAAAAACAGGCGGGTACCCAGTGTTTCAGGTACCCGGATGAGATGAGCCGAGATACTGGCTAAAGATTGAGGTACTCTAATGAACCGAGTACCCGATACTCTAGTACCCGACAATTTCCACCCCTAGTGGTGACAGTCGTTAAACGGAGCCTAACTGAATTAATTTAAGACGTTAAGTTCTTACCCTCCTCGAAGGATTAATTTAATTAGAAATTTTGTGTAATTTAGGAAATGTTTAGGAAAAAATGGATCAGCTTGTGGGCATTTTACCATAATTCATCTTTGATTGCAACCGAATAGTAAAAGGAGAGACTTTTTACCATAATGTTTATAATTATAATGCAAGGTAATTTCAGTGCATATGAAATGGACCCAATCAGCTTTTTTACTTTTACTACTTCTCCATTTTATCTCCTCTGAGAAAAAAAGAGGGGTATATTCCCAACTAGTGGTGAGGGTTTTATAGGAACTTTTTATAGCAGAAAATAATAGGTGTGGCAAACTTTATAATAGCTATATAGGGTTATTATTATTATTATTATTATTATTATTATTATTATTATTATTATTATTATTATTATTATTATTATTATTATTATTATTAACTAATTTAAATCGAATACTATTCATTTACTTAGTATATTTACAAGTATTTCATCTATTGTTTGACTAATTTGCATGAGTTAATGACTATTATGAACGACCTTCTATAATAATTTATTTCACTCTAATATCATAATTTTTTTGAACCAAAACTCTAATATCATAATTCAACCTTAAAATGTTATTAAAAAATCTAATATTTCATCCTACTAAATCTACAATCGACATTAAATCGTACATGTTTTTCTTTTCATTTTCTCTACGATGAACTTACCTGAACAAGTTTTTCCTTGTTTTATTAAAAAAATCATTCTTTTTTTTTTCAATACCAAACACACTTACGGTGTCCATTGTTTTTATTTTACACATTGCTTTAAAATTTTCAACTTCGTGAAACAGGGACTAAAGTGGAAACCTAAATGAACACATTTTTTGGGTAAATTATATAAATGGTCACTAAAACTAAGGAAAAATAATTTTTCAGGCAACTGAAGTTTCGAAAATTAGAAAATGATCATTGTAATGATTAAAAGCTTAGAAAACAGCCACTGAACTTTTTCAGACTATTACAAAATTATCATTAAAATTTATCAAACTGTTATAAATGATCCTTGAACTCATCATAATTTATCGCTATTTTATAATGTGTAATGACTATTTTATAACAGTTTGATAAGTTTAATGGTTATTTTGTAACTAAAAACTTTAATGGTCAAAAAGATATTTTTGAATATGCTAAAACAAAAATTGTACATTTAAAAAAGGAGTAATAGGGATTAAATTAATTTATTAATATTTTAAAAGATTTAGAATTGAAAAATTTATACTATTTAACCAAGGGGCCGAAACTCCTGCCTACCCTACTTCGCCATGATAACTGTAAAATTGGGCTTTGAAATTGGGTTTATTTGGGATCTCATTTATTTGGGTCATCTTTAAATACTTTGGATAATAAATAGTTTGGTCTATTTTTTATTTTTTGGTAAATATTAAAGAAATATTATTATATGTACTGGCGGTAAAAAAATCACGGAATTAAAATGGTGGTATATATTTTTTAATCATGATTCTGTCACTTATTGCGGAAAACTTTTCTTTCCATTGATATTATACCAAACAATTGTTCTATATTGTATTAGATTATTATTTGGTGCACTTTCAGTAAAAAAAACAATTTCACAAGCACCGTTAAATGATGAAAATTGTATTTGAGAATTTTCGATTTTAAAAATATTAATTTACAAATGTCACAATGTAAATACGCAATGGTAAAAAATTAAAATAAAAAGCATTAAATTTAGATTATTTGGAAATTTATTGTTATGGGTAAAATGGTCTTTATAACTCTTATGTCAAAACCTATAATTTTAAAAAACTCTTATTAACGGCGTTTTCAAAATGAAACCAAACATCTAAATTAACGGATTTGACCGGTTAAACCTCTGATATTAACTCAAACTTCTAATTTTTGGCACAAACGTTATTTACCAAACAGAACTCATATCTTTTGCTATATCAAAATTCATGTTCGAACTTGCTAGATGATATTCTCAAAAGATGCAACCACACATTTCAAATATATACAGTAAAAAGACATGAAACGTATACAATAATTTCTTTTTATAAATTTTGTTGTAATTCGTTATCAGTTATACGGTAAAAATCTATTTCTTCCGATAATTAAACATTTATTATATGGTATTATAATTAACTTTTGTGGGAAATAAAATGGACCGTTTAATGGATAATTTATGATGTGGTTGAGAAACATAGTACCATGAAAGTTGAGGCAGTGTTAAATAAGGTGAGTGGTCACTAGTCCACGGAAAAGGAAACATTTTGGTCCCTCCATGAGGGCTTCTTGTCCTTTACATTGCAACTTTGAGATTTTGCCATTTTTATTGGAATAAAAACCTTCGAAAATGAGATTTATTATTTGGCTGAGAAATTAATGATGTTTATATTATTTTATCTTGTATAAATTTAAATTTAAATATTTATTTTAAAATATAATTTTTTCTCGACTTAATCAAAAAAATCATTAAAGACTATTTATTTGAAGGGACGAGAGTCATACAAAATGATTTTGTAGGTTAAGATGAAGGTTAAAGAAGATATTTAATGTCAAAACAAATTATAAAAAGTAAGGGTTAAAATTATTACTATATCAATTTGTTTGTTGTCATGTTTTTATGTTGAACAAAATACTGATTTTATTGAATAGATAAGAAAGAGATGTAAAATACATACCCTAATAAACAATATAATATTGAAATCATAGCCAAGAAAAAAAATTGAGAATCTCAATGGCATAAAATCCTAAATAGAAAACATCATATTTTTCGGTAATATCCCCATCAACTTTTATAAAATTCAGTATCATAGTTTAAAATTTAGAGTGCTCAGTGTAAATAGCTCAGATAACAGAACTATTTCCGAAAAATAATAGGAGATGAAATGCCTTCTTCACCAGAAAACTCTAACAATCTTATAACAATCTTACACAAAGTTCTGTCGTCAAATTCAATTACATTAGGCCTTTTTTTACACCATTATCTATGCGTGCCATATCGCTAACCATTTCAAAACAGAATGTGCATCATATTGTTTTCTTCGTAAACAGAATTTGTTAATAATTTTTAATTCTATTAATTTAATCTTTGTAGTATTTTAAAATTAATTATATTATCCTTCATTTTTAATTTCATTAATTTAGCTTTCAAACTCTAAAATTACATTAATATTATTCTTTAGTCGTCGATGTCTATCAAAGTTAATATCACTAGTGACACTTTGCCATGTTAGGCACTATGCTGTTATATAGTTAACACCATACGAACTCACATGTTCGTGTGATATTTCCTTTAATAAATTAATGTTCAATAAGATGATGATCAGTTTTGATAACTTAACATTACAATTGACGTAATTTTAAAAAAAATGTAAATTAAAATAATTAATTAATTCTAAAACCCTTCATTCTTATTATCATGTCATTAAAACTAGTATGTCATCGTCGACATGAAAAGACAGCTAGTGATAATAGTTGATATGAAAACAATAGTGAGTATTTGTAATTTAACGCCTATATTAGTCAAGGACGAGCAAATTACAAGATTGATGCAATTATAAAATACATTAACTAAATTAATGAAACTAAAAGTAAAAGGCAACATTACCAATAATAAGTTGATTTAGTGGTATGAGGTATTTAACCCTTTAAACAAGGTTATAAATTTAAATGTTTAACGTTTATAATTTTTAATTTATAAAAAATAAAAACGAGAGAACCAACCAAATCTTGGAATTGTCATCCACGTTGTCTGTCTGCTTCTTTAATCGTAACAATAATAAAAGAATATTTTAAATAATTAGGAACAATGCCCTAGATTTTATCAATGGATCCCACAAAACAAGATTAGTGCTTCATCTAAATCTTGACCAAATCTCTCCGATTAAACTCTCACATCAAAATTTTATTTATTAGTTTAATTAATTATCTAAACACACTTGGGATATAACAGCAGATAAGGACCGGAAAATTATTAAATGAGTTTCACTCATCACGTTATTTATGGTCTCATCTAATAATATTTTTTTAAAGTTAGATCTTCAGGTTTTTTCTATATGTTACTAGGAGTCCTGAATAGTTGCTTAGAATTTGCATTAAAATAAATAAATATTGTTAAATGAATCATAAATAACTAATCAATTAAATCCATCTAATAATTTCTTGAAGGACTGGGTTTATCAGTTCACAAGGTCCACGTCACCAATCTAATCACTACATAAATTTCCCTTATCTATGCCTCCACATATTGGTTGCCCCATCAAATTCATTTCCTATTTTATACACAAATAGTCATTAAATTAGATAAATAATATTTTAGTCAACAAAGGTCCGAGAATTACAGAATATTTTAAGAACAATTTTTTATTATTTATTCTAACTTTAATTATAACCTTATTTAGACATGAGAGAAAAATAATATTAGGATAAAAAAAGAGATGTTCGTAATGAGTCTAGAACCAATGATCTAAGAGAGTATGAGAGGAAAAATAGACAAGTTGACAACCAACCAAATATATTTACTTATAAAAAAATTAGAATCAAACATTAAAAGAAACAACAATAATACTTTAAACTTTAAATCTAAAAATTAAGAGTGACAAATATTTTATTTGACTAAAATACAATTACATAAAAAAAAGAGTGGAGCAATAGTCTCTCTTTCCATGGTCACTACATGTTACAAAATAATATTAAATTGATAAATTTGGAGATCATTTTATATCGATTTGAGCAATTTAATGATCGTTTCATGTATTTAAATAAATTAAATGTTCAATCTAACGAGTAGTTTCACCGAAAAAAAATCAAGTCAATTATATGAAATTTATGTACAACAGATTTATTTGAAAGGTGTATGTGTAATCAAAGTATTAAAAATAGTTTGAACATATATTACACTAAAATTATCTTAAAAGTATTAAAAGTAAATCCAATGATAATATGTTATCAAAAATAAAATTAAACCAATCATTTCTAAAATTTCATAATATCAAATTCAATGGAAATATATATATATATATATATATATATATATATATATATATATAATTATACATAAATCCCATTAAAATAAACTTTTCTATTTACCACGCAAATTATACAAATCGGAAAACATTATCAATATCCAACCAGCTCCGATACCCAGCCAACATCAGGACCCGACTCGGTAGGATCAAGTGAGTCAAGAGAATTTTCCTTACTCAGTTTAGCGTACATCCTTGCCCTCAAGTCTCTCCCAGATTCCACTCTCTCCATTGCAGGCTCCTCCTCGAACGCATTATTGAGTCCAGGCCGATTCGCTGCACGAGTTGGAGTGGAAGGAGACCCGGGTCGGAGCATGGAGCTCCTCGGAGATACGAAACAGGACCCGAAAGGAATGCCCCGATAACATGCAGTGCCCATTTTCGCCTTACCAAGCTGTAGATTACGTACGGACGAAGTGAGTTCACTCGGCGACATAGGCGGCGACTCGGAAGGTGGAGAAAATGGAGGTGAAGCCAAAATGGAAGTCGGCGAAGAAGCGTAGTCCAAACGGTACCGTATCGGCGAGCCTAAGTAATCCACTTCACCTGACCTCGAACCGGATCCATTTCCTCTCGGACTCTGCTGTGGCAAGACCCGAAGTTGCTCCGGCGTGTGAGCGAAAAAGCAAACCCGTCGTTTACAACTGGTTCCGTCCTTGCACGGCTGAGTTCGGTAACGAGTTGGGTGGAGCCAACACTCGAAAACGCCGTGAGCGAACTCACACGAATCGCCTTTCTTACAGTTCCCCCTGCGGAAATCGGGGCAAGCGAATCCGGTGTAATGGAACTTCCTCGGATCTCTCCTCCGTGCCTTCTCGCCCGGATGAGCGTACGGACAGTCGGTCCAGTCATGTGACCTGGCACGTGAGCACCTCCTCACCTTGAACTCGTACATGCGGAAATGGTCGCAGGAGAATGCATCGACGACTGGTACGTCGGAGTCGAGATCGTTCGACGGGAGGTAACGGTGGAGCGCCGCCATGTATTCGACGGGACAAGGACTGCACGGTGCATTGAAGTTGTAGCCGACGGACGGGAAAGTATCCGCCGGATCGTTTGGTGGGTCCCATGCGGGGATTTCGACGGTGGGGATTGATCGTGACGATGATTTTCCGATCATCATACTTTGGAGTTTGGACTTGTATATTCTAAATTCTGAGGGGCGGTGCTCTTCATTATAAACTGTTTCTCTTTTAACCCGTAGTTTGTCTTTCGTTGATCATGGTTGAGTTATTGAATCAAACATTACAATTCAGTCGGGTCGACCCCTCCCATTCTAAATTCTATGTCGTCAACGGACCCCACAATCATTTCCCCGATCCTTTCGTCGCCGATAGTCAACGAACGACATGTTTATGTCGAAATAAAATTAAACTCGCGAAAGAAAAAATAATCGGTGGCAAATGGCAGCCAATTAGCCAACGAGCAACGTACGAGTCTTGCGGTAAAAGAATGAGACTTCATTTCGTCGCCGACAGCGTACTAACTGGCGACGATAGTAACCCTATTTGAAGATTTTGAGATATTTTATAAATTTTGATAAATATAGGATTTTTTTTAAAATAAGTTAAAATAAATAGAAAAGAAAAAAAAATTAAAATCAAATCCACGTGTCATGTTTCGTTTGATAAAAGTAGGGATGGCAACGGGGCGGGTTTCTGGCCGCCCCGATCTAAAAACTCCTAAACTCGACCCGCTTCGAAATTAAATATTAATTTACATTTTCCGTCCCGACTCGACACACAAACTCCTAAATTCGACTCTGACCCGACCAACTCGAAAATTTAAAAAATATATATTAAATTTCATCGACGATAAATGTTAGATCCAATCGAACCACCATCACATTCAAAAAAATATAAATATCAAGGACTTTAAAACTATATAAAAATAAATAAACCTAATTAAATTACTTACATGAAAAAAATACATAATTATGATAATAAACTCAAACCATTGACCTTCAAAATCAAATATGTTAAAACTCGAACAATATCTAACAAAAAGTTAGGATAAACACAAACTAAAAAAACTTAAAACTTTTTATATAGTGGTATTTTTATAAATATAATAAAAATATACTGGGGCGAGGCGGGAAATTTTCACCTCATACCTGAACCCGCCCGAGCCCTGAAATTCAAGAGGAAAAACCCGACCGGGTCGGGGTCAGGTAATTTTTCCATTCCTAGGTAAAAGACATTTTTTAAACCGCCGTTAACGGCCAAGCACCTAAAATGTTAACGGTGAAAATGTTAAGCACATACTTAGTTTGAAAAATACTTTAAGTAACTATCTGGAACAAAATATGTAATTTAGACACTAATTTGACATTTAAACCTACTTAAAATTGTCGTAGAGTATCTCATGTAAAAAAACATGTACTATATTTTTTTGACAATAGTGTAAAGAAAACAAGTATGGTATAGGGGTTATATCTTGATATACAAGTTGTGTAAAAAAAATATTACACAACCTTTCTTAAAAATTTAAAATATCGATTTGTACATCTAAAATCATAACACCTAAACCCTAACCATAAACCTTAGACTCTAACTATAAATCTTAAATTTTAAGCATTGCAACCTAAACTCCTAAACCTTAAACCATAAACCTTAAAATTAACAAATTTATGTAAACTAAAATTTACACATATTGTATATCAAAGTTTTTTTTTTTCTTTCATGATATAATATAATTTTAACAAAACATTATTAGCTTAGCGTTTTACATTATTAGTAGCTAACCGAGTCTCATATCTAAAGTTGTTTGTAAAGGTTTATAAATTATTTTATAAATTCATCTCATTTCTCTCCACGCTTGTTTTTATTTCTTTGTTATATCCGCCGATATTTTTAATCTTTGGCTTAGTTTTTGGTTGATTTTAAAAAGTGCGGTGAAAAAAGTAATTTTTAAACTAGCTGTTGAAAAGTAGTTTTGAAAAGCTGGTTAGTGTTTGTCATTGATGTCAAAAAGTGATTTTGAGGAGATAAAATATCTATTTTAGACATGATATTGAAAAGTAAAAGTAAATTTGGGTGATTGTTCAAATTAATTAATGTTATGATTTATGAAATAAATCAATTTCAATTATAATAAAAAAATTATTTTTTTATAAAATTTAATTTGAAAATATAAACTACATTCTAGATTATATACGGGCATACCACTTACACATTAATAATAAATATAAAATAAAGTACAAATAAAACAATTTTATTTTCAATATAAATATTATTAAATATATATTATTTTACAATTATGTATGCATAAATATTATTTTAACAATAAATTATAATTAAATAATAAGGGTAAACAAGTAATTTTATTTCCAAACTAGCTTTTCCACCCAAGAAGCTATAAAATCCAACTTCTTGGTTTGGGTGGAAAAGCTAGTTTTAAAAGCAACAAAAAACAACCTATTTTAACTAAAAGCACTTAAAAAATGATTTTTAGTTGCCAAACGCAACCAAAAACAGGCCCTTTGTTGTTTTTATATTTTATTATTATTATTATTCCTTTATTTTTTAATTTTTTAATAAGTATAATCTTGCTTTTATGTCACTTTTTTTCTCTATGTTTATAGTATGTTATCCTTTGTCTTCTAACATGTTTTCGGTTTGTTTGTTTGTTTTTATCAAGATTGGATTTGACGTCGCCTCAATTGATTAAGATTGTGTTTATTTGTCATATGGCTGATATTCCCTGCTTTTTGACTCTCGATTTGGATTTGGATATACGGTTTGCGTTCGTAGATAGTTTTCTCACAACGCACGACTTTGATTTGCAGTTGTTGGTGGTGCTTTAATAGTTTGATTCTATTTTCTAGTTCGTTTGCCGATGCAGTTAAATATGTTCATATCTATCTTTTTTCGAGTCTTTTGGTTTGGGTTTTTAAGCCTTTTTCATGTATGATCTTAAAGCACTAGTTTCTTGTGTCAATGGTTATAGGATAATGTCCAAATCACGTGTTTAGTCTACAATTATAACTGTAAACACTCATTGTAATTTTATATATTTCTTTTATTAATAAAACTAGCGGCTTCTATAAAAAAATTATACACTCCGTTATTTTTCCTTAAATGGTATTAATACATGGAACATTAACTTTCAAATGAACTTATAAGTGGCTAGGATGAATTCTTGTAATGAAGTTTGAGGAGGTCTACTTAAAAATTTATAATTTTAAAAATAAAATAAATTATTTTTTATTAATTAAGTTCATAAATGATGCGATCGAACATATTCATACAATAAATTTTCGTTAAGGAGGAACACATGAACCGTACGAATAGTGAAAAAAAAAACCCATCTACAAGAAATCCGTACGACGGCACGTGAGTGACTACGGTCAAAGAGATGGGTACACGTGATAGATGTCACAATGAGCTGGCGGCTAGGAAGATTTAGTTCTGCAACTGACACCTAATCCACTTGGTGCGAACACGTGGCATCCCACTCGAGAATTTCGTGATCTTTGCTTTTACTGTTCCTTTTCCTTTTCCAATATTTTCTAAAAATAATTCAAGATTATCCACAAGGGCTTTTCTTGCATGTGATACTCAGACGAGAATCTCCGTGTATCTGAATATCTTTTGTCGTTTTGTTCGTGCAGCAGTACAAAAGTTTACTACCATACGCTTATATTACAAATGAATATTTATACTAACTTTTTCATTTAAATATTTGAATTATTTTTTATTTCAAAAAAAAAATGTTTAAAGTATTTTCGTTCAAATAAATATTTAAAATATATTATTGGTCAAATTAAATACATAAAATATATTTTTTGTCAAATAGGTACCTAAAGTATTTTTCATCAAAAAAGTACATAAAATATATTTTTTTTTATCAAACTAGGAACATAAAATATATTTTTTTGACAAAATAATAACATAATGTATTTTTTAATCAATGTCACGTGATAATTGTTAGAAAACTATAATATATATATATATATATATATATATATATATATATATATATAAACTTTAAGTACATATTTTGACAAAATAAAACTAACATTATTCACTTTACATTATAATTTTTATTTTATTTTACTTTATAATTTGTCATTTTTAAAAATTTATCAACGTCCAATAATAATATGTTACTACTTCTATTGGTTATTTTTATTATAAAGCACACGGAGATGAAAATAAATTATTTTAATTGTGAAAAACAGTTTAAAGTACAAAAAATAATAAAAGTATAGTTTAAAAATGAATAAACAAAGGTCTAAATTCAAAATGATTTGAACACGAAATAATCTAAATAATAATTCGAATCTAAATAAATTAAACTCGAAGTTGATATGATCCAAAAAAATCTCCATCGTAACGTGTTTTATGCGATTCCCCTCCCCCACATGACCCCTCAAATTGCAAACATATAAAACCAAAAGATGAAGTCTTTTGGTACTCGTTTTGGAGGTTTATCGATCAAAATGAGTAAATTGTTTGTTTTGGGTAGGAGTGTACAACACTCGGCTCGAAAAATTTAAATTATTTAATTTGAATCAATGCGAAAAAAAACTCGACTCAAAAAAAATTTAAA
Organism: Hibiscus tridactylites; assembly: GCA_958450335.1. Classification (NCBI taxonomy): domain Eukaryota; kingdom Viridiplantae; phylum Streptophyta; class Magnoliopsida; order Malvales; family Malvaceae; genus Hibiscus; species Hibiscus tridactylites. Next base: position 93,062,789 of record OY288278.1, on the reverse strand, counting down.
TAAAGTTTAGGCTATAAAATGGAAATTATAATAATTCGAAATTTTTAATAATTATTTGATCAATTTTCAAGTTCGAGTCTGCTGCCTAATATGTTATGTATATCACATGTTAAAAATATGAAATATATATGTATATCATATATAGATATAGAAAGTCGTTAAAATTAGAATCAATATCTGTTATAACATTATAAATAGTTATAATTAAATTTGTACATAAGATCAAAAACACAACATGACTCAACTTGACTAGATTCGAAAAATTTCAAATAAAATTTGAATCATAAAATATAACTTGTAAACTCAAATAACTCAATTTTTTTGACTCGATTCCATTAGACTCGACCAAACGTCCATCCATGGTTTTCGGGTTAAAAACTGTGGGCTAAGGGAAGTCTTTTTCAACTTTTTACTATTAATTGATTTTTTTTTGGCAACTAGGGATAAGGAAAATGGGCCAATTGAATAAATTCTCTATCCTTCTCCCCTAGACATGTTCAAAGATCGGATTATTTATTTGATTGGTACACATTAGAAATTTGATAAAATAATTTTTGAATTCGGTTCAATCCACATGGCACGAACAATTGAATCTGAGATGATTTAGTTGAAAAAAAATAACTGCTAAGCTTGAATGATTTGAACCGAAAATGATCCGAATTCAAAATATTTAGTACTTAAAGTTAATTTGAATTTAAAATAATTTGAAAATATCAAAACCCAAATTACTCTCATGCATCCAAATCAACTCATGGAAAAGATTTGCTATATGTCTCTTTTAGTTTTGAAAGCAAGTTGTTTGAAAGCTTATAGTTCAGAGTTCCTACCTTACTTTATTATTAAAACTTGACCTTATCTTATTTAGTTTGCAATTTTTATCGGTCGGTCTAATATGATGAAATGTTAGATCACTAAATATGATTATATGATCAAAATCTGACGTTGTGAATGAATTAAATTAAATTAGAAGTATATTTTTTTAAAGTTAAGGTGATTATAAGTAATATCTGTTCTAAATATACTATCAACCATTTGACAATGCATGCTCAATCACCTTGCTGCAGCTGCTGGTGCTCAAACCCGTGACTTCTAGAAACAACAATCGTCCCTGAACCACTGAGGTAAGTTGATTCGTGCATTAAAAGGGTCATTCTGAATTCTGATAATGAATTTTTACAATAATGAATCGAATACCGATAGTTATAAAGAAAAACTATCATTATTGAATTTATTTAGGCATTTTAAAGTGGGAAAATGAAAAGGTTGTGTGGATTTGAATTCAATGTACTGACATGAAGAAAACTAGAATCCATAGGTTTGGATTTTGGTTGATGGGAATAGGGGGGTCATGTTTTGTTGGATGCAGAAAATGTAGGCCAATCATTCATTGCGATGGGGCCTTTGATTTATTATTATTCTCCCTTAGTTGTCGAAAGAACTGCCCCTCTTATGAATGCCCAATCTTTGGTCCACTACTCCACTTAGAATGCATTTACATATTAGGGGTGTAAAAAAATTGATATGAAAATTTTGAAAATAAGTTGTTCACACGTATGCACATCTCAGAAATTAATAACATATTAAATCACTTGTACTAACACAGTTAAATTAAAATTAGGGTCACATTGAACAAGTATTGATGACTGGTTGGTCAGAACTGCTCACATACTCTCTTTTTGTAAGTCTCGGGTTCAAGACCCAACAAGAGCATTCCCTAGAGTCTCCCCTTCCTTCTCTAGGTAGAAGTAGTATTTGTAAAAAAAAATGTCAGCTAAATAATAATTTGCCGACATGTGAAATAAGACTGTTGACTCAATTTTTCATTAAACAATTTAACAGTGTTAGTATAAATGAATTATTTTTTCAATAATTAAAGTCGAATGACATAATTTGATGAAGTTAAAGATTAACGATCTAGTTTAAAGTTAAGGTTAAATTCAATGATCTATAGTGTAAATCACCCCTTTGGTTTGATAAAATTTATATTCTTGTCCAAAAAGAGCATAACGTTTATAAATTGATAAAATGGTAAAATTGTATCTGATCCAAAAAATTTATAATCGTTGCTGCCCTAACTTACAAATTTGATTCGACTCAAAATCAGATAAAATTTAAATTATAAAATAAGATTAGGATAACTCAAAATTTTTAGTAATTAATGAATTGATTTTCAAATACAAGTCGAGTCCTTTGACTCTGTCTGATATATATATATATATATTGGAATGATTATAGAAAGCCGTTTAAGTTGGAACCAATTAGTACCATAACATTATAAACATTACAATTAAATTTGAATAGAAACTTGACAATTCGACTCGAATTTCATCAACTTAACTCAACTTGGAAAAGTTTCAAATAAAGTTTGAGTTATAAAATAGGACTCGTCAACTCGACTAACTTAAACCTTTTTTTTTCACTCGACTCGATCAGATACTCACCCCCTAGCCAAGAAAAGGGTGCTTTTGAGCACCCATATGAGTGCTTTCAAAAACCCCAAGTTTCTTCTACAAAAGGAATGTTGGATTGTAGAAGAAGAGTGATGATTACTAAACCCTAAACCCTAAACTCTAAACCAAAAGGGAGTTAAGGTTCTCTCTATATGCAAGTTTCCGACCAAATCTTTTGCCTGAATAATGATGTGGCTGCCTAATCTTATTGCAAAGTTTCAACTAGACAAAGCTCAAGAGTGTAGCCAAACAGTGTAACTATGGCATGCAAGATTCAGAAGAGCTCGAAAAAGCCGAAACATGCCATCAAAATTACCTTTACCAAGATCAACCATTTCAACAGTTCTGCTTATAAAAATAGAACACTTACAGAGACATATGCTCTCCTATGTTGAAAGCTTCAGTTGTGTCACTCCTTGTTCAATACTTTAGGAACTTTGATATACGGCTCCTCGTAACTTGGAACACACGCTACCAGTGCTCCCCTGTTTAGAACATATTCGAAGTTAAATCGCCCAAAGAATAACCCGGTGAAAAACAATGTACAACCCAAAATCTACATTGCAGGTACTCACGTGTTCTCAAATGTTTCCGGAACATCTTCGCGCAAATTATCGCCTTCAGTGTCTGTAAATAAGTAGAATGGCAAAAAAGCTTGTTGGAGCTTAATGTTGAGAATGAAATGTATCGATTACACCGCATTTTTTATACATTCAAACGGTAGTCCTCGCTGCTTTGTCAAGATATGCAACTACAATTAGCACTTATTTTATTAATTGGAGCAATACCAGACATTTAGGGTGTTTTGGCACAATGAAGAAGACTGTATGTGTATATATAGATGTGCTTTATTTTGCTCGAGTGAGAGCTGTTTTTGTGCCTATAGCATACCTTTTGCCTTGGACACAGGGACGGACCCATGTTAAGCGTGGGAGGGGCTATTGCCCCACCCCGCCGAGACACCAAATATTTTTGCCTTCGTTCCATATATACTTTTTTTTTTTTTATAAAGAATGGATTAATCATGAATTTGCCCCCCCCCCCCCCACACCTTTTAAAATTTACGTTTTGCTCCCCCAACCCCAAATCCTAGCTCTATCCCTGCTTGGGCACATCGAATCTAGCAACTGGATCAAAACTACTTTTCATGGTGTATGCACACACACATGCAAATATGTATGTACAAATGTGGCTTATTTTGCTCGAGCGAGAGCCGTTTTTGTGCCTAGAGCATACCTTTTGCCTTTGTCAGCATTGAATCAAGTGTATCAAAACTACCTTTCATTAAGTATGAATACACAGACATGCATATATGTATATATAGATGTGCCTTATTTTGCTCGAGTGAGCCGTTTTTGTGCCTAGAGCATGCCTATTGCCTTTGACAGCATTGAATCTAGCAACTGTATAGAAACTACTCTTTCAAGGATACGTTAGTGAACGCCTCGATTATGCTCGATTTTGATGTGACTCCGTATTTTAGTTTGTTCTCATTCGAACTCATTCAGCACACAATCGCAACACCGAGTAACAAGAGGGAAATATGAATTTATATAAATGAGTTCTAAGTACCTGCTCTAAGAGCTGGCTCCACATTGTCAAGATCAACAGCTTGAAGTTGCCCAAACCTGCATTAAACAACCCAAGAACCAAACCAAACCAAAACTTCATCTGTTATTTTGCCATTTTCAAGTTGCAATGTAATCAAAATACACATATTCTTGGATTATAAGAAATACATTCTTAAAAGAATACTACTAGCACAATAACCATACAAAAGCTCTATCTTTAAAACAACGGCAAACAACAACATTGGTCACTAAACTATTACTGCTTTACTGTTTTGGTCACCAAACTATTATTTTGGGCAAAACCGTCACTAACATTATATTTTTTTTCCTATTTGATCACTAAATAATGTTAGTGACGGTATTAACAAAATAATAGTTTGGTGACCAAAACAGGAAAGCGGGAATAGTTTAGTGACCAATAGTGAAGTTTACCCTTAAAACAATCGTGCAATAACCTGATAAACAATAACAGCTAAAATCACAAACAAAAACCAAAGACCCAGCACCCAGTTTGTTGAGAAATCTCCAAATCACTCATCAAATTTCAATCTTGATTTGAATTTAAATTGAATCTCAAAATCTTTAATATAAGTAATACCAGTCTATCACTTGTCGAATTTTGGGAGCAAAATCTTCAACCTGAAACCAAAGAAGAAGAAGGAGGAGAAAGAATTAGAGATACCAAATTCAGCCCAAAAATAAGAATGAGAAATCGAATTGAAATAGACGGAAAGAACCTCATTTGGGGCGAGGGAAATTCGAGCAGTTTCAGCCAAGCGAGGCAAATCCGGTGGCTGCAGAGACGACCTTGTTTTCGTGGGGAAATTTCGGGTTCTGAGATTATTATTATTGAAAGGAAAGCATGATTTTGAAGAAGAAGAAGAAGAGGAGCTGGTTTTGAATTTGAAGTTGGTGAGCATCAGCAAAGCTCTGCTGCTCCCCATTGCGTTATTGGATTGAAAATGCTTCAAATGCACCATTCTTATCTTGAGGCTAAGTAAACGATAAACCATAAACGAATAGGAACCGTTGGATTGGAGTTCGTGTTCTTGATAATTTGATACCAAGAGTTTTTTTTTTTTTTTTTTTTTTTTTTTCGAATTGATACCAAGAGTTGGATTCCAAAAATAATGCACAACAAGAATTAAATTCATTATTTTCTCTGCTTTGTTTAATTTTTTTTGGAAAGCGATAAACCATAAACGAATAGGAACCGTTCCTTTAACCACCGAGTCAAGTTGGTTAGTGCAAAATCAAAAACTAATATTTAATCTTACACATGTATTTCTATTTTCGTCATCTAGCAATAGTTTTGACAAAAATAATATTTAATGTTATATATATATATATATATTTCTATTTTGATTTTCGTCGTTAAAGCATCACACGATATTTTTATAATAAAATGATTTAGTAAAAATGTTACATAGTTTGCTGACCATGATGTGGAAATTTAAAAACTAAATAAAATACCATATAAAAATTATCTTAATTTTTCGATTGCGGGTGCTAAATTTGAACAAAAATATAACATTAAGCATTATTTTTTAACAAAAACAATAGATGCGTAATCAGGATGGCAATAAAAATCGAATTCGACGGGTTTCGACCTGATCCGGTAGGGTTGGATTTTTCTTTTGAATTTTTGGTTTTCGGATCGGGTTTGTAAAAGGTTTGAGTCGGGTTGGGTTTAGAGTAAAAATTCTTGGCCCAGCCCTGGCCTGATCTATATATATATATATATATTTCGGGGCGGGCCGGTTTAATCGAATTTTTTTTTACTAAAATTTCGGGATCAGGTCAGAGTCGAGTTTATACATTTATTACATCGGATCGAGTTAAAAATTTAAATTTTCGAGTCGAATTCGGGCGACCAAAAATCCACCCCGTTATCATCCCTATGTGTGAGTAAACCATAAAAACATGTATAAATGGGATGTCAAATAGGCACTTTACCCTAAATTTTATGCATAATACGTTTTTGTATGATTTATTCCAGCATTGATAACTATGTTGGGAGGAATAAAAGTGAAGATTACTTTAAACAAGTAGATATGTTAGTATCAACGAAGTGTTGTAGTATAGTGATGTGTATTTTCATCTGCCACGCAGGTTATCAGTAAACTAACTGCTTTGCTTTTGTTTTAGTTGATCAACAGTTGTTGGCATCGACGAAGTTATTAACTTGCAACACACGTTGTAAAATCGCTTTCGCCTCCTCTACAAGTTACAACCAAGTCATCCCGATGCTTGCTTGATCCGTCACTCGAATCTGTCTCAGGACCAGAATGCATTTTATGATTCGATCCGAACATGACCAGAAGACATTTGTTGAAGAGCAATAAAACGAGTAATGCTACTTTGTCTTCTATCCATTATGGTCCATGGATATCAAAGATCTATCCCAGATTATCTCTACTATAACGTCAATACTCGATCCTCACCTTTTATACGACTATTTTATGATTCGATTCCAAAGCCATTTATGCTTTCAATGTATGAGGAATTGCTTGTAAATTCCAAAGCACAACCGAATCTTTGTTATCAATCTCTACAGCTCCAAGATAACATCAGTACATCACAAAGCACTCTCACAATGACTTGAACTGTTTCCAGACAACCGAATCTTTGTTATCGATCTCCGGTGGCTGCAGAGACGACCTTGTTTTCGAGGAGAAATTCGGGGTTCCGATATTATTCTTAAAAGAAAAAAATGACTTTGAAGAAGGAGGATGAGAACTGGTTTTGAATTTGAAGTTGCTGAGCAGCAGCAAAGCTCTACTGCTCCCCATAGCGTTGCCAAGGGAAATTCTTGTATGCAGGTTCCTGTTCTTACTGGCATTGATTAAACAGGATGTTCGTGTTATGCTATCCAGTTGCAATAAGTTTTTATGAATCGTAAAGTGGAAATGAAGGATACTTTTTTATGATTCGATGCCAAAGCCATTCAAGCATTCAATGTATGAGGAATTGCCTGTAAATTCTAAGGCTGATCCTCATTAGTTTTCAGAAGCAGCTTACAAACAAGTTGTTCAAAATGCTGACCCATCAGGCATCTATAGAGCTTAAGATACATTTGTTCCTCTCATATCATTTTATGATGAGGATGATTGAATGTTCTGATACTTCACTGTTAAATTACTATGATTTGTTGTTTTCACATTTGTTTCAGAAACCATCTCATCGTCCTCAGCCAGTGGCATGTTTCCCTGTTTCTGGTCTTTCTTTCGGCTCCACTTAGTGTTTCGTGAACTGCAGCGTGAGCAAGTAGGGGTTCCACAGCCCAACATGTTGAAGAAGCTTGTTACCCGAAGCGTCTTGCTGGTCCATGGACTGCAAGTCTGCAAGCTCTCGGAAAGAGGTTCCTGTCTGGCTCCTTCAGCTATTACACTTCCCGTATGCCCGTTTCCTCTCGAATCAAGCAACAATTGACATCTTGGTTCACAAGAGTAGCATGCATCGAAGCAAACGTAAAGTCGAAGAAATGCATATGTTTGTTGTGGTTAGCTCTTGTTGTTTGTTATGAATTGTGTGCAAGATTAGTGTTTGTGCAGGTTGCGGATAAACTGCTCATATCTGATTTCAGAAATATCAGAGTTTATATCAATAAAACCGGCATTACCTTTGTATATGAACTACTTGTTCTTCTATCCATTATTGATATCAGAGATCTATCCCAGATTATCTCCAACATTACGTTAATCCTCACATTAATATGACTGTTTTATGATTCAATTTTGAAGCCATTTACGCTTTCAATCCTCATTACTTTTCAGAAGCAGGATACAAACAAGTTGCTGAAAGCCTGAGTGCGTTGTTAATATCCCACATCGCTTAGATACAATGAGACGACAGGAGAAGCTGCCTATAAAATCAGCGCGAATGGACTATACAAAGCATACCTTTCTCGGCCTTTTGGCTAAGATCAAGTGTAGTATCTGTTCTTATCAGCTTAATATCTGATATGTGAGCCATTGGCTCACGCGATATTAAATTTATTTTTTGAGGGGGAGAGTCCATCACAATAGCTTGCTATTGTGGCTCTCGAGTGTCGCTTAAGCGTTGCACTATTGCTTGGGCCTGGCACACCCCACCCAATTCTAGTCTTAAGTTTCTCTTTTTTTTTTTTTATCTTTTTCTTGTAAATATTGGTTCAATTCGTTTTGTCACTCATTTGAATTGCCTATGTAATTAATTATTTTAAATTTATATTTTTGCATTAGGCTGAGTCGAGTTTTGTTAATAGTTTCATTCTCATATTAAGAATTTATTGGATTTACGATTATAGGATTTTTTAGCTAAATATTGTAGAAGAATTTTTTTTCTCCAATATGTTGCACATTGGTTTTTATTTCCTAATATATTGTACTTTCTACAGTAAAAACAAAGGACTCATTTGAGTCCGACTTTGAATAGTGATTTACAATTTTCGAGTAAAAAAATTAAAGACTCACCCAGGTGAGTCCGACTTTGAACAGTAAAAAATTTAAAGACTCACTCAGGTGAGTCCGACTTTGAATAGTGAAAGACACAAATACTGGAATGCATTCATGGTACATGAAACACTATTCAAAGTCGGATACAAATGAGGCTGCCTTTAGGAAGATCACTGTTTGAAGTCGGATACACATGGGAGAGTCTTTAATTTTTTATTCGATTTAATAAAATCACTGTTTAAAGTCGGATTCAGCTGGGGTGGTCTTTAATTGTACTGTAAAATCTACAATATTTTGGGAAATAAAAATGAACATACAATATTTTGGGAAAAAAAATAATCTCACCACAATATTTATGTAAATTATCCAGGTACTGGGCATTGCGATTTCATATATTCTGCTATTCTCCACGAAAATGTTGATTTATTGGCATTTCAATTGATTCAAGACCAAGAGAAAGAGAAAGAACTAATGATGCATTCACATTCAGGTATCTCGATGGAAATACCCATAAATGGTATTTTCCGTAGAAAAAGTATTCTGGCTCTTTTTGATGATCTTCGATACAGAAGAAAGGGTTCAGAAATTACTAAATATGGGACTATAGGGGCGCATTCAATCGTCAAAAAGGAGGATGTGATTGAGTATCGAGGGGTCAAAAAGGTTAAGCCAAAATACGAAATGAAAGTAGATCGATTTTTTTCATTCCCGAGGAAGTGCATATTTTATCCGAATCTTTTTCCATAATAGTACGGAACAATAGTATCATTGGAGTAGATATCCAAATCACTTTAAATACAAGAAGCCAAGCGGGTGGATTGGTCCGAGTGGAGAGAAAAAAAAAGGATTGAACTGAAAATTTTTTCTAGTAATATCTATTTTCCCGGAGAAAGAGATAAGATATCTCGACACAGTGGCATCTTGATACCACCAGGAACGGGCAAAACAAACTCTAAGGAATCAAAAAAATTGAAAAATTGGATCTATGTCCAACGGATCACACCTACCAAGAAAAAGTATTTTGTTTTGGTTCGACCTGTAACCCATATGAAATATCGGACGGTATAAATTTAGCAACACTCTTCCCCCAGGATCCGTTTCGGGAAAAAAGATAATATGCAACTTCGAGTTGTCAATTATATCCTTTATGGAAATGGCAAACCGGCTCGAAGAATTTCTGACACAAGTATTCAACTAGTTCGAACTTGTTTAGTGTTAAATTGGGACCAAGACAACAAAAGTTCTTCCGCCGAAGAGGTCTGTGCTTCCTTTGTTGAAGTAAGGACAAACCATATAACAATATCATAAACTCAACAATTAAGTGTCCCTTTGTTTCTAGTTTTTATCATCTTTAAGGCTTAAATGAAAAACTAGCCCAAAAGGTTTAAACTATGTATTTTGTTTGCTTTTAGTATTAAATTATTTCTTGGTTAGAATAAGCCCTTACACTATTATTTTTATAATTTTTTTGTCAAGTACTTAAATTATGTCATTTTCTTTTTTTAGTCTTTAAATTATATATTTGTCGAATTTGTGATGTGTTAGTTGAAATAATTTTCTTTTGACTTAAATAATTATCGGATTTAAAGTTACTAGAAATGCTAATTTAGAAGATTATTTTGACCAAAGAATAGTTTAAGGGCCAAAAAACAAACAAAAGATATAGTTTAAGGGAAAAAACAAACAAAAGGTATAATTTAAGGGTTAATTTTTCATTTAAGCTTTTTTTTAATTTCCATAATAAATGATGACATGTGTTGCTCTCGTATAAGATCAAATTGATATAATTTTTAAATATTGAATTAAATTTATTGATTTTTTTAGTTTCAAATTGACATAACTTGATTCAAAGTGTTCGATTCACATATTAACCCTTAAGTTCTAGTTTTTATACTCTCTAAAGTTAGACCATATTTTTCTCAATGTCCACTAATAAAATGATGACATGTGAAATTATTTTATCGGATCAAATTGATATAATTTTTAAATATGAAGGGTTAAGTTAATTTAATTTCAAAACGTGTTGTCAACGTACCCCAATTTTGCAATATGCATTTTTTAATGTTGTTGTTGATGTTTTTTACCTTCATCGTCGAGGTTCGCTGATATTTTGTATCTATTTTATTTCGAGTCTTTAAATTAAAATTTTTATCTTTCTTTGGTCATGTTTATGATCTAGAAGCGTTAGTTTTCGTTTTAGGATTTAACCGACATACTCATTTAAGAAACTATTTACACTTTGAATATATGAGGAATTGCAGTAAAAGAGAAGGATGTTCCTCATTAGTTTTCAGCTCAAATACAACAGCTCAAATACAACAGGAGAAGATGCCTATAAAAGACGCGTGCTTGGACAAAACAAAGCATACTTTTCTTGTACTTTACTAAGATCAAGTGTAGTATGTGTTCTTATTAGTTTAATATATGATATGTGAGTTATTGGTCCACACGATATTAAATTTATTTTTTAAGGGGATGATCCATCACAGAAGCTTGCTTCTGGGGCTCTCGAGCGTCGCCCAAGCGTTGTACTATTGTTTGAGCCTATCGCAGCCCATCCAATTCAAGTTTTTTATATTTTTTTTTTCGTTTTATCGTAAGAATTGCTATGTACTTTCAGATTGAGATTTTATTTAGTCTAGAGAACTAATGAAATAAGGCTAGACTAAACAATACTTCTTTGAACTCACCTAACCTAAAAGCCTTCAATTCTTACAAGAGAATACAAGAAATCCAATAATGATAAATAAATTTGGTTTAATTCTTGTATTAACGAATCATATGTTAAGAATCAAATTTGAACTGGTGACACGGGAATTTTCAGTTTTCTGCTCTACCAATTGAGTTATCTCGACTATTATCTACGCATTAACAAAATGAAAGTAGAAAATTTGACATTATCTTTAAAAATGGACAAAAGCACCTTAATAGACATGTTCAAATCATTTTATCTACAAGGTGCATGCTCATTGTCAAAGGGTTAAGGACATATATAAACAGATAATACATTGTAATCACCTTTAGACTATTCAAAAGAAGAATTTTTTTAAGAAAACATGTATTTAAATTTTTGTGACATGTCAAAGTTTAATTGATCAAAATATTTTTTAAATTTAGATAATAGTCAGGTTTAAAGTGGTCAAAAATAATATTCTAATGAAATATTCAAAACTCAATTATTTTTTTAATTTGCAAAAAAAAGGTAAACTACACTAGCAGTCACCCAACTATCGTTTTATTCTTATTTTGATCACCGAATTATTTTTTTTGGCAAAAACGTCACTAGCGTTTACTTTTGCTCCTAATTTGTTCACCCTCCGTTAAATAATTAACGGGTCTGCTGAGTTTTGGAATTAACATCCATATTTTAAAATTTTCACGTTATTTTTTTTCCATGTTAGCACACACACGTGACTGGAGTGGCAAATCATTGTGGTCTTAATTTGTCTTCCTCTTTAATGGAATTCTTGCAATGAGAAATCGCAACTTGAATTGCAGCCTGTAACTCTTCCATGGTGTTGTCACTGGTTGAAGAAGAGTAGCCCTTGGCTGCAACAAGAAGACCACTGTTCGTAGGCGATGTCCTCATCGAAGCCAGCGTTGAATAGAAATCTCCTCTCCTTGCTCTCAACTCTTTGTCCTTGTTTCTCCAACTTAAATTGCTTGAAAATGAGTGAGATTGCGTATGGGCATGGCGTTTCTCTCTCCTTCCTCTGAAGAATAATAATGGCCGAACCATCCTCATGTACCTCTTCAAAACACGTCTCAAGTCGAATCTAATCTTCGTCTTATTGTGCTTCTCTTTTTCTTCTGTTTCTTTAACGCCACTCCCTTTGTGGTGGTGGTGCCACCTTGTTTTTTTTTTTGAAGCTGAATTATACCTTTTTTGTATTTAACTTGGATAAAACTCCACTGCTAACTGGATAATCCATGGCAATGGGCAACGTTTTGACCACTTCTACTTGCTTACTTTTCCCAATTCAAACAAATATAAGCAACAATTGCTTTTTTTCCCCATAGAAAAAGTGCGCCAACGATTTCCTATCTCGAACTCCCGGTCAATCTCACGAGCACGGTCATTAGCTAATTGGACGGCAGAGGAGAGTCAGTGGGAAACAGAGTACTGGCGGTCTAAGCGTTCAGCAGTCTTTTTAGCTTCGAAGACGAATTGCTCGAAGCTATCGTTGGCGGTTCGCCAGGCGTCCTTCCAGGCCTCACCGGAGGCCATGCGACGAGCGAAGGTGTCGAAGTCGCTCTGCCTAAAGGATTGGACTAACAAGGGCCACCGACGCTAAGGGAGGGGAGGTTGCGGGTGAAGCTTTATTGCGTGCCATGCCGTAGATGGCAGAGTTGTGGCCATAACCCAGATTCTGAAGGGATAGGTTTTCCGTGGTGCCACCTTGTTAAACCAGAAAAGGAGAAATATTTGGACTTTGGCCTTCCTATGGCTTCATCAACGTTGTGGCTTTGATGAAAGTTACCAACTTTGCCATTTTCATGGTTCTTGTTGTTGCTTCTGAAATTGCTGTCGCTTTTGCTTCTACAATTGGTGCTGATGGGCTTATCAGGTTTCGGTTCATCCAACAACTCTCTTACGGGAACGTTGCATCCATCCAGTGAATTGGTAGAGCAACGTGGAGACACTAGGAGGTGAGAAATGAGGTGGAGAGGGAGCAAATGACCATGGAAGAAAATGTCATCTGCTGGTGCCAAATCGATAGCCGATGAAGGTGGGATTTTGGTTTTACCAGGGACAGTGTTGGAGGAAGCATGGAGAGAGACGACCGTGAAGGAGAATTCACATGTGTGTGCTGACATGGAAAAAAAATAACGTGGAATTTTTAAAATATAGCCGTTAATTCCAACTCAGCATATCCGTTAATTATTTAATGGAGGGTGACCAAATTAGGAGCAAAAGTAAACGTTAGTGACGTTTTTGCCAAAAAAAAATAATTCGGTGATCAAAATAGGAATAAAACGATAGTTGGGTGACTGCCAGTGTAGTTTACCCAAAAAAAGAGTTTAATGATCAAAACAGAAACTTGGTAAAAATTGGGGGACCAAACATGTTATTTACTCTTTTTCACTCGGTTCCGATCCACAACTTGAAATATTCAAAATAAATATCACAAATCCGGAAACTGATTATTTTTAGTCAATAATCAAATAAAAAGAAATATCCTTCAAAAGAAAGAAAAAAAAATCATACCAAACGCTCCCTTGGGCCACCGTAACGGCGAAACCTCCTCTCTTTTCCTCCCAATTATCCTTCGCTTTCTCGATCTTTGCACCGTGTTTCAATTCCGTGTTTGGATCCGTTTCTATCTTCCTTGAAATTCCGCGTTTGACCTTTCTTCGTTGAATCCACCAAGCAGATTCCGTGCCTTTGTGAAGAAATTAGGGTTCCGATCTGTTTTCTCTTTTCGATTTCGGCTCCAGATTTATTCTCTGATCTGAATTTCATTGCCTTTTGAGTTGCTACATCGGTTCGATTTTCATCACGTTCGCTTGATTTATATCGGATTTGGTGTTAGATCCAAGATTGCGTGTTTTTTGGGGTTTGATTTAGTGCAGAAACCGATGGAGACTCAGAGCCCTAACGGATCTTTGCCGCGACAATCACCGCCCCCGATGAATCTTGGGATTACGAAACCTATATCCCTCGCGGGGCCGACTGAGGCTGATATTCAGCGGAATACGGAATTGGAGAAGGCAATATTAGTCTGTTGTTATGAGGATTTTTTTTGTGTATATTTTTAATGTTATTTAATTCACGAATGTTTTTTTTCCTGTAGTTTCTGATGAAGTCAGGGCTTTACGAGAGCAAAGAGGAAGCTTCGAAAAGAGAGGAGGTTCTTGGCCATATCTCTGAGGTAATTAGATAATTGAGTTTGTTTTGCTTGATGTCTTCTCGTTTCCAGAAATGAAAAAAAATGTATGCACTTGCAAGTTGATCTGAATTTTAAATTTTTGTTTACTTTGGTATACATTTAATGAGAAATTGCTGAAAGAATAAACTATATATGAAAAAGTAATGCACTAAGAAGGCTTTATTATGTTCCTATTTCAATAAAAGAATAAGCTAAGCACCTAGTTGGTCTGCATCTTAATTTAATTGCACGGTGATCTGAATTTTGAATTCAATTTGCTATTTCGTATACTTCTATAAGTAACTTGCTGAAAAAAAAACTAATTATCGAAGAGTAATGTAGTCAGAAGGCTTTTGTATGTTCCCTATGTCCTAAAAGAAAGAAAAAACTATTTTTTTGGTGTGGTTTGACTTTTGAGAAAGTGAATTATTTTCCTTATAGATTGTAAAAAGATGGGTAAAGCAATTAACTCGTCAAAGAGGCTACACCGATCAGATGGTGGAGGAAGCAAATGCTGTCATTTTCACTTTTGGATCATACCGTTTAGGGGTAAGCAGAAATTCCTAATTCCTTTACCATAACTGTTATTTGATTTACTTCTGTTCTAATCTTACCTACATTTCTTTGCAATCATGGAAAATTGGTTTGAAATCTTGCATGCTCATTTAACCTGCTATGGTAGGTTTTATAAATTTGATCAGAAAAGGCCCAAGGGACATAAAGGTAGGCTTGCAATAGAAAAATTATATATAATGCTATCTGGTATTTGATTATTGTTGAAAATCTAGCAATGGTACTTTGGTTTCATTGTGCTTTTTATTTTTGGGAAAATTAGTAGCTTCTCTTTGTGAGTTTGTACCAGTTGCCTTTGATGTTCACTCTGTTCTGTTTGTTATTTTTACTTTTTCTTCTGCGCAAGTCACTTACATCTTTTATATTTAGATGATGAACAAAAACTTACTATTTTGATAGGTGCATGGACCTGGGGCTGACATAGATGCTTTGTGTGTTGGGCCATCTTATGTGAACCGAGAGGTTTCTTTAATCTCACTAATTCTTTTGTTTACCTTGAAATTAGTTGTTGGTCATTTAATTTTAGTTTTATTTTTGTTTAATTTGAATTTCTCCAGGAAGATTTCTTCATCATTTTGCATGATATTTTGGCTGAGATGGAAGAAGTCACTGAACTTCAACCGGTTCCAGATGCACATGTCCCAGTAATGAGATTTAAGTTCCAAGGGATATCTATTGATCTTCTTTATGCAAGTATATCTCTTTTGATTGTTCCAGATGTAAGTTTGCAGTTCTTTTGATTCATTTTTTGGATCAACTCTAGTCAAATCCATTGCATCTCTTATAATCAAGTGAAAGTCAAGAATGATTACCTGTACATAGTGTTGCATGTTGCAAGAAATCTCATGCCAAAGAATTCTTTCCGCCTCTCCCTTTTTTGTTTTCTTGGTTTTTTGATATGTTGTCAGCTAGCTCTGAAAAAAACCTTTTTTTAATAATTAGTAACCTATTTTAAGTATGGTGATATTCAAATATGATATTCTTTTAATTAAAAGATCTTATTATTATTCTTTGTTGATGGTCAAAATAATTTTCACCTGACCTTTCAATTGGTGTTTTCCTAAATAGTTTCAAAAAGCAAATCAACTTCTGGCATAGATTTTTTTTATAAGAAAAACATAATATTTGGATGATTTTGTTTGTTCACAAACAAAATGAAGTGGGCCAGGGAGTTGGGGCCGACCTATGTAGAATTTTCATTATTTGAAATTTGCTATGTATGATGAAAATGTAAAACCTGTAGTGTAATGTCTCTAGTAAATAAATGTATGATGAAAATGTAAAACCTGTAGTGTAATGTCTCTAGTAAATAAATGTATGATGAAAATGTAAAACCTGTAGTGTAATGTCTCTAGTAAATAAATGTATGATGAAAATGTAAGACCTGTAGTGTAATGTCTCTAGTAATGCAGTGCTTGTTTAGTTGCTGTCTACTTTGATATCTATTTTGTTTTAAACTAATCAACAGGACCTTGACATCTCACGTGAATCTGTGCTGCATAATGTTGATGAGCAAACTGTTCGGAGTCTTAATGGGTGTAGGGTTGCCGATCAAATCCTTAAACTTGTTCCAAATGTCGAGGTGAATATTTCATATGCCTTCCCACACTTGTTTTATTATTTATCTGGTTTTGCAGTCTTCTAATCTATCTCACAATTGTAGCACTTCCGTATGACGCTTAGATGTTTGAAGTTCTGGGCGAAGAGGCGTGGAATTTATTCCAATGTAAGTTTGGTATTTATTTTTTCTTCATCATCTTATTTGCTTTAAAATTATGTTCCTAATTTTCTGTTTTTACTTTATAGGTTATTGGATTCCTAGGAGGTGTAAATTGGGCACTTCTAGTTGCACGTGTGTGCCAACTTTATCCCAATGCAGTACCTAGTATGCTGGTTTCTCGGTTTTTTAGAGTATATACTCAATGGAGGTGGCCAAACCCTGTTATGTTGTGTTCAATAGAAGAGGATGAACTTGGCTTTCCTGTCTGGGATCCTCGCAAGAATCACCGTGACCGTTTCCATCTAATGCCGATAATAACTCCTGCGTACCCTTGCATGAATTCTAGTTACAATGTCTCTTTAAGCACTCTTCGTGTTATGATGGAACAGTTCCAATTTGGTAATAGAATATGTGAGGTGAGATAACACACGGCTCTTTTGTTAAGTTCTAGCTCTGCCTATGTTGAAGTTTGAATTGTTGATGACATATATTAATGACTTGGTCATTTTATCTGTGTAGGAGATTGAGCTAAAGAAAGCTCAATGGAGTGCTTTGTGTGAGCCTCATCTTTTCTTTGAGGCATACAAAAACTATCTACAAGTTGACATAGTTTCTGCAGATGCTGATGATTTGTTGGCATGGAAAGGCTGGGTGGAGTCGCGACTTAGACAGCTTACCTTGAAGGTGAAACATTAACTTGTCCATTGGGGGAGTACTCTATTGAGCTTTAAGTTGCTTGCTTTATTTAGTCATTAATATGATTTTGAAGAGATGTTTCCTTTTCATGCTGCAGACAGAGCGGGATACAAATGGAATGTTGCAGTGTCACCCTTATCCAAATGAGTATGTCGATACATCCAAGCAGTTCCCACATTGTGCTTTCTTCTTGGGCTTGCAGAGGAAAGAAGGTGTTAGTGGTCTAGAAGGTCAACAATTTGACATTCGTGGAACAGTTGATGAGTTCAGACAAGAGATAAGCATGTACATGTACTGGAAACCAGGAATGGATATTTATGTTTCTCATGTTCGTAAGAGGCAGCTCCCTGCCTTTGTTTACCCTGATGGATATAGGCGGCCTCGATCATTGAGGCATCCAAGCCAGCATACTGGAAAAACTTGTGAAGAAGTCACAAGGCCCCGCTCAGGCTCTGCAGAAAGACAAATGAAGAGAAAATATGATGAGACAGTTGGTGAAAAATTGAACAAGTCAGAGAAGCGAGCCTCAATTAGCCCCCCAAGAATGAAGTCAGTTTCTCCAGATATTATTACAAGCAATTCTTGTGTAACATCTCATATTAGTAATGTTCAAGAAGTTACAGTAGAACGTCCAGAAACTGGAGATGTTGATACCAAATCTGTTGATAGACTATCGAGTGGGCAATTAGACAGTGAAAAAAGAAATGTAGAGATTACAGTTCAGCATGCTAGAACATCTGATCAATGGTCTTTCACCGTATGTGGGCAGACTTCTTTAGCTGTAGATAATTCATCACTAGTTAGAAATGTAGAATCAGCTGAGCAGATGAGCGTACCGGTTAGGCAGGAGTTGCTTTCTTCATGTGAAGTTCATGATTCTGAAACAAGGGAAACATGTAAGGCTGGATTGAATCAAGAGAAAACTGCAGATTTGGCATCAGCTTTGACCCATGATCCAGAAATTGGACCTTCTAGGAGAATTTTGAACTGGAAAGGAGTTTGTGTTGAGGTCGATCAAGAGGTGGTCAAAGCATGTACTCAGAGGGTAGCGGTAGAAATTGCTGAAAGTGTATTTGTGTCTAGTTCCAACGTGCAGAACCTCAATTGCAAGGTGAGTTTCTCTGTTTGAGGTATTTGGGTTAAAGATGTAGCTGAGGGCATCGAGAATACTGGAAGTTCTGGAGTTTGTAAGAGTCTGGGATCTTTGCAGGGCAGCATATGCAGTGCTGATTTGGAATCACTTCTGGAAAATGGACATCTGAATCCAAGTGGCGTTTTCCAAAGCAGCTTGTCTGAGGAATTAAAGGTTTTGAATCGAACTCTTAGACATAAATTACTTACACATTAGTTTTTATCTTCTACTTTGAGTCATTTTTGGCATCTGATGGTTTTGAGCATCTGTTTACTTATCTATTTTTCCGTTAAGGAAACCTCTAAGCAATTTTCATGTGCAAATTTTGTCTAGTTTTTTTCATTTCCTAATCTTTTTATAATGTTAATTCTTAGCCAATCTCCTAACTGGTGCATATGTGGTGGCAGGTCCTGCTTCACCATCATACGTGCTATGTTTCCAGTAACTGTGCTTAAGACCTTGACTCTGTTTCGTGTCTAAGGCTCAGATACTTGACCCTCTCTTCTTATTTCTTATATTTCTGTCAACAACTTTTGTGGACCTATTTGCCTAACTAGCTTTTTTACCTTTCGATTTTGTTGTATAGCAGGGCATCTCAGTCGGAAAGGTTGTAAATTCGCAAGATGGCGCTAGGTCAGATACTTTGCAGAAGCCAGTGATGAGGCATGTCTTTTTTAGGAACTTCTGTTTTGTCTATGCAAATTATGATCTCTTTATGCTGTTGTGTTTCTTTTTTTATTATTATTCATAGCAGGTTGAGTTTGAAGTCAACGGCATAATGTGTTGTAGATGATGACGGGTTTCGAAGAAATCTTTGTTACCAAATGAGTATATGGTCAGTACACCTCGGTAAGTGTCACGCTATTAGCCTGGGCTGCATTATGGTTTTACAGGTATACGGAGTGTGACTGGACTTAGCCGTGCAGCGGTGGAAAGCTGCGTTGTTTGGCTTGTACTTTTTGGTGCGGTGTTTGGTTTTTAGGGTAGAGGAGGGAGCCAAGAAGCTACTACTAGAGTGGTGGTTTTTTGGTTTCGTTTTTTTTGTTTTTTTGCTTCGCGAGTGGATGCTGCTTGTCTCCATTCAAAGAATGAACAACTCTTCATCAAGGAATTGTAAATAAAACTGGAGTGTTGGTGTATCGTTTAGATTTTGTTTTTCAAACTTTTTTAAACCCTTTTATGTATAATACTTGTGATACAGTTCGCCAATGCTTTCTAGTCATCTTCTGTATGTATGTCTCTCCCTCTGTTGGATACTGGATAGTCGATTCTATCGTTTAGTTTTTTTGGGTTCGGGTTTGTTTCACTTCAGGTTTTCTTAGACTCAACTCAGGCTTCTTCATGTTTGGAATTTCTCGGGTTCAGATTCGGATTGTTCAATTTTTTTTGGATTTGGATTGACATGGAAGTAGTTTGTATCAAAATTTAGAGAACTTTTTAAATTTGTATCTGTGTTGACTTGTTATTTATACTATAGTTACACATCCTAGTCAATTATGATAATATAATTAAATCACTATTTCTTTGATTTTTATTTTTATTTTTGTTATTAAATGATGAGATTACATTTTCATATTAGAATTTGAACTAATATAAAATAGGACAATATAAGCATCCTTTAGCCACTAGGCTAATTACTTTCTTCTTCTATCATATTCTTATTTTTTTATTTTACCATTTCATTGTTAAGTTTATTTTTAAAAATATTTTTTTAAATTGATGTTATAGAATATAATTATATTTTCATTAAGAAAAAATGATCTTTAAAATTAATTTTATTAATAATGTTATTATTGTTAAACAGTAAATCATGCGTGGGATTTATAAAATTAATTAATTTAATTGTTATTAAATTGATTTATGATTTTATAATAATTGTAATTATTATATTATTAATACTTCATATATTTTAGTTATTATATCATTAAAATTTTAATATATGTGAATTTACAATGCTTAAATGCATATCACTGTCTGCTAATGGGAATCACACGTACACTTTGTTGTCGCCTTCCTCGGATCTCTTACTACCCTTGTAGCTGGAAAAATAAGTGGCATCGGCATCGGCACCGGCACCACCGAGAAGCGGAGCAACGTCGATTTCGCTTCCTACTCTTTTGGCTTCCTGGCCATCGTCCCGACACCAGCTTTGGAGCACATGCAGAACTTCCTTCATCGAAGGCCTCGTCGAAGGCGACGCGCGTGTACAAACGATCCCGACCTTGTACACCATGATCATTTCTTCCAAGCAAGATGATTCTTTCACCTCCGGATCAAGTACTTCAGCAATGGATTTATCCTCGAAGGAGTGTTGCCGCGCCCATTCCACTAGCCCGATATCGACTTCATCCGCGTTATTGGGCTCTCTTCCGGTCACCAATTCGAGAAGCACAACTCCGAAGCTGTAGACGTCGACCTTCGTATCGACTTTCGTCGTGTATGCGTACTCTGTTACGCAGAAGACAATTTCGAGTTAAAAGGGTTAAAGCAATCAATCAAGGTTTGAACATATATGTTTTTACCTGGGGCAAGGTAACCAAAAGAGCCTGCAACTGTAGACATTGTGTGACAACTTGCATGCTTGGCTAGTATCTTTGCAAGTCCAAAATCTGCAATTTTGGCCTTGAATTCATTGTCCAACAAAATATTGCTCGATTTAACGTCGCGATGGATGATCGGTGTCGGACATTCGTGGTGCATGTAACACAGTCCTTGTGCAGCTCCGACTGCAATTTTCAACCTCGTCTGCCAATCCAAAACAACACGGCGACTCGGAAACGACCTTTGGTTCCCATGGAGCCATCTATCGAGGCTCCGATTCTCCATATACTCGTACACCAAAAGCTTCGAATCCTCGCTCGAAATACAACACAATAGCTTCACTATGTTGCAATGACGAATGCTTCCCAATATTTCGACTTCGGCCGAAAACTCTTGCTCGAGTTTGTGATCCAGTTTCTTCCAGTTCCCGATTTTCTTCACCGCGACCGATTCGCCCGAACGGTCGATTTCAATCCGGTAAACCTTCCCCGAGCCGCCAACTCCGACGAGATTATCGTCTATCAAATTCGACAATATGTTCCCTTCACCGAAATTCAATCTTTGGAAAGAGATCAGCTTCCATGTCTCTAAATATTGTGAACTTTTTTTCCTCTTATAGTCTCTAACAAAGAAGAACACCACTAGAAACATAACAATGGAAATAAGGACTGCAAGTGATGCAACCATTGCAACATATTTCGACGACAATTTCTCCGGCCGGTCGTGTTTCGAGATCGAATCGCAATCCCGAAGCTTTACTTTCGGATAATCTGCACATAGATCAACATTGTTTAGGAAGCTGTTTTCATATGCAAGATTATCAAGCTGTTCTGGGATTTTCCCAGAAAGCTGATTTGATGATAAATTGAGTGAAGTTAGCCTCAATTTGCCAATTCCGTCAGGAATTTCACCGGAAAATTGGTTTTCCGATAAGTCCAAGTTGATCAAGTCGGGTAAAGATCCGATCGCGGCAGGGATTTGACCCGAGAGTTTGTTATTGGAGACGTTTAATGTGTTCAATGATTCCCACGAGATGATTTCCAATGGTAGTTCGCCGGAAAATTCATTGCCGTCGAGAAGTAAAGTGATGAGTTTAGAAAGATATGTTATTTCCTTCGGGATTTCGCCGGAGAACAAATTGTTGCTGGCTTTAAAGACGACCAAACTCGACCACGAAGAGATTCCGGTGGGGATTCCGCCGGAGAACTTGTTGTCGCTGATTTCGACCCTCGACATATTCCATGAAACTTCGCTCGGTAATTCGCCGGAAAACGAGTTGTTGCTTAACATCAAAGCCGACAAATTGAAACTTCTCCATAAACCCGACGGAATCTCGCCGGAAAACTTGTTGTTCTGAAGTTGAAAATTGAGCAAACTCCGACAATCCCCGAGCGATCTCGGAATTTCACCTTCGAGATTGTTTGTATGAGCGACCAATCCCTGTAAAACACCGCCGGCGCATAGATTTCGCGGCAATTCTCCGCTGAACTGATTCTCCGAAACCTCGAACGCTTCGAGCTTCGAATGAACCCCGAACTCCGACGGCAAAACTCCTGTCAACTTGTTCTGAAAAACTCTGAAATCTCTCAGCGCCGGCAGTGAAGCAATCCCCGCCGGCAACTCCCCGGTCAACTGATTTGAAAACAAGTTGAAAAAACGCAAAGACTGCAACTTTCCGAATCCTTCAGGAATTGTACCGGTCAAATTATTCTGGGAAAGATCAACTTCAACCAAATTCAAAGCATCGATTTCTTTAGGTATCTGATTTGAAAAATGATTTTTGAAGAGATAAACAAGAGTTAGATTCTCGAAAGAAAATAAACTACTGGAAATCGGACCTTCCAAATTGTTTATAGACAAATCAAAATGCTGTAAACTCGAAAGATTGTTGAAACTTTCCGGGATTTCACCGATCAAATTGGTTCCCGCCATCCATAAATACCACAATTTCTTCAAAAACCCGAACTCCCAAGGTATTTCCATGGCGATAAAAGGATTATACGCCATACCCAGTTCTTCAAGATTCGACAAATTAGCAATTTCCTTAGGAAATGTGCCATTAAAAAGGTTTAGGTGTATGTACAGCCTTTGCAATACTGGGAATTTCCCGATACTCGGTGGGATATTCCCGGAAAAATTATTGCCACTAATATCGAGGGAAATCAAAGTCGATAACCGGTCAATATCGGAAGGAATTTCACCGGTGAAATAGTTCTGAGAAAGGTCTAAGAATTGGAGTTTT
The DNA here is from genome assembly GCA_958450335.1 of Hibiscus tridactylites. NCBI lineage: Eukaryota > Viridiplantae > Streptophyta > Magnoliopsida > Malvales > Malvaceae > Hibiscus > Hibiscus tridactylites. The sequence continues at coordinate 93,039,558 of OY288278.1, read as the reverse complement.
GAACAATTGTAAAGCGTTATCGGGAATTTTCCTGGGATGAAATTCAAGGCGAGGTCGAGGAAAGTGAGGTTTTTGAGGTCACAAATCGACGGTGGGATCTTTGCCGTGATGTTCTTTTCACGGAGGTGAAGCTGAGTTACTGAACCGGCGATGCAGGAGATTTCCGGCCAATTGCACGGAGAGGATGACGAGTTCCATGAAGCGATGGACGGTGGATTGCCGAGTTGGTGTTTAAGGTTGAGAAGAACGGTGAGTTCATCGTTTGTGGGTTGTGAATGAATCGGTTTGATGGGTATGGCAATGGAGATGAAGAGGAAGAGCAAGAAGAACCGGGTTTCAGACATTGGTTTTGTTCTTTCTGAAAGTTTAAGATTGTTTTTCTAGTTCCGGTTTGGTCTTGTTTTGCCGGGAAAAAATGGTTGGTTTGTTTTCCCCTTTCTTAAACGGCTGGTTTTTTTTTTTTTTTGAATTTATACGGCTTAATATCATAATAAATTTTTACTGTATCTTTTTTTTTTTGATCGATAATATTATTTATTAGTCATTAAAATCATGAATTTCCTTTATTATCATTTGATCGTATAGCCAGGATTATATGAAAATTAAATCAATCATATTTTATTAATAATAAAGTTACTAACAAAAATTTATGGGTCAATTTGATTAAAATTATCAAATTTAAGAGCCAAAATTGAGATTGGCATACTTCAATAATGCAATAATAGATTATAGAGATCTATTAATTAATCAAGTATTTAAAAATATTTATGTTATTTTATTTTGTATTAATTTAAATTTAATATTTATTTTAAAATGTAAATATTTCTTTACTTGATAAAAAATAATACGATAATATTTTTATTTGAAAGGAATTAAAATAGTAATTATAGTATTATGTCAATATTATCCTATTATAAAAATAATCTTATATTCTGCTGATTCTATTGTAAAAAATAATCTTATATTTTTTATGAAAAAGGGAAAACGAGCAACATGCTCGGAAATTAATAGTAAGATTTTACTTTTCCAGTTAAATAAATTAAACATAAAATATAATATATTTGATAATTAATCTATTATTATTAGGATTAATATTTGATACACTGCCAGTGTAAAAAAAGTTTACACAAACATGCCTATTTTAAAGTCTAAATTTAAAACTTAAAATTTTAACCTTAAAACTCTAAAAATCTAACCCCAAGCCCCAAACCTCAAACCCTAAATTCTAACCATAATTCTTAAATTCTAAATCATACAACACAAACACATAACCTCTACACCCTAAACTAAACCCCTAAACAAACCCGTTTGTGGAAAACGTATTTTCCACCGCCAATGTAAATATTCTATCTACCAAAAATGAACATCCAGTAAATAAGCACATGCTTAGGTACATTTAAAGAGAACCAGACTAGCTTGTGCCATAGCACTTTCGGTACCCTCACCCTTATTTCAGACCAAATCAAACAAGAAAACACATTGTACACATATAATACTCGAACTCGATTACCTGAATGAAATATATTATTTTTTTTATTATTTGTACTACTCTACGGGTTCAATTATTTTTATATTATAATGATCCTATCATAAATAATAATAATCTTGCATTCTATGAATATAGGTGTTTGATTTTTCTCTACCATAAATATATATTTATGATTTTAGGTTCGATTTTTTTTTAACCTCCGGAAACATTGACTATAGTTTTGACTTCTGAACCATGCGGAGCCGGCGATTGTAGGTAATGGCAGATCCGAAAATTAATTGCAAACACAGGGCCTTTCTGGGAAACTTGGGGTTGAATAGTCAACTAAGATGGGCAGCTTGACTTGAGCTGAAGCCCAACTTGGCTTTCATGGCTTAAGCTTTAGGCGTAAGTCAATGAAAAACTTCGATCTAGATGAGTCAACTGCTAGCAACATTGGGTCAAACAAAAATAGTTAAACGACACATTTTGAGTTTTTGACAAGGCACAATTGGCGATTGAAGTCTAAAGACAAGTTTCGTTTCCTATGCTTTAAAAAAATATAACCATACATATTCGATACATGAGACAATTAATTTAAATCGGTTAATATAAAGATTTATATCAGTCGTCCCTTTTAATTTATTTTATTTATAATATCAAAATTCGAATTTACAACAACATCTCATTACTCTAAAGTGACACGTAATTAGTTGCTTTCGAATTATTTTTCTTACAATTTTTTACGTACTATGTTTGAACATCACTTTCGTAAGAACAAAAATTGATGTATGAATTCTTGACTTATTATTTATTCTATATTCAAATTGTTGAACCAACCTATTTCTCTTTCAGTTTTGATTTTTATTTAAAATCGGTAAATCAATAATTATTAGTCAAATAAGCAAGGGAATGTCGGTAGGAAAATGAAGTTGCCAAGAAAGATGTTAAACATTACTTGTACGGCTGTTTTAGGGGACATACAACAGATGAAACATTGATTCAGTTTGAATTTTGACCCTATTAATTTTAGATAGAGATGATCATGGGTAGGTTTTTGGATGATTCGTATTCGACCCAAAAATTTAATACCTTCATCTAAACTTAACCCGACCCGAATTCGAACTCTAAAGTAAAAACCCGACCTGACCCGACATAAATAAAAAACTACCATTTTTCATTATTATTCGATGAAATAGAGAGCTAATTGAAAAAATACAAATAAAGAGGAAACATTATAATAATTATTCTATTTTTATTAGACAAAATAAGGAGATAATTCAAATATATATATATATATATATATGTAGAGAGAGGTTATTATAGCAATTATACCTAAATATTTAGAATAAATTCAAACTATTATTTCGGGTTGGGTCAGGTAGAATATTTTTTTAAACTCAAACCCAAACCTGACCTTATCCTAAAAAAACAAACCCGAACCCGACCCAAAATATTCTTTTAAAAAATCCGACCCTATATATCAAGTCGGGCCAAAACCCATCGGATATGGGTCAAATGCACCAACCAATATGATTATATTTTACTTTTAAATATAATTATAAAAAATTAAGATAAAAAATAATTTAAAATATAAAATTCATGCACCAACCAATATGGGTTAGTGCACACCAATACAAACCGGTATTGACTAAAACGGGCTGAAACACACCGAAATTTTGAAGAACGTTAAGGTTTTAAATTGTACTTTATACAACTAAACTTGTCTAGGAAAAAAAAGCAACAAAAGACCAATTTTAAAGAACATTAAGGTTATAAATGGCACCTGTTAGGAAAGGAGAGGTAAAGTTGACTCCACCAAACAATTTGTAGGCATGCAAAATAAGCTTCACTCGTTCAGAATATTTTAATCGGTAAACTCCGATTCGGAAAACCGAGGGCAACGATGAATCATCTAAAAGGCTTGTTAAGGTTTTGTATACAAACCATTTCACTCATCTACGCAAGAATCCCATTGCTTGGTAGACGTTTTCGAGAGTAGCATCTGCAATAGCTGCAGCTTTCGTAGCCCCGTCTGCCAAGACTCCGTCCAAATAAGCTGGATCAGAAATAATTTCCTCGTATCGAACCTGAAAAATAAGAAACCTGACTAATGATGGGGACACCTCAATCAATAATAATTGAACGTCGTTAGCTGAAGAGAACGGATAGCTATCAGACATGCAAAACCACTGTGCCATTAAAAGAGTAGGGGAGATGAACAAAATGATTGGACCAAATACAAGCACAACATTGAAGTGGTAACAAATGAACAAAATAATAACAACGATTAGACCAAATATGAACATTGGAACTATTCTAACACCAATGCAGGTTCAACACTGACAAAGTAACACGGACCGGACTAGATTGTTCATTAGACAGCCTAGGCTGCAGTAGGTAGCTTCAGAAGAACAATTTCTAGGAATCATTTGTGTAAATGTTTTGACTTCTTAGGTTGAGCAAATAGATGAAATAAGATACACAGGGCTCACTAGATTCCATGCACTTCGGGAAGTTGTGTGTGAACTGTTATGGCTAGAATTATTTGCAAGAAAGCATCGAATTTAATACGATAAACCTTCATGTTAAGATGGTGAGTTAGGGATTGAGTCACGTGGTAATGGATGGGAAAATCAATCAAGCTCGTCAAACAAAGGCCGAAACCTTTGGACTTATTAGGAGAAACCCATCTCTTTAAGGTTTTTGAATAAAATTAGACTTAGGTTTGTACTCCATTTGCACCTTTAAATAAGGACTGGTCTTATTACATAATTAGGGAACCTATTTTAGAAAGGAAAGAAATTAACTGAAATAAAATTGCAATTGAGAAATCTAAACCTTAAATAGAGAACCAAAACTAATGGCCTTTTCGAACATAGGTTCGGGCCACCACGCATCCACAACACAAATTACAATGAAGTACAAGTCCCTTGGGGCAATAAATGGTCCAATCACAACAAGAACAAATTATATGTAAAACAGAATACCATGCATATATGTTTCTAGCATGCTCAGTTAAAAAATGGTGTATATAGTGTTAAGAACCTGGATGGGATGCAAATGATCAACTAATGCATCTGTTATGAGGTTTTTGAATGTGCCCCAGTTCATATCTTGGCATTCCTGCGCAACTTCCTGGAATAATAAGAATTTCAAATGCAAAGTTGGATATTGCACGGAAATATAATGGTATTCAAAAGAAGAGAATTGTTATCCATCTCTTAAAGCATTTCAAAACTACTACTGCAAGCAGAGAACTTTCTCTGATTCATTTGCTCAAAGTGAAATTTATATCCAAAGGACTAAATCAACTATTCAGTGGCTTAGTGTTAACGTTAGTCCAAAGCGCTAACTTATCTTGGATGGATAAAAACAGAAGGACATTTACAAATGTCATACACATAAGAGTACAAACTCCAAACCTCTTTCGTCTTGCTTGAAATTATCTGATATATTGAAAGAAGATTGTTGCATTCAGGACGTTCAGGGTTGTCAAATTCCAAGCTATAATAGTTGCCAGAAGAAGCGCAAAGAAGACAAGTTGAAAGACTTCACATTAGATTCTAATGTCATATAAAGAAATTCACAAACAAAGAAAAATAAATGGAAATAGAAGAAAACTTAAAATTATCTTGATAGACTAGGAACAAACCCAGGAAATGAGTCAGTCTTGCAACGCTTTATCTTGTTTGCTATCACCTACCATGGAAAAGGGGAGGTTAACTGACCAAAGCAATTACATGGGAAAAAAACAGAAACTAGAAATCAGCTGAACTCCGCAACTTTTTTTCAAAACATTGATAAGTGACTACATGAAGTCATACAAGTATATATTCCTTACTACAAAAGCTATTATTTATTTTATTAGACAAACTTACAAGGAAAAAGGTTTGTACGATAGATAGAACCCTTTCCTTCCCCCCCGGAATATTCAACTCAAAATTAGCTTTTGAAGTCCAGTTCAGGTCAAAGGCCCACGGCATCAATGACTACCATGCCAACTACTACACATAATTACTAAATTCAACAGCATAAAATTTGCCGACATAGCCACAGTTAAAGTAGCAAGTTTGTTGCGTGTTGGCACAAAAGATAAGGATTCAAGTCCTGGTAACCCCATCCCCTCCCAAAAATTTGTTATGATCCTAAAAAACAGCACAAAATTTTAAAAACTTTTATAATTTTCAAACACCCACAAGGCAGGGATAGACAAGGAAAAAATGTATTAAATCACTCACATCTTTGGGGTCAAGAAGATTGATTCGAGACTGATCAGAAGGTGCAGACTTGGACATCTATAAGATCAAACACAATAAACGTACCAGGCAGTATCAGAAAAAAACATTTCTGAAAACAAATAAATAGATTATAACAGTTTCATCAGTTATTATTTATTCCAGCTTTGCCATTAGCCGGTCAAAGATCAAGTTAAAGATTAAGTGAAAGGTGACTTCCTATTTTCTATTATCATCCACTCTGCAAAGGACATGGAACTTTTATTATATTTTGGATGATAAAGACATGTTCAAGAGGAAGCATGAAATATGCCATTTAAAAACTGCAAAGCTTTGCCAAAGATAGTTGAATAGTGAGATGATTTTTTCTATGAACAAGTAACAACATTAAAGTTTGAAGAAAGCATTCTCAAGATCTTCATTAAGCAATGGAAGTAAAAAAGAGGATAGGAACTTGTGGGAAAACAGGTTGTACAAGATGTCAGGAAATATTTTAGGAGTATATTCTTTGATTCTTTTCTCTAATTTCTTTGCTGATTTTTTGTATTATTAGTTTATTTCTTTCCTTGGTTACTTTATTTTATACTTAGGGAAACATTATGTGTATGTATAGGGTGCTTATTACACCAACAACCATTTGGTCTAGTTAGATGAGGCACTAGATCCTTTAAGCAAGATCAGGGGTTTGAATCCTGGCATTGTGGATGAAGAAAATTGGGTTGGGAGGGTCGCCCTCATAATGGGCCTCTGCAGTATCCAATCTAGATTATTCAACCAATGAGTTAGATACCGGTGGTTATACCAAAAAAAAGAAAAAGAAATAAGGAGCTTATTACTGAATAAAATTTATAAGTTTTTTCTTCAATCAACAGAATTACATGCCTACTCATAATTAAATAAATGACCACAAATTATAAATGTAGGGACTAGGGAGACTATTGAAGCCATTTTAAGACTGTTTGGTCTAGTTGTACTTGATTATCATGAGAATTAAACGTAACCATTACTTCGAGATGGCTTTAAGTCAATGAGAATAGTAGCAGCATGGAAATAAAAAATGAAAACTTGATTCTTATAGAGTTCCACATGTGATCAACCTAAACAATTCATCAATGAGGAATTCGCACTATATAGATAGGGAACTTTTCAAAATATAGATTGCTAAAAACCTTTGAAAGACCATCAGTGAGGGACATAACTCGCGCTCCAGCAGGTGGTATTAGGGGCTCAGGGACCTACATAAGGAAACAAACTTAGATAAGAACCAGAATTTGAGATGGTTCATAAGCTTCGAAAGCAAGGCCAAACCAAGTATTGTTATAGGACCACTACCTTAAAAATAGAACCACCACGCCTGTGACCAAAATAAAATATTAGAAGGGTCAAAACTTTAGTATTGTAATTATAGCAACTGGAAAAGAGGCACATACATAATGATGAATCAACTCTATATTCTCACCCTCCTAGTTTTTTCCACTTCCTTCCTCCATATAAATAGTTAACACGCTCAGCTAACTCACGAGTCAATTCCAAATGCTGCTTCTGATCTTCACCAACTGGGACAAAATCAGACTGCAGAAGCATGCTGCGATTGTGTAAGAATCATGCGATTTCAATGTACTTTATAAAATAAATCATCAATATTTTTTAGATAAGATACACAACCTATCAAGGTAGTTAAGAATGCTCAAATAATGGATAAGACTCATCTTTCAAAAATCACCTGATACAAAAGAATATCAGAAGCCATCAGAACTGGATAGGTCAATAGAGCAACTCCAACATTTTCATCTCCCTGCAAAACCATAAGAGTGGAAGACAATTGATTTAAACAGACAAAAAGCATAAATTAGATTAGAGAAGCAATATGAAATCAAGTAATGAATTAATGACTACAAGAAAGATAGCAAACTCCATTACCCTGATATTAAATAAGAATCTTACAGGAATATTGCAAGTCCAGCGTTCATTTTTCAGGGATAGAATTGTGATACCACAAAAGGTAGGACTTTTGCACGAACTGATATCTGACAGAATAATCTAAGTCTTTCACTAAACTATCCTGCACCATTGTCTTGAGAACAGATGCCTACAAATTAACAGCATCTAAGCATAGCATATGAGGTGATGCTCAATGATGATTTGCACACTAAAGAAATTTATCAGATGCCAGTTGAACTCTCCTCACAATATTTATATTAAATAATTAAATCTAAAACACTCCCAGTTTGACCAGCTCTAAATGCACAAAGGAAAAAACTTAATTGGTAAGAGCTTATGCTACAGAATCCACGAAAAGTGAAAGCTACAGTGATAGTAATAATAACATCAATAAAAGTAATGAAGATCGAAGGCTAAAAACGCACCGCTTTGCGAGATTTCTCTTTAAACTGAATCATTCGGTTTAGCCAACCAATTGGTGTGGCACAACTTAGTAGCCACATCAATTCTACATGAGCACGAACATGCGACTGCACAAAGACAGAAGCCTGCAAGGCCAAATGAAACTATTTCTAAGCGACAAGAGCCTCAAACATACAGTGATTTGACTTATAGAAGTATTTTAAAGGACCAAAAGTGGAAGCCCACCTTTGAGGTGTCCACCCCACATGCCAAATAAATAGCTGCTGTATTCCTGGATGCCTTTGATAATTGTTGTGTGTCGTATGGTAGTGTAATCTGTATGTAGAGAAAAATAAATTGGTTAAAAGCAGCTAAATAATCACCAGAATCAAGAGAAATTTTCTTCAAAACAGCAGTCCATGGTAAACGGTTGATTGAGAGACAGCAATATGAGAAATCTGCATGTAGATAATATTCAAACATACCGCATGGAGGTCCACAATGAAAAAGAGTGTGTCATATGAGTTCTGCAAAAAAAAATAGAACCACATCAAGAAACACATGAGCAGGAAAAAAGGTAAATGTAACAGTAAAGTGTCCTTTTAAGTGTCACATTAACAAAGACAACCAATAGCTTATGCTAGTTCAATTTATTTGGTTCTCACCCAAAATGAAGTCATTCAATAGTCTAGTTCATTAATTCAAATTGATTTGGCATCTAGGAACCTAGTAGAAAACATTAGTGCTCAAATTAATTTCAAAAACCACTGAACATGTAGCTACATTGCTGAGTCCATGAAACCACATTATTTGTGAAACCACATTATTTGTATCACTTAACATGTTTGAAATTGAGAATACAGCATAGAAAGTCATTAGAACCTGAAACCACATTGGTCAAAAAAGTAAACCAAATTTATTCCATACAATTCACAAGTAGCTACATTGCTGAGTCCATGAAACCACATTATTTGTAACACTTAACATGTTTGAAAATGAGAATACAGCATAGAAAGTCATTAGAACCTGAAGCGCAACCCAATTCTTTATGGCACCAAGATAATTCCCAAGGTGGATAGCTCCGGTTGGCTGGACCCCGGACACTATCCTCTTCCTGTAAGTAATTCAATGAGCGTTCACTAAACCATGTTTCTAATGAAATGCTTTCAAAGTTAAAGTGTCAAAAAAAGTAATACTCATTGGAAATCCATAATTTGCTGAATCTTTTTTAATGATAAAACCAATTCTGAGCAAGTTTTCCTATAAAATTCATTCTGAAAATGAGTGAATTCAACTTCAATTTGGTTACATGAGGCTATAAGCAATGTCTTTCTACATCAGCTAAAACATGATAGCCTTTCAACAATTCAGTTTGACTGTTAAAGAACGAGCTCAGTATTTACCATTGCAGTGTCAAGAAATAAATACTACACAAGCCTAAAATTCTTTCGATTACTTCAATTACAGTTAAGATCAAAGGTATGAGCAGGAGATTTACCTGACCGAGCTTGAAGAAGCCTCAGGAGCCACTGGCTGAGAGAGCGATACGCTGCAGCAGCAATGGAAACCAGTGGCATTATGTCCATTTATAGCACGATTTTGACGGATGAATCCTGGCCTTTTCAAGTATTTGCTTTGAACTCCGCCACGAGACCTGCTTCAAAACAATGGAAAAGGAAAAATGAAAACGGAAATTATGTTTTTCATCGATTCAAAATATGGAAGTGAGAATGAAAGAAGAGTACAGTGAAGATGAAAGGCGAGGAGAGGAATTGGAAAGGATGAGAAATTGTGAGAGAGCTGCGCGCCCCATTCTTCTCCACTTCTTTTCTCTAGTATTGTTTTTCAATTTGCGTTTGGCAAAAGGATTTATCCAGGAAAAAGAAACGAGTGAGAAAATGAGACCCTCTAAACCGGCGGCAGAACCGGCGGATTATTAATAAAAAGGGTTAAATATTAAATAGGCATAAGGTAAAAATAGCCCAACTTTTCACCTTTTTACTAATTTTAGCTATATTTTTTTTTTCAAACAATCCCTTAACGTTTTATTTTTCGTTCAAATTTTATTTTTGTTAGATGAAAATTATTAGTCAACGCCTGAGACTAACGTGGCATATCTGCAGAACATGTGAAGATGACGTGATATTGACACGTGGTATTTTTAATGACATGGCGATTGGTTAAAAATATTTAAAAAATATTTTTTAAGAACAATTAATTAATTTTTTAAAATATCATGTCAGAAAAAATGCCACATAATAGTGTCACGTCATCTCCCCATTTACTGCAAACATGCCACGTTAGTCTTAGGAGTTGATCGATAGTTGATTAACAGTTTTCATCCAATAAAGGTGAAATTTAAACGAAAAATAAAACGTTAGGTGATTATTTGCACAAAAAGATAGGGCTAAAATAATCAAACGGTAAAATGTTAGGGGACTATTTTTTACCTTTTACCTATTATATATGTTCTCGCGTTTTACCAAAAATCAATAAGAATAATTAATAATCAATTGATGCTATATTTTTCTGATTGAAGTAAATTATATAAATGATTATTAAATTTTATTTTCAGATCTATTTTAGCCATTGTACTCTCAAAATCAATAAAAATAATTAATAATTAATTGGTGCTATATTTTAGCCAAACAAACCACGAACGTCATATGGACGAACGACGAGTTGAGCTTTGTGACTCGTACGATGAGAGGATAAGACTTCGTTATTGTAGTGCATTGTTTCATACAATGACTAGATAATGAATTATTTTTAATTATCGTTGATAATAAAATTTAAAATAATTACGAAACAAAATAATAGACACATATTTTTAAAAATAGCTATTTATATAAAAAATAAATTTAAAATAATTAAACCAGTTAAAGCAATCCTAGAAAAATCGTGAAATGAAACTCCGTTCATGTAACGCAAGAACTTCATTTTGCCAAATGGCGCGGGGGAAAACTAAATAAATAAATATGCATAATAATTCCTAAATCTCCATTTCGAAACATTAACCCTAAATCGGGAAAAGAAGAACACGAAACACTCGAAAGAAGAAAATGGATGACGAAGCTGAGAGGCGACAGATCCAACAGATTCTGGAGCTCGACGGCGAAGAGTTACAGGTCGAAGAAGTCGACAGCCTTCTCGAATCGTCCGACGATGATCCCGATGTCACGTATTTACCTTAATCATTTCCCCAATTTGATCCGCTTCTTTATTTTGTTTACAATTTATTGTCGTCTATCCTGGCGTTCCTAAATTTGGTTTGAGCTCAGGGTTTAGGAAAAATTATAATTCATTAAAAGATTGAACCATTCGGATACACCTGATTTTTGTTTGTTTTTCATTTTGTGAAAGCTGTAGTTTAGATTGATATTTCAGTTTTCGGTTGCTTTGGTTTATTAATGGTTTGTAACTTTGTTGTTCGTATTGTAGTGGTGTTGCTTCGACTGATGACTTTACCTTCAATACCCAATTGACTTCCTTACATTCATATCTCGGCGGTAATCATAATATATATATATATATATATATATATATATATATATATATATATATTTGTGAACACAATGGTTTTGGTTATCTGAACGGTTTGAGACTTACTTCATCAAATTCATATGACAGAGGTCAATGATACACATCGCAGATCTGCTTTTTGGGAAGGCGGTGCTATCGTGAACCTCCCATTATACTATCTTGAAGGTATTTATACTAATTTGTTGTTTATTTTTTGTTTCAGAGTTCATGCTTGTATGTGTTCATAAATTGTGGTGTTTTGAAGGATATTGATTCATCGAAGTCCTTGTGTTGTTCTTGATCAGTAAGTTCAGAGAAGTTTAGAAGCATTAGATATTCAACTTGTTTGTCAAACTGACTTGTGTGCCACTGTACAGAGTGGCTTCCTAAACGCTTTACACACTCTGATCCATTTATTATAGCTTTTGAGCTTTGTAATCAGTTTCGGAAAGCCGGTTTTTAAATCTCATGGTTTTGTATTAGTCTTGATGTTTTCTTACTTATCTTAACAATCTTCATATTTTGTATTAAGGTATTAAAGAATTTTAAACCCTTTTGTATACTTTTTACCAGGGGTAGTCCTGTTCCCGGAGGCCACACTACCACTTAGAGTTATTGAACCCAACTTTGTAGCTGTGGTTAACAGAGCAATGACCCAGGTCGATGCTCCATACACAATGGGTGTGGTAGGTGAACTCCTCATCATGTCTTCTATGTATTACTTCTCTGCATTTGTGATTTCTTTGTTTTTGATCTTTATTCTTGGATAATGAAACAAGAGCTGAACCTTTATCAAGGTTCGTGTTTACAGAGACCCTATGGATGGACCAATAAGGCTAGCAAAAGTAGGGACAACTGCAGAGGTATATGTACTGAAACCTGTAGTTTGTTTATATTTTCTGGTTGAAAGGCATTTAATTTGCATCTTATGTCATTTTACCTCTAGCATATATGAAGATAAAGGTTATTCAAGATTTGAACAAATGCAGTGAACATGTTTAGGTATAGGTGGAAATAATTAGGTGAGGAAAAAAAGCTATTGCAACTACATATCCGTTGTCAAACTGACTTCTGGATAAGCCTATTTACTGTACTTGAGAAAATTAGTTCTAGATTATTTGTCTATGTGTCATGTTGTACCTACTCTTCTAGGCTTCTAGCACCTTGTAAGTTCCACTCTAATTTCACAATGATTTTACGTTCGACTGTAGTTGTCTCATAATATTTTAACTAAAATTTTCATTTTTGCAGATTCGTCAATATCGTCCAGTAGAAGATGGTAGTATTAATGTAGTTACTCGTGGCCAGCAGCGCTTTCGTTTGAGACGCTGTTGGATTGATGTTGAAGGGGCGGTGAGAGAACAATTGTTCTTTTTTCTTAAAAAGATTTGCAAATATCTTAATTGTTAGTACCGGTGTGATAGAATGCTGATTTGCTATAAATTCTCATTCTCTGTAGCCTTTTGGCGAGGTTCAAATCATTGAAGAAGATGTGCCATTTAGAACTCCTCGAGATGCATGTGCAAAGTTGGTGCCATTAAGTAACCTGCAAAGCCAACATATGCTATCTTTAAATGCGCTATCACATGGAGGAAGGAATGATGAAAATGATTCAGAAGAAAATTCTGAGGAAAGCTTTGAGAATGAACTTTCTCAAAGAGAACGGAGAATTCATCAATCTGCAATTGGTGTCGGCTATGAGTCTGATAGGACAGATGAGTCGACAAGTAGTGGTGATGACAGTAAATTGTCCGAGTCAGACAGCCATTCAGGAAGTCCATGCCCAAATGACCCTACCTCCATAGGTTTATCACTTTCTGGCCATAAGAAACAAGTTAGAAATGCTGACATGGGAATTGGGACCAAATCCATGGCTCGAAAAGTGGCAGGACCAAGGTCTCGTCTTTCAAGTACAGTGTCTAGAGCATTCTGGCCCATTTGGGTATATCGTATGTACGACTCATTTTGTCTTGCTCAAAAGGCAGCAGGTATCTCAATTTTGATTTTTGGTGTTTTCCTAGCTCGTTTGCCATCCTCGTTCAGTTTGTATTCTTTAAAGATTTTGCTGTCAGTGATTTATGAGTTATATTTCTCGCCTGGTAAGTTTAAGATTTGACCCTTACAAAGAATTGTTGCCGAAGCAATCACTTGTAATTCCTGGTTCAGGGCAGGCTTTTAGAACTTATTTTAAGGCAACTTCTTTGGTCATTTATTGGGAGTGTTGGTGTTTCATATCTCTATTGTACTTTGTGTGCTTGCAATTAGAGTTTTTTTGAGGTAGTTGTTTCTTCTTGGTCTGGTCTTGTTCTTGTGTCTTAACAATGTTTGATATTTGCTAATTTTGCAGATATGTGGAAACAAGTAGTTGGGACGCCGAGCATGGATGGTTTTGTTAATAAGCCTGATCTTTTATCTTTTTATATTGCAAGTAAAATTCCCGTCTCTGATCCTACAAGGCAGGAGCTTCTTGAAATTGATGGCATTTCATATAGACTGCGCCGGGAAATTGAGTTACTTGAAAGACTTGACTGTGTCCGTTGCAAGATCTGTAAGGTACTACTCTCTCTCTTGTGTGTGTATATACCCTCAATCACACGGTTGCATGCATTCTCCATCGTTAATGTACAGCATGCAGTGCTATGTCTTTACCAGTTTTTTTTTTCTTTCTTCAGACTGTAATTGCTAGGCGCAGTGATATGTTGGTGATGTCTGCTGATGGTCCTCTGGGTGCTTATGTTAACTCATATGGCTATGTGCACGAGGTAATGACTTTTCGAGAAGCAAAGGGTTTAGCTCTCAGAAGCCGACCGCATAAAGAGTACAGCTGGTTTCCTGGGTATGTTCTTAAAATCTCTTTTCTCAAAGGCTAGCATGAACCCTATCATGTTATGCTAAATAACAGGGATAGTTTATGCCTTCCCATCACATATTGGATTATAAATTTTTTTCCTAGGGGTCAACATGAAGGTTGAGATTTTCAATGTTATTTCCTTGAGAGTTATAAAGCTTCCTTACAGGATAATCCATCTTTTGTTTAAAATCTAGCTGGGAAATCAACCCTATAGATTAGCTTCAGTTAGTAATCAGTGATGACGGGTAAACAGTTGTTTCAAAGACGATAGGGCAGGAAACATACCATATTGATATAGTTGGCAAGAACAAAGTGATATGATCTGGTTCTGTTTTTCATGATTTCCATCGCATAACCATAATTAACTTAATTGTCGTGTTTCGCAATTAATATGAAGAACGTGTTTCACAACATTATATTTGTGATTGTTCTCCTTATAACCATAATTAACCTAATTGCTGTGCCCCACAGGTATGCATGGACAATCATAAACTGCACGGCATGTGAAACCCAAATGGGGTGGCTTTTCACTGCAACGAACGAGAAGTTGAAGCCTAAATCCTTTTGGGGTATAAGGAGTTGTTCAGTTACGCATGAAATGTGATAGAATTGATATGTTCACGAGTACGTAGTAAAATTTTCTCCAACCAATTTGCAACTATAGACTATAAGAGCTTATGTTGTGTATATAATATAATAACTTGGGACTTGGGAGCTATATCTTGTATGGAATGTAGCCTTGTCTTGCTAAATGAAAAGATTAGGTTTCATGCTGTTACTTTGTGGTATTCTTTATGAGGCGTAACTGAATTGGAAGGGTCGATTCAACGATCTCCTCATTATTTGTATTCTCCTTGTCTTCATCGGAACGCAGAGTATGAACAAGTGTTGCAACAGGTTGAGACCAACTTTGCCGAGGTGTTATGGTTTAAGAAATCCAGAGTAGCTTGTTCAAGGTACTTTCTAAGGTGTTGGTTCACAGGTTGAGACCGACTTTGCCGAGGTTGGTGGGTCCTTTCCGAAGTAGATTTCTGTCAGGTCGGAGTGCTACAGACACTATATTCACAACACAGGAGGTCAATATTGCTGGAGTTTGACATCCCTATTCAGCTGGAGGATCTTATTTTGTTAGCAGGGGGTCTGTTACGTGATGTTACGAGCTCGTCGGTGTAGCGGCTGAACTGCGGGGTGTTCCTGAAAGTTTACACGTCTAGTCAATGACCTGAATTTATAACAGCAGGTGGCCGTGGAAGTGGATGCTCTTTTGGTGGTTCAATGACTCGACCGGCCACCCGACGATCATCGGTTGGGTACGTTGCTAAAGGATTGTCCGCCGATGGTACAGAAAGGCCGCGTCAAACAGGTTAGACACATAATTGAAGGACCGAATATTATTGCTGCATTTCATTCAAATATATAGAGACAATATTCTCACAACAGCTTCCATAGGAAGAGAAAAAGAATCAATAGGTCCTACTAAGAACAATGCAATGAGCCCCAGATACAAGAAAACAACAAAGACAAGTTGATTAGTAGAGAGTAACAGAATTGATCTTCAAAGGTAGGATCTATAGCCAGGGTTGTACATGCAGCTCTCCGCGTATTTAACCAGATCTTTAGGCTGAGGAAGATGGGATGCCAGCCCTAGTATGTCAACAACAACAGCATCGATTAATCAAACAATTCGTGCGTGTATAAATGTTGGATACAAGTATGTTTATCGCCCGGATATATCCAGTCTTTCTTTCTTATAAAGTAGGGGAACTCACCCAGCTCGTATGCCTTGGCAGCAACCTTCGCGGCAATGTTAGCCGAGATCTTTCTGATATTGGAGAATGGTGGGTAAATTAATCCCTTTTTGAAGTGTTCCTCTGTCACTTGTGACGCCAGAGCTTCCGCTGTCGCAATAGAAACAGAAAACAGTTAAGTCCATTTGCATGGCTAGAAAGATAACCAAAGGTAGTTTTATGTAAGGTGGCTTGATTCACTTACAGGCTGCCAAAAGCATGTCGTCGTGTACACGGATTGCTCCGGACGTTATCAACCCCAAACCGAATCCAGGGAAAATGTAAGCATTGTTTGCCTAGATTTACATCAAACACAAGAAGAGATATTAAAGTTAGATTTATGAACTTAGATATGTACCGAAGCTACATTTTCGAGCTCCGGAAATGCTCAAGGGACAGACGGCAGTTACCTGGCCGGGCACAAAGACTTTGCCATTGTATTCAAAGGGGTCAAAGGGGCTTCCGCTCGCAAAGATTGCACGACCCTAAGGATTATAAGAAAAATGATAAGAAATTCGTACAAAATTCGAAGCATCCGAGCTAAAAGAAGGTAGAAGAAAATCGCATGCCATGTACCTCACTCCATGTATATGCTTCTTCTGCTGTACATTCAGCTTGCGAGGTCGGGTTTGATAGAGCCATGATAAGAGGTTTCTGCAAGTCGCCCGGCAAGGTTAGTACGAAAATCTTCGGTGTCGACATGCATGCATGATGCATACATACGTATGTATGTGCATAAGAAAGAGTGAAAGAAAGAACCTCATTGATGGATGCCATTGCCTCAACAACCTCCTTTGTGAATTGTTTTCCCACTCCAGATGTTCCAATCAAGACTGTTGGTTTGATTGCCTAATTAATCAAAACAAAGGTAAGAAAGGGAATAATTTATGTATGTGAAACAGTTCTTTCTCGAATCGTGAAAAATTCTAGACATGTTGCTAACCTTGACAGCATCTACGAGTTTCGTGACAGGTTCGTGCTCGTGAGCCCAAGGTTTCTTGAAGTGTTGAAGCGACTGCTTACGGGACTCGACAATCAGCCCCTGCCACACGATTCAAACTCATCACAGTGAGGAATGATGGAAAAAAATCAGCCATTTTTTGGATTTATGTACAAGATACTCAGATGAGATTCACAGTACCTTTGAGTCTACAAGCCAAATCTTCTTGCGATTCTCTTCGATCGGATTTCCAGTCTGTCAAGAAATAAAATATGTTTAGCCATAAACCCGAGGAAGCAAATCATTATCATAAGACAATACAGTAACTTGTTACCTGTTTTGACATCTCGAGAGCTATTAGCTCTGCGATACCGGTTCCAGCCTATCGACACCAAAAACGAGACGGTATTTAGACAAGTAACATGTGTAATAGGTTTACAGAGGAAAGAAGGGACAAAGGTTAAGCGATCTGGATAGAAATACTGCAAATGGAGTTGTGTTAATTGAGCCTTACCTCTCCAGCACCAAGGAACAAGAACCTATGGTCAGCGAGAGTTCCACCGAGTAATTTCAGGGCCGCAATAAGCCCGGCCAGCACCACGGATGCGGTACCCTGCCATTATGGAAGTGTTTCCGGATAAGAAACCAAAACAAAGTTACCACCATTAAGGCAAAGGAGAAATGGAGAATCTAGTTAAAGAGTATATTTACCTGTATGTCGTCGTTGAAAACGAGATGACTGGAACTATATCTTGCCAATAGCTCAAATGCATTGTGGTTTGCGAAATCTTCAAACTGAAAACAGTACTTGTCTTATTCAGAGAATCGAGTACGTAAAAGTGACAACGAGTGTGAACCGGTAATTACCTGTATTAGGACTTTTTCTCCGTAATTCTGCTTAACCGCAGACATGAACTCGTGAAGAAGTTCATCATATTCCTACATCATGGAAGCCGATGTAATTCGGTAAGTATTTCAGACAAGTAAATACATGTTATGACCGGATGTTAAGTATATAGAAGCAAAGAAGAACCATCAAACCTGTCCAGTTGCCCTCCTTTGCCTGAGGCCGGTGTAAAATTCGTCGTTCAACAATTTCTCGTTGTTCGTCCCAACATCAATAGTAATAGGCAAGCACTGCAAATATTGAAAACTTATTAGTTGATTTAAGCAAGAGTTTATCTCATTTGGTTAAGCTGCAGAAACCCGAACCAACATCATACATGCGATTAGGAGACTACGGCGACATTTACCGTAACCCCATTTTCACTACGAAGTCATCCATTGGCGAAAAAAGCAGAAACAAAACAAAAGGAAAATCAATCACGAGACGAGGTCGATTTAGCAATGCTTACTGCAGATGGACGGACTCCTCCCAAAGCTGTGTATAGAGAAAGTTTTCCTACAGGTATTCCCATCCCCTGAAAACAATCATAATATCAAAATTCATTAAGTTGATATGGTCATGGTTCCGACTCACTGATCCGATACAAACATCGCATTACCTGGCAACCGAGATCTCCGAGTCCCAAAATTCTCTCACCGTCGGTGACAACGATGACTTGGACACTTCTCTCGGGCCAGTTTTTCAGTACTTCAAGAATCTTCCCCCTGATACATCGTGACACTCGGTTATTGTGATGCAATCGAAACAACTATACATCAACGGAATACATACAGAGGGAATAATCAAACACATACTTCTCTTTCAAACTGATGTAAAGACCCTGAGGGCGCCGGAAAATGCTCCCGTACTTTTGGCAAGCCTCACCGACCGTTGGAGTGTAAACAACCGGGAGCAGTTCCTCCACATTATCAATGAGAAGCTTGTAGAAAAGCCGTTCGTTCCTCTCCTGTAAAATGCCAATCGACAATCGGTGAGTCGAAGTCGTAAAGGGATACAAACGAAAGTGCAACAAGTCACTTGGATTAAGTATACCTGAAGATCCATCATGGCCATGTATCGTTGCAAGGGAACTTCATACTGGCGAAGGTTATGCATCATCCTCTTCTCCTGCAGCTCTTGACTGAGAACAGCCGGGGGCAGAAGGCCGCGCAGGTAATGCGCATCTCTCTCCTTCTCGGTGAAGGCGAGCCCTTTGTTGTGACGCGGATCTCGCAACAACGTATATCCACTGCAACAAGATTCAAAAAAGACTTAACTTCAGCTGAAAGATTGCCAAAATTTTCAAATCATGTTACAATGCAACACTTCACTTTGTTAAATCATATGCAACCAGGATCGAGGGGTGCTAATATACAGTCGCATCCCTGAATTTCTAATATAACTTTCTAAAAGTTTGCATTTAACGTAAAATTTTGAATCCATATAGTATGCAACAACAACCACTGCAGACAAAAATAATTTTGTGTCATATTTGATGCAATTTGCAATCTTGTAGACATTTTGACAAACATGGCATAGGATTCAACTTCTGTCATTACATTGTTATCAACAAAGCTCTTATCATCAAGCAGAGACGGCGGCAGGATTATACGTTACGAGTGTAAACTTTTATACTTAATAAAAATATATGAAAAATTAAAATTTCAGGAGAACAAGATTAGATCATCAATAAAAAAAACTATAAAATATATGGGGATTTGAAATTTCCAACAGTTGGACCTGATCGGCTCGTGAGCTACTCGGGCACGGCTCGGTCAAAGCTCGGCTCGACTGAGCTCAACTCGGGCTCGAGTTCAGTCAAAGCTCGGCTCGAGTGAGCTCGAATCGGGCTCGACTCGAAATTTTAACAAGCCGAGCCGAGCCGAGCCTACTCAGACTCGGCTCGAGTGAGCTCAACTCGGGTTTGGCTCGAAACCTTAACAAGCCGAGCCGAGCCTACTCAGACTCGGCTCGAAAAGCTCGTGAACAGGCTCAGAATCTATATATGCACTAAAATAAATTATGTGTTTGTATTTTCTTTAATTATGTGTTTGTATTATAAGAATATTTATTGATTATTTGGATTAATATAATTTTTGACACTTTTTTCTCTTTCTAGTCATTGAATTTCGTTTTAGTGTTGGTTATGAAAGTGATTTTTAACGAATCTTTTATAAAAAAACTATAGCAAAATTTTTCATTTCGAGCCGAGCCTGACGAGCTTCGAGCCCGAGCCAAGCCCTAGTATTGTTTTCGAGCCGAGCTCGGTGAGCCTCGAGCCCAAGCCTAAAATTCCGAGCTCGGCGAGCCTCGAGCCCAAGCCGAGCCCAATTACACTATTTCCGAGTCGAGCTTATCCGGCTCGAAAACGAAAACAGTGTAATTGGTCAAGTTCGGGCTCAGCTCGGCTTGTTATTACCCTAAGTTAAACTGACCCTGGTACCCTTCGGTCCATCTCTACCCGTAAAGATCAACAAAGCTATGATGTTTTTTCACCAACAAGATGAACATTCAGATTTCTTTAGATCTATAATGTATGAACATTATCAAGCAAAAATTATTACCAGAAGTTCAAACTGTAACAAAAACAAATAAAAACACAAAAGATCACCTAGCAACAGAGACAGTCCAAGGAGTGACAGGCTGCTCCACCGTGGCAACATCCTCACCGTACATATCCTCAACACCACCAGCAACAGCTGATTTGTTATCCACTAAATCACCACCGTTCATCATTGTTCTCAGCAACAAAAAACACCCAAACTTCCTTTCTTCTCCACCCAACACCGATCTCTGAAATTAAACAAAGAACAAAACACAAGACAAGAAAGAAACAAGCTTTAGCCTTTACGTTTTGAGAAGACAAGAACCAAAACCCCTTTATATAGGTGAAGTAAAAAAGGGCAGAAAATGAAATCAAAGCTTGTTTTCAATGCTTGCCACGTTGAAATGGGGGTTGGAAAAGGAGATTTTTATAGTTAGATTTTGTGTAAAGTTTCGTAAAAAGAAACTTGCAATGTGGGAATAATAATGGGGAATTAATTAGTGAAAACAATGTAATAATACCAGGAAATGTTTCAACGAAAGCATCCTATTCCTGGTCGGCATGTGAGGAACGTGGAAACGAACGACTGGTTTGCTGCTGTGAAAAACGCAATATGTTCTCCGCGTTTCTCTAGAGACAGAAAGTTTAAAGTTTCCTCTTTTTCTCCTTTGGTCAAATTCGTTCTATCGGTTCATGTTTTCTATTCTATTTTATTCAAATTTATATTTTTTTTGTCAACGTTTACTTAATATATATGGTTAAATATTCTATACACACGTGGTGGAAACCGAAAGTTTTCACATGCGTCTTAGTATTATGGTATAAAGAGTTAGTATAGGGTACAAAGTTTAGAGATTTAGGTGTAAGGTTAGAATTTAGAGATAATTGTTTCAATTTAAGGTTTATGGTTATAATTTAGGGTTTATAGGTTAAAACCTAAATCCACGTCATATTATCCTAAAAATTAAACCCTAAATCATAACCCTAAACCTTAAATTGAAACAACTATCCCTAAATTCTAACCCCCTACACCTAAACTCCTAAACTTTATGCCCTAAATTAACTCCTTATACCCTAAAACTAAGGTATTTGTGGAAACTTTCAGTTTCTTAATCATATATATATATTTAGTGTAATTATATAATAGTATTCTTTACCAAGTACTGAGCTAGAAATTAAGACTAAGGGAAAAAAAGTATAATTAATCATAAAAATAAGAGGGATAAAATTCTAATAAATTAAAAATTATGGATTTAAAAGATAAAACTTTTATTATATTTTTTAATTAGAAAAATTGGGGTGGGGGGCAAGCATGGAATAGTTTCATCTTTGATCATAACTCTTAACCTTTTGAAAATACATACACATTTATACAATATTTTTTTAGTGCAAAGAGGAAGTGTCTTATCTAACTGATGCAACGTTTGTCTTTTTTAGATCTATGATCTTCATTTTTGTTCTTGTTTTGTATATTCTAAAACCTCTCTTATGTTTATGTTCTGGTTTTATTTTATTTATCAATAAATTTATATATAAATTTATTAATCTGGAGTTTGATTTTAAATATATATTTTTAAATTAATTTATGTAAACATTATTTAAAAGTATGAAAAGAAAAACATGTTATAATGTTAATCATCATTAAAAAAGTTTTTAAATCTTTTCACAATCAAATAAACTTGATTAACTCGTAATATTAAATAATATTAATTATAAATTAAGAATTTTTTTGTATAATCACGATATACCTGACTCGTTTATCAATTAATTCAGATTTAAGTATTGTAGAAACCTATTATAGAACGAGAATAAAAATTCTCTTCTTTTTCTCGGTGCTCCTATTTATACCTCCACTTTAAACACTTAAGTTTATCTTGTTCATACAACCAATCTAACATTTTCTCTCAATAATTATATTATAATATCCTATACACTGGCGGTGGAAAGTTTTTATTTCCACAAGCGCCTCAATTATAGGGTTTAGGGTAAGTGTTTAGGGTTTAGAGTTTAGGGGTTCTAGTCTAAGGGTTTAGAATTTAGGGTTCATGTTTAGAATTTAGGAATTAGGGTTAGAATTTAGGGTTTAGGGTTAGGGTTTGGTTTTAGGGTAATATGGGTGGGGATTTAGTTTTTAACCTATAAACCCTAAATTTTAACCCTAAACCCAAAATTCTATCATCAATCCCTAAATTCAAAACTACTACACTTATACCCCTAAATTTTAAACCCTAAACGAAGTCCCTAACCCCTAAAACTAAGGCGCTTGTGTAAAAAAGTTTCCACAAGCGCTTGTGTATAGAACAATTACTCATTAATTAAATAATATATTTAAAACTTTAATATATTTTTCCGAAGCGTAACGAGGACATTCTGTCAATCTCATCAACAACTGTTTTTTTTTCTTTCATTCATAACTAAAATAATATAAAATTAATGGCTCCTAAAAAAGGTTTTATTTTATGTGGTTGAAATTTAGGGTTATTTATTTTATATTTAGGGGTCAATTTTGACCTTTCTGAAATTGTTGGTCCATTTAAATCACTTTGGTGAGGCAGGTGGTGACCGGTGGAGCTCTGTCTATTTTAACCAAATTATTTTGGGTAAAGTACACTACTAGTCATTAAACTATGAAAATTGATCATTTTGACCACTGACCTTACAAAAATTACAAAATAGTTATCAAATTTATCAAGTTGTTACAAAATGGTCATTAATTATATCAAACTGCTACAAAATGACCACCAAATTAATCAAACTGTTACATTATTTTTATAACGTCCGGTGATGGTTTTATAATAGTTCGATAAGTTTAATGACTATTTTATAACGTTTAAAATACTAGTGATTAAAATGGTCATTATTTAGTATTTAAGTGATTATTGATGTCATTTACCCAATTATTACTTTTTACCTTTGAAATTTCCATTAATAATTGATGAAGGATTAAGTATAATAATTAATTGTAAATGCCAAGTTATTCTTTCTTTTTAACGGACTCTCCAACTGTATGCCAATTTTGAAATAAGAACATTAAAGACCGAAACATTTCCCAATATTATATACCCAACAAACAATGTTGTTATACGAAATGCAAGTGGATTTAGCGAAATGAGACGTTAAGTCCTTGAAACAAAGTTAAATATTTAAATGTCGACGTTATGAATAAAATAAATTGAATTAAGAGCGTCGCCCTCATAATGAACATTTCCAGTACCTAATCTGAATTAATCGATCGATAAATCAAATGTATATGGTTATACATAAATACATTATTATAAGTTGATTTTGTATATCTACTTATTCATCGTTCAATGTTCAATTTTCATATTTATTTTCAATTAGAAAATAAAAAAACCTTTTTGTATTCCCACTTTATTTGAAGTTTTCGTCCACTATATATAATAGTGTGTTAAATGGCTGACTAATTAGTAATTACAATACACATGGCTATGTGTTTAGTCTTTGGAAAAATTTCAACTATTAATTAGAGAGAAAAATTTTAATAATGTAAATTTTAGTTTATACTAGTTTGTCAGATTTAAATTTAATTTAGAATAATTTAAGACATATAATTTAAAATTTAAAGTCTAAGATTAAAATTCGAAATTTGATGTTTAGGGTTAGAATTTTAAATTTAAATGTATAATTTAAATAAAAAATTATATGATTTTATAAATATAGTGTAGAAAAATATAACTATTAATCAAATTAGTCCTTATATTATGAAATTAGAGTTTTAATATTATCAAATGTTTTGAACTCAACAAGTAGTCTTAATAAAATAAGATGATGTTCATCTGATAAGATTGAGGTTCGAGTATCTTTGTTTTTAAGGTATGTGTGATTTATCAAAGGATTAAAAAAACATAAAAAAAAATATTATCTTATAATCACCTTTTAAGACTATTCAAAAACTTTTTTTAATGTTGTGGCGGTTGAATCAAGAATAAAATAATCAAGAACTTAATATCAACTCTATAATTGACACAAGTTTAGTATATATATAGCATTATTATATAAAAAAAACTTGTATAAATTGTTATTTATGTAAATGACTATCAACCAATATCGAATGTAAGAATTTTTTCCTTTTTTTTTACCAATTTATTCAACACGAAACTCGTGTTTTGTAAAAAACGAGAAAGCGAGTTCATCCTACGTGAACGATTTGAAGTCATTTTTTAAATAACATTAGTTGGGAGTCATTTACGTAAATAACTATTTAAAAAAGAATTTTTTATATAACAACGTCTATATATATTAACATAGTAAAACTTAAAAGTTATACACGTTTTTGGAACATTGAATTAACTGATTTTAATGGTTGAGATTAAAACTTCTAAATTAAGGATAATTCACTTATTTTTTTCTCCGTAAAACATTTTCCCATTATTTACCGTTAATTTAACCACAAAATTTCAATAATTCATTGATTCAGAAAACGTGTAAAACTCTCAATTTACTTATAATACACGCATGTGAAGTGTGAATGGAATAGTAGAAAGAAATGGTCCTTAAGTTGACGTTGATTGCAATCTCACCGCACCACAATTCAAAAAGTGCATGCAATTTCACCTAATAACTACAATTCTTTTATTTATTTTCTTTTAACCCAGTCCAACCCATAAAAACCCAAATTTATTATTATTTTTATTAAATAAAGATATTATTTTTGTTGTCGATGTTATGATTCGAATTCATATAAAATAAGATAATATGAATATCTTTAAGCATTAGAACAATTAGTGAATTTTTTAAATTTATTATTTAATCTCAATAAAAATATTTTTAAAATAATTAATAATTACTCGTATCAAACCGAACCAAACAGTTCAAAATCAAATTTACATCGGCCGAACCTAACCCGAATAGGATAAGGTCTAGACTCTTCAGTTTCTTTCTCTCTATTTTTCTTAATTAAATTTGAGATAATTATGAATGGAAAAATTCGAGTTAAATAGATTTATTTCTATATTAGTTTCCGTAAATTTCAATTTAAATTAATTGTTTAATAAATCTGATGTAAGTAGTTAAATAAAAAAATTCGATCTAAATTAATTGTTTAATAAGTCTGAATGAAAAAAAAACACTAGCGAACCGCATGAGCCCTGACATATAAAAAAATTAATAATTTTTATTAATTAAGACAATGAATAATATAGTATAATTTATCCATATGCAGACATCCTAACGAGAGACACTATGGTAAGGAAAAAAAATATATATAAGGATATGATCTAATTACACTTTAAAGAAAATTATTACTTAGAAAAAAAATAAGAAATTAATCTCATCCATCTATTTCTTCATCTTGGATTCAAAAAATGTGTAAAACTTTTTAAGTTTTACACAACTTTTGAACCGTTAGATGATATAATTAATGGCTTAGATTATTATTTTCTTATTTTTTTTCCCAAGTGATAATCTTCAAATTTTTTATTGTTAATCTCATCCATCTATTTCCCTTATCCAATGATCTTAGATTAGTGTAAAACTAAATGAGTTTTACACCATGTAACTTGATCTCATCCCATATATATATAATGTTAGTATTGCATTCACATCAACTTTTACATGTTATTAGTTCATTTTAAGTATACTATATCTTGACCGGTTGGTTACAATCCACACCACGATCCGACCAATGCATTATGTTCGATACAGTGCCAAAGAAGACATTGTGGCAAAGCAGTGTTCAGTCCGCAATCCGCATGCAAATCCCGGCACATTTCCCCCGACTGAAAACCTGCAAGAAACACCACGATCACCGATCAATGATCTTAATATTTCTATAGTAGTTGAAAAGCAAGGACATCACTGGCGTGGTTCAAATAATTCCGTCGTCGAGGTTGATTTCCAAGAACAAATGTTGCGAATCTCGACAGGGAGGTGGGGAGGGAGACCATAAAAGAAATGCTTGTTGCTACAGATTTCTTGTCCAGAACAAGAGGCAACTATGTAACATGGTTGAGACAACTACCAGCTCTAACTCTTCATTTTGTTTGAAGTACCCGTCCGTGTCCGACTCGTATCTAGACACAAGTCCACCAAGTCCTACAAATACACAGAACTTGGAAAAATGAGAATACCCGAGTCAAGTATACACATATATTCGACGTTTACACCAAACTCCGAGTAACATAGGTTAGCACAGACCGTAACCGACAAACACCCCATCAAATGAATGGAAAGCAAGTGAACACTATAACACAGTTAGCAGACCACGTTGAACAAGAAAAGTAAAATTTCAAACCAATATTACAGATCAAGAGGTGCTTGGTTATCTTATGCCAAAAAGAACTGATCGTACTGCGGTAAAAGCAGTGTAGGGGTGGACGGTTGTAGTTCTATATGACATCAGTCGCAATCACATACGGAAAAATAAGATACAGCCAAGGATTTATCATGTACTCCACATTAAAGATTATTATACGAATCTCCGAAAAAAGCCATGATATGCTTACCACTTCAGAGGCAAGAAAAACAGCCGGTTGATACTTCTTAAGACAGATGAACTTGAAGTTGTACCTGAAAAATATATTGAACATGAATTGATATGCACAAGAACTGCACAGCAGCAAAGGGTGAAATTAGGTTCACAGCTATAATCAAGATAACCGGTGAAAGTTCCTTACCAAATCAAATATCGGTTTGTCTCCTCCCAGTTCCTTGGCAGAAACTTTTATGCGCATATAAAAGGGTCTCCGCAGCATTTCTTCTCCGTTACTGAAATAAAACCATCTCATAGGCTGACATGCAGGGAGACTTTATAGATAATCACCACAAAACACTATTATAAAGTCCAAACTCCAAAGTACAACATTAAGATACATAAACGATCAAACGATAAGCTAAATTGCAGATGGCATTATCAGACTCCAGCAGCAAATATACAAATTAACCACAAATAGCATTCAAAAGCTAGCACATCACAAAAAACGGTACACTAAAATATCACAACTTCAAATATTTGAATGCTTAAATAGATATATAAATCTTTAGCATTCATCGAGGTAAACAAAATAGCATGAACTCTCCACTTCGGAAAAGAATAATGGGATCAGAACATCTATGCCAAACAAATTCGGAAAATTGGTTTTGGCAAGAGGATGGTAGATGTGCTTGCATTACTCACAAGTCACAACCATCTACAAGATACTTAGATGGATAATGGAAATGGGAATACTAACATCAACCATAACCCAAAATTTATAATGATATCACATTACATACTGTCGCTTAAAAATATACAAAATAACATTCTCTTTAGGGTCACATCAGACACCCCAGAAGTTGAAGGGTTGGAAATATCATTATGATCTTCAATTCCAGAACAAAGCTAGACATAGACACAGATCGAATGACTGAAATCATCTATGGTCCAGCATAGAATCATCATTGCATGTTCCTCCCACAACAACAATTAAACTTAACCTGTGCACTCGCCTACAACCAAGAAATTATGTTTCAAAACTATACTAGGTAAGAACATCCGCATCTAACGGGAGAAAAGATAAGAATTGAGCTGAAAGATTTTGACTTGATTGAATGACAGTGCACAGGTGTTCGATTAGATGCTATATTATGGTGACAATAAAGTAGAATTTTGCATACATCAACTCCCTAATGCTGTGATCAATCAATCTGGCTAAAGAGCTTAGTTCCTTAAAAATGAAGCAGTAGAGTTGTCCCTCGCTGTAAAAGTGCAAGATCAAACATGATGTGTGGAATCTGAATGGAACTTTGGCAGTTCATGAAACAGTTCGACCATAACAAACTGATGCAATATAGAGATTCTTTGCCCATTTCTCCTGGAAAACAAAGCGCCATGTAAGCATTTACACTTACAGGAAAAAAGATGAAATAAACTAGTGATAAAGTTGAAGTAAATACCTTTACATGAGTGCTTGGGAAAGCAGAAGTTCTAAGGGTCTCCTGAGTTTCATCTGAAGGTTTTCTTCTTGGAACACTAAAAACAAAAGCCGCTTGATCCCAAGTTGCAGCAGTTGAAGTGATGCGATAGCCACTATCCCATCTCCGATGAATACCTTCACTAGGATATAAAAAATCTAACTCTACAACCTGAAAGTGCACCAGAACAGGATATAGTAAGGTTACAGCTTTTCAGTTAACCCAAAAATAGATTTGAATTGAACAGATATTCTAAAAATCCAATAAACCTGGTCAGAAAATGGAGCACCACGTGACATAACAATTCCCCATCTGCTTCCAGCAGTGGCCATGGCAGTCACATAAAAACCCTCCCTCCATTTTTTGTTGATCCATTTGAAAGGAAATGAATCACTAACTTTGTAGGATTGCTGCAAATATTGGGTCCCTACATTCAATACAGCAACAGAAATAAGATATATGTATAAATATAAAAATAGAAACTTTTTTTAGATACCCAAGGGATAGCTAAACTAACCTTTAGACATTACAACTAAAGAACTCCCATTATTAGCTCCTGCGATTGCACTGATGTAGTAATTCTTCTCCCATTGCTCCATAATCCATTCCTTCAGAGAGCAATAAAATTGGTAGATGATCATTTGTGCTAAACTAATAAGAGCTATTTACAACCATGTTTGACATATATTATTACTATGTGCAAATATCAAAATAGCATACAGATGATATGTAATAATATAGCAGAATTGCAATAGACAAGTCTCGGAAGTCGGAATCAAATGAACATAACCAACCTTATGAAGAAAGTAGGGGGAGAGTTCATAAACTTGTGCAGTGAAGCCAGTGCCAGCATCCATAATAAGAGCCCACAGGTTAGAACAAGAAGCCACACTGCTGATAAATAACCCATCTTCATTTCCTTTCTCAATATGCTGAGGAAGCCTCACATCTGCTACATTATAATGATATCTATAACAGGAGATAGAAATTATCAACATCTACTCTTATTAGTAACTTGAAAAGCTTAATGATGAATTTTAGATACCTTTGCTTCATAGGCCTCCGAGCATTATACACACTAATCCACTGAGTTGCAGGCATACCCATTCGAACCTTCTTCTTCGGCTGTTCATCCTCTTCCTCCTCCATTGTTAACCGTCCCCTCTTTTGTCCTACTTGATATATAAGCTTCAAGAAAAATATATATATGTTGAATAAATTCCAACTTAGATATGCTTCTCAATGACAAGTCAACCAAATAATGTAGACGTAAGAAGTACCTTCTGAGCACCATCGGTATTTATTGGCCTAATATCTGGATTTGGGCCAACAATCCCATCAAAAAGAGAGATGTATTTTGCATAATTCGGTTCCTCGTCAAACTTCAAATTCACAATGTACTCAACAAATTGCCTGAAAGGTGCAGGGCAAAAGCAACACAAAGTTTCTGGAGAAGTGGCCATCTTCTTCTTACAAACAAGAAAGCCTTTATTTTCACCCTAATATAACGACTTGAATCAGAAAGGCAAGACATAATATATACATATATGCAGAAAGTTATGATAATGGAAATGCAAACCTGATATCCTTGCCATGGTAACCGACCACGGAGGAGAAATATGAGTGTGTAAGCCAAAGACTCCAGGTCATCTCTCCTACTACCAGTTCTACCAAGATGAGCATGCACACTAGCATATCGTACAGTTCCCCTGTGGTAAAGAAATAATCAATAGCAGAACCTCAAAATAGAAAAGGAAAATGAAGCTCAAAGCTTAGGATAAATTAGCAAATCAAATTATACACACAAAAGAAGAAAAGCATGCAAAGGTAATGGATAACAAATTTTTAACTTTACCTGAAAACATCAGGACGTTGATCGTACTCCACATGTTGACCACTCGAACTATCTCGCCATCTGGTAGCTGTTAAGTCAAAAGAGAGAACTGTCAAAAATCATTTGGATCTTAATAGAAATAGATCTTAAAAGAAAATTTCTGCAGTCTTACCTAATCCAAGGTCAACAAGAAAAAGTTTTTTCTCATCTGGAGTTCCAGGAGGACCAAGCAAGAAATTCTCAGGTTTCACATCCCCGTGCACATATCTAAGAAGTATAGAAGCAATAGAATTATCGCATCAAATGTGTTTATTTCACCCAAAAAAATATTTGGAAAAAGAAAATACAGCAGGAAGAATCATAATCATTGCCACCCAAAACTAATGATAGAAACCTCAATTTAGAAGACTGGTTATCAACATCTATCAATTCAAGCATATAAACTCTCTTAAGTTTTAACAACACAAATCCTCTTGCCATAAACCAAAAAGGAAAAAGTCATAAACAAAGTATGAGAATGTATCACCCTCTGGAGTGTATCTTCTCTAAGATCGATATGGCTTCAATGGCAATACATGCTACCATTTCAATAGACATCCTGGAATTGAAAGATAAGCTGCTATTAGATGGTTTCTCTGTGAATAAATAAAGCAAAATCTACATTCTACCGTAACTTCACAAGGAACATACGTGTGCGAGTTGTTGTTCCAAACATCCCATAAGCTAGGTCCAAGTATATCCATAACCTGTTAAAAACATTGCAACACATCAGATCATACTTGAAACCTGAAACACACATACACAAACATATATATATATATGTATGTCAAAACTTAAAGAGATTGCATTAAAGCAAACACATACCATAATATAGTAGTCACCTTGCCGACCCTTGTAATGAACTCGAGGAACACCATGGCTACCACCAAGCGCACTGCACAAAAAGCCATGATTAATGAGGCTATGGTGTAAATATAACAACCATTAAAAAATGAGATGATAGGAATCTCACTTGTAAACTTGCCACTCGTATGGTGGCCCATAATTACATCCTTTGCTGCTTCTATGCTCAAATTTTAAAGCTACCTAAAATCAAACATAAACAGTTAAGCACATTTGTGATATGAACTACTCAGTGAGGAATGGAATCTTCTATAATATTATCAGGCACCTCTAGAGCTCCCGGACCAGTAAGGCTAATTCGTCGACCAACATACACTTGTCCAAAGCCTCCTTTCCCCAGTTTCTTTTCAATTCTATACATCGGGGAACCACCTACCGAAACCTGTTGCATTGAAAACAAAGAATTAAGAATCCATTCTTGAGACTAATATAACTTTCTAAACTGATTTTTTTTTTATTCTCAACATTATCTTATCTAGCTCCATGTTGTTACTTGCATACAACTCGGACCAGCCATCAAAATCAACTTGTTTTCAAAATGTTAATGTCTTGGTCATCAAATCAACGGTCTAAAGAACCCCAGAACAAAAAATGTACAAAATAAAAATCATCTTTATTTTTTCTCTACGGATTCATTGATTCCAAATTAAAAAAGAAAATACCAAACCAAAAATTGAAGCCAGTATAAATAAAAAATAAACCTTTTCAGGAAGCGGAGCTGCGTTTCCTTCATCTTCAGCCCCTGGGCCCTTATCACCGCTACACCCGCCACTATCGAACTCGTTCATCTTCTGATCAACAACCTGTCCAGTCAAACCCCTAAGCTCTTCAATATCCACGTCCTCCTCTCTTCCCAACGGCGTCGTTTCAAAACCGGCACCGCTCACAATACTATAGTGCCCGTTACCGTTGTTGTTGAGCTCGTTATTATCAACGGCAGCGACAATCGCGTCCTCCCGTTTCCTGTTCAGTCCGGTCCTCCTCCGGCGAGTGATCCTGTTGTTATAGGTATCGGGTTGTGGAACAATATCAATCGGGTTTGGATTCCGGAAAGGGTTAACGGATGCCCGGTTTCTGCTCAGGCATCGTACGGATTACATACGTCCATGGAGGAAGGTAGCTCGGTGGAGATTATTCACGAAGGTTCTAGAATCATCGGCTCCGGTCACCGGCTTTTACTAAAAAAACCCAGATTTGTTATTTTATTACAAAGATGGATGAATTAAAGGATTTGGAGATCTGCAAAGATAAAAATGGATTCTCTTTCTCAATTGTGTAAGCGAAAGAGAGATGTGATGTGAAAGACGCAAAGCTCTACCGATTACGTTTTTTCCATTTTGATTTTGATTTTTGAAATTTAACTTTAATAAAAGAAGAAAAAAAAAGTTAACAACAATGGTGGTATATTTGTTTTCGGTAGATTTGATTTTGGACTTTAATTTTGAAAAAAAAATGTTATGTTTTGGTCATTTATATTATTTATATTATTGATTTGTTAAATTTGATCAGCGGTTAATTATATTAGTGATAATATTTTTTTAATAATGACATCTGAATTTTATTGTTTATTATCAAATATATTATAAATACAGTACATCAAAAAAAATTAATTTATTAAAAAATTCATACAAAACAGTTGTGAGTGAATTAAACTATCATGCATATTACATTGCTTCACATTTCTGATTACACCAACTAACAAACCACCAAACGAGTGGGGATCAATATTTTCTATGACCAAACGACAGAATCAAATCAGAAAGCTAGCGCCATGAGGATCCTTTATATGAGCATCAAACAATACTACAATATGCTGAAATTGTGTTAAACGACAGATGAAATTAACCACAAAAACTAATGAAAAAGTGTCACAAAAATAGGAAAAAAACACGTGACATAAAGGTAAAAAAAAACGCATGGCACAAGAGCAGAGCTTTTTATTAAAATTAAAAAAAACATAAAGAAGCAAAAATAATAATGAACACCAGTAATCGACAACCAATAATGAAACTAATTACTATAGCCAATTAAGTAAAAAAATTTAAAGCTATGAAGAGAAAACTAAGTTTTAGAGAATAATTTATTAGTTTGATAATATAATGTGTTTAGAAAATGATTAACTTCTAATTTGATTTTTAAAATTTATACAAAATATCGATGTGAACCTAGTGACAATATTTATTTAGTAAAAATATTAACATTGATTAAAAAAATCTCAAAAAAAAACTCTTTTCATCTTTTAAATTCATATTGTCGTCAAATTTGAACCCTCATCATCACTACAATGATCTCTAAAAAAATATCTTATCAATTGAAAGCAAAAAGAAAATGGTTAAAAAAAGCGCAGAGACTATGTGAAAAGAATAGAAAGAAAGAAAAGGAAAATAAACGAAAGATAATTTACGATGATGATGAAAAGATGATTAAAAAAAGATTGTGCGAGGGAGTTTTGAAAGAAAAATAGAGAAAAAAAATTACGAAAGAATGAGAATGACTTGATTAATAGATTAAAATAAAATAAAAATTGTCGAGCTTGAGAAAATAGTAGAAGATGAAGATTTACAATAATGAAGAGATTGTTAGAATTTGTGACCCGAATTAAATTAGATTTTGATTACATACTGTGATTTAAGGTTATAAAAGAACATATTAAAAGAATATAACTATTTTTAAACATTAACTACATGTTTTCTAAACAATTTTTTAGAATTAAATACCTCTTGGATGCCTATTAATTTCAAAATCAGATAAATTGAACCTTGATCTCTCAATCAAAATTGAATTAAGGGCTGGTAGGGGACACGACCCCTTAAATTTGTAACATTATATATACAAACCCCTTTAAAAATTGCAAAACATATAAATTAATAATAATAAAATTGAACTTTTGGAAACATTAAAATCATCGAAATGCTTGTAAAAAAAATCTGATTATTAGTTTCTTCGTAGGAAAAGAAATTTTATATGCTTGAAAAATAAAGGCTTAAAGGTACCAAAGGCCCCTGAACTTTTTTTAAAAAATCAATTAAGTCCTTAATGTCTTTTACATTTAATGTTACCCTCAAACTTCAAAATTTAACCAATCCAACCCTTTGACCAATGGAATTCGTCATTGACCGACGAAATCTGTTAAATTCTTAAACATGAGCCGTTTATATGCCACATCACCCTTTAACCGACCTTGAACCCGGCACCACCGTGAAACAAACTCTAAAATCAACGTTTTCGTCGCTTATATTTTCGTCGCAAAAAAGTCGACTCATCACTCACGTTTTCCATGTAAACGTCGGAGAATCTACAACCCTTCTTCACCTAAAAGACTGAAACTTGTTCGCTCATCGAAAACCTCAAGCAATGCAACAACCAAAATCGCCTTCCCATTTCTGCAAAAGCTGTGAAAAAAGCTGTATCCGAAAACCCGCCATTGCTAACAAGCTTCTTCTGGTTCAAGTTCTCAAAAAATGATGGCCCATGTTTAAGAATTTAACAGATTTCGTCGGTCAATGACGGATTTCGTCGGTTAAAGGGTTAGATTGGTTAAATTTTGAGGTTTGAGGGTGACATTGAGTGCAGAAAAATATTAAGGGCTTAATTGATTCTTTTTTTTAAAGTTCAAAGACCTTTGGTACCCTTAAGCCAAAAATAAATTACTACATTACACGAATACATGCAGGATTAAAAATGTTTTTCTAAAAAATATTCTGAATAATTGTAAAAATTATTTCATGAATCATTCTAAACGAAATGACTGATTTTATTAAACTATTTGACACCATATTCGTTTCACATTCCATGTGCTTGTTTTAATAGTAAATGCAAGCAAATGCAACATACGACCGAAAATGAGTGAAATGGGCAGTTAAGCCCACATTAGAAACCCAAGCCCATTGTCTCATCTACATGCCCATAGACTTAGATTTAGGCCAATTATTTTGGTCGGAATTTCGAATTAATAAATTTTTTAATATTTTATTTTGTTCAAATTAAAGATTTAAGTAGCAATAAATTGAAAATGAATATTTTGTTAGATAATTTTTAGACTTTATTTTCTTCCTTATTGAGTGGCTTAATATTGAGATTAAAATATAAATATTGAGCTTTAAATATTATGAGTCATTGGTGAGATTTGAGTTTAATATTAAAAATATATTAATTATATATTAAATTTTTTGAATCGAATTAATCAATAATCAAATTTTAAAAAAATTTAACAGTTATTAACCGATACTTAATTAACCATCTAAATTTCAGTTCGACTGATTATTTCGATTTTAATAAATTTAAAATTTTTTCTTTTTGCATATACAAACACATGTGGCATGTTTGGTTAAAGTTAGATAGATTTGTCAACTGAACAAGTTGGTTGATCTTTTAACTTATTAATTTTTGTTTTAAAATTTTCGAATTATTTGAACCGATCAATTTTATGTTCGAACTTGTTTGGGTTTAAATTAATTTAAAATCACCAACAAGTGTTTGATGCATTGGTAAGGCACATTGAGTTCCGAAGGAGAGAAAAAAATTCAAATATTTGAGATAACATTATTAAAAAGGGCAACTAAATACCTCAAAAATTATTTTAAAATCAAATCAAACGAATTTAAATTATTAAATATTTAGTTTTAAGTAAAAATCAGGACGAAAATAAACATTATATGCCTTACTAATATACCAAATACTCGTTTATAATAAATTAATAATGTTTGGATAAATCATAAGCCATATGTTGGTCACAAATAACAACCTTGGATATTACAACTCTTCATGATAATATAATATATTCATTCTCTTACAAATTATATAATTTATTAGGTGAGTCCACGTACTAAAAACATATGCATGTAAGTTTGGTATTTATTTGGTAAAACATGTTCAATATTTTGGTTATGGTTGTATTTTTTATTTTATAAATTTTAAAAAATATGATATTAGTATAATAAGGGTTAAGTATCGCTCTCCTAAATAGAGAAATTGAATTAGAACTTTAGAATGACATTTTTAAAAGAAAGAGTCACGAATCAACAACACACATAACAACAAAATTTAATAAACTCATTCCGTTCGAAATAAAACATATAAAATTTTATTCTTTTATTCTTTTTATAATTGGTCAAATTTCAATCCATTTTGGTCACAAATTAAGATAACTACTAGAAATTAAACAGTCCGGTTGAAAACGAAATCTTTGATTCCTTAACCTTAACATTATAATATTTCCAACTTTATAATAATTTCATTCATTTGGACCGACATTCGACATATCACAATTCCCACACGTAATTTCCTTTAAATCATTAAATGCTATTTTAAAATGTAAGTTGAAAAAAGGGTATAACGAATTTACACGTAAATTTAATAGTTACACAATAAAGGAAAATGTATATTCGACTATAGAAAGGTTAAATTACAGTTTTGGTCCATTTATTCTGCTTAAATTAAGGATTTAATCTTTATGTAAAATGCCAATTTCAATCCATCATGCCAATATTTTTTAGGCTGGAAAGAGGGACGGAGCCATTAATGGAACAAGTATTTAAAAAAATTGGTATAATAATGTTTAATTTTTTTAGTTTAAATATTATTCAAAAAAGTTTGTTACTCTCAATCTTTAAATTTAAAGGTATAATAGACTTTTGTTTAGGGTGTGCATAATTAACCATAATTGCTATATGATATAACAGTTATATTTATAAGTTAATTAAACGAACCGTTAAAGTTAAACGATTCGGTTAATCGAACCGTTAAAAATTGATGGTTAATGGTTAACCTATAGATTAACCGTTATTAAATTATTTATAACATATATTTTGTTCATAAGATTGATTACGTCAATCTCAAGGCCATATTCTAATATAATATTTATCGGAGAGATAATTTTAATATTATCAAAAGAAGCTCTGAACATGTAGAAAAAAATTGTAATAGATTACAAGTTAATCTGTAACCGAACCGCTAATAATTAACCGTTAATAACGGTTAATTATTAGCGGTTCAAACGGTTAACTATTTATTAATAGTTAAGTTATGATTCAATAATTGTTATAATAATTAATTGATCACTTAGACTAAACAATACAATTAACCATAAACACCCATACTTTTATTCCTCCCGGTGTTTACTCCATCTCGAGTTGGAAGGGATATTTTTTAAGGAAAACCGACGTCAACATTTTAGAAAGTATCTATTCTGAATATACTCTCAATCATTTGACAATGCATGCTCAATCACCCTGTTGTAGCTGCTGGTGCTCGAACCCGTGATCTCTAGGAACAACAATCGTTCCCTTAATCACTGAGGTAAATTGGTTCGTGCTGCAGAAATAATTAATTGTGTTAATTATTTAAATTGATTAATAATATTATGAAAAACAAAGATAAAATAATACAAACTAGAGTATAAGGATTAAGTTACGAAATTGAGCATAGTAAAGGGACCAGGAAAAATAGCTTGACCTTCATCGAAATATGGAATTCCAAAATTACCCCCAAAGTTTCAAGAAAATTACAAGTCAATCATTTTCAGACATCAATGAAACTCTCTATTTCATGCTTAACAAGCGCGATTTTTATCAGTTTCATATGTTTCTTTTAGCTCTGTCAACTATACAAAAAAATAAAGCTTTACACTCGCCGGAAAAATGGAATCCGCCGCCGAGACAGTCGCCGATTCATGCAACACGCGGCACAAAGTTATTGCGGTTGTCGCTGGTGAAGCTCATACTTTGGCTCTGTCTGGTAAACAAAACAAAAAAAGCTTTCGTTTATTAGTTCAATTCCTTCTTCCCTGATATATATATATATATATATATATATATATATATAGTGATTGGATTTTTTAAAATGGAGGGGGGGGGGGGTTAATAATGTATTTTGCAATGAATGGAAAATTGCAGGGGATGGTTACGTGTATTCATGGGGCAGAGGAATGTTTGGGCGACTTGGGACTGGTTCAGAATCCGACGAGCTTTTCCCGGTTCGGGTCAAGTTCCAGAACTCGGAGCTTAAGTTTATAGCCGTCGCTGCTGGCGCTTATCACAGTCTTGCTCTTGCAGGTTCATTATATTTTTGGGTTTTGTGCAGAAATTTTCATACTTGCTTTTTGTTTTGTTTTGTTGAAATAGTCTTTTTGATGTTTGTTAAAATGCCACACTGAACGTCGGTTGTTAGTCGTTAAATCAAAGTTTTATTGCTTTGACACCTATGGATTTTTAAATGGCAGATGATGGATCAGTTTGGTCATGGGGTTATAATATGTGTATCCTTTTATGGTGAAATCTGTGGCATAGTATTAAATTGCGGCTGCAAGGAGAACTAACTGCCGCATCGTAACGGTTTTGGAGGTCGCCGCAACACCGCAACCACATTTAAAATTACAGTTATTTTTTAGAGAAAAATCACGCCGCAACGTCCGCGATGTGGCAACCGCATCTGCGACTGTGACACGACCACGACCGCAACCGCGATTTAATACTATGATCTGTGGTAAGATTTGTTTTTGAAAGCTGCATTACTGCCATCTACTTTATGTGCTTTCGTTATTTATGTATTTTGGTGTATACCTTGACTGCCATACGGATGGCCAACTTGGTGTGCACGGGGAGAATTCTTTGTCACCTCAATTGATGGAGCGGTTCCTCGAATTGGGCTCCCCTGGCCAATCGAAAGCTGAGTTAGAGTTAGACTCAGAGACAAAGAGTAAAACATCGTTGAAGGTATGGCACGAGTTATTTGCTGTTGGAGTTCAAATGACGCGTTCGACATTCTTCTCATTGTTTGTCCTACCATAGATTTGTGCAGTGAAAGCTGGAGGGATGATGTCTCTTGCTATAGATAATCTTGGAGCCCTTTGGATGTGGGGCAATTGTCCACAGGAGAATAGCAATGGGGATGGAAGCTTGACATTTGTGAGTAGTTTTACTCCGATTCCTGTTTGGGATTTCCATGGCCATACTGTTGTTAAGGTTGCATGTGGAAACGAGCATGTTGTAGCGTTAGTCAGTGCTGGAGAAAAGCATAAAGGTGATGATCTCGCATGCTACACTTGGGGTGGCAATGGCCATGGTCAGTTAGGCTTAGGAGATACAGAGAACAGGGTCCGGCCTGAAATGGTTGGAACATTTAACCAGGACTTTCAATGGACGGTTTACGAGGTAGCATGTGGTGCCTTCCACACAGCTTTGCTTACTCGCAAAAGGAGACCAAGTGACACAGTTGAGAGTATGTGTTGGACGTTTGGCCTTGGGGACAGGGGGCAACTTGGGCATGGAACCACCCGAACTGCGTTGGTTCCTGAACCCGTGAAAGAGTTACCACAGCCTGTATATCTTGTTTCTGTTGACTGTGGATTGTTCCACACTAGTGTTGTTTCATCAGCGGGAGATGTGTGGTCATGGGGAATGGAAAGGGGTCTAGGGCTATGCCCTGATGCTAGTTTTACAGGAACAGATTCAGGAGATGCGATTTCTCCTCTACGGATCTCAGGTGATGGAGTGCATGGACCTAAATTTAATGATCCGGTTCAAGTATCTTGTGGAGCTGCACATACCGTTCTTGTTGCTCATGATGGATACAAGCTATGGTCTTGGGGCAGGGGAAGGAGTGGAGTTCTTGGAAATGGCAAAACCGTCGACTGCTTTGCCCCGTCAATTGTACTATGGCCTCCACTGCATGAGGATTTCAAACAAGAAGAGCTGAACCAGCCAGATAAAACTGTAGATAAGAAGGGTACTGATGGAGACTCAGAGATAGAGAAGAAGTTATCTTTGGCCATGGAAGAGACGAAGCTCCTACAATCGAAACTTTCCACCATGGAACGTTATGCAAGCATACTTCACTGTTCAATCTTTGGTAATCCTTTCGAAGAGCAAGATATCCCTAATTCATTGCAGAACTCTGACACTTTTGATATTGCAAGGGAATGGGAACGCATGCTGGAGTCAGCAGATCGTAGAAAGCTTGTTAGGCTGGAAATGTTCTATCGAAACATGCTCGCAGGGGTAAAGGATAAGATGATGAAGAAAAGGATCCAGGAGATAATAAAGGAGCATCTTCCTTCTTCGACGCACGGAAAATAATATGGTAACATCGTATTGGAACAACATAAACATAAGTACATTCAGCATTATTTTTACCATGATAGGCTTCCCCTATTACCGATACAAATTACTGTGATAAGAAGGATTATACAATATACATACTGTAGTCATGAATTACTTACCATGTTTGTTTCTGGTCATACAAATCATTTGTTATTGTAAAGGTTTTGGCAATGTTGGTTTTCTGTATTTGCAATAAATAAATGGAAATTTCCTTCATCTTGTTTATTCATGGTTGAATGCCAATTATTCAGTATTCACCCTGCTTTGCTATAGTAGTAATAAGATTAACATTTTATTTGCCTTTACTTATATTTGATCGAGAATGTTTATACATCTTTCACTCCTACACAGCACAAACTATATATTCCATTTGTTTTCTTCGAGTCCGTGTTTCGTACATTGGTAATGGAGTTTCTTAACTTCACGAGCGGGAAAAAGCTTCTCACCATATGCATCGATTGATAATCTCACTTGTGAAGTTTAAGAACTTCGCTCACGGTGGATTCGAATAATTTCTTCTGTTCTTAGTTTCTTCTATTCATTGGGT
Source organism: Hibiscus tridactylites (assembly GCA_958450335.1). NCBI lineage: Eukaryota > Viridiplantae > Streptophyta > Magnoliopsida > Malvales > Malvaceae > Hibiscus > Hibiscus tridactylites. The sequence continues at coordinate 92,998,685 of OY288278.1, read as the reverse complement.
ACCCAACATCCATGTAGTCCATATGGTAGACCATAAGGAAGCTTTGCTCTTGCAATTTCTTCAAATGTTGACCCATCCAACAATAAAGCATACCCACTTCCATTTTTCTCACTAATCAAGGAGATTACGACACCATCATCTTCCTCCGTCGCTCCCGGCCGAGCCACGAAGAACGGCTCGGACGGCACAGCTCCTTCGTCACGCCAATTCTTTGCCACCTTCTTAACTAAATCAAGCTGCCAGAGCATAAACAAACCAACTTCAGCACATTTTTTGTGTGCACATTAGTCATCATCAGCAAAATTGCAAATTACCTTGGTGAGGGTATTGGGGAAATGGCATGGGCGTTTGGCTCCACAAGCATAAGCATATCTGTATTTTTTACCCAAATTTGCAGGGTTGATGCTGCACATATCCATGCCTCTGCCATGTTCATTTGGCTCCAATGCTGATTCCAACTTCCCATAGGGACTCCCATCCAATGGAATTGTGAATCTTCCCACCCTGGTATAATCAAATTAGCTGTTAAATCATGCATGCATGCATGCATGCAATATGTATGTATGTATGTATGTCTTGGAGCTTACCTTGCATCAGGTAATATATCGTCATTTCCATTGAAAGACCGTAGATTATGAAGCCTAAGCCGATCGAGAATTGTGGTATCAGCGTTGTGTTCGCAACAATCGGCGATAATGGCAGTCACCCGACCGTCTTCGTCTACCACTTCGTACGCGTTGATGAAATGAAACGTGACGAATAATGGCACTTCCACGCTCGCCACCTTCAGAAACACTTTCCAGAATGAACAAAACTAAACATAACAGAAAGAAAATCGAATTCGAAAAGAGAATGGGAATTCACTTACGATTTTTCCACTAGCTTTACACATAACATGAAGGAAAGCTTTAGATTCAGGATGCCACTCGAATTTGTACAATGGAGTTGGTTCAGCTCTGAGTAAATTTTGTGCACAATATCTCAATGGCATCTCGGGCACGACAACATAATGTTCGGTCACCGGAAACGAATGCACCCAACCGGGAGCCGGTCCGGCACGACAATTAACCCTTCCAATCACCTTCCTTTCATTAGTCCATGGTTCCATTCTCACCACCAAGTAGCCAGGGTTCACTAAATCAGGCAGCAAGGTCAAGAACTCGGTTTCGGTCACGATCGGATGAGCCGAGTGTATCAATCCCCCTAATGTATCACTATATTCGAACCTCCCCAATGTGTCCAAGCTATCGGGATCGATAATTAGGGACCCTTTTTGAGTCTCCGTAAGGCAAACGACTCGGCCATCTCCGAGCTTGACGACACCGGTGTTGGCGTTATCGGTTAAAGAAGCGCCGGAGAAGAGCTTCGCGATGTCCCCTACGTAGGCCATGAAGTTTTCGTATTTAGGAACTTCTGAGAATTCTCTGAAGCAAATCCTCTTGTTTTTCCTTGCAGCCTTGTAGGCTTCGGACTCGATTTGTCGGTGACCGGCGATTAACCGGCCGTGCTCGAAGTGGAGTTTGACCAGTGTTGCGTAGCCGTCAAAGAGGTGACGGAAGTTGTAATCTTCTATGTGCCATAGACCTGGGCCATTTCGCAGGTACGTCCCTTTCTGCATGTCATTAAGGTAAATTAATATTAATTAATTAATTATATAAATAATCACCACATAAAATATACACTTGATATTGACTATTTGTTTATAAATCTCTTGTATATAAAATATTACCATGTCGTCAAGATTTTATGCCATGTACTCTATCATTTATATATAGAGCCTACCATTGTTTTTTCTTTTAGAAAGTATTTTGATACACAAATATATTAATTTTATGATGTAAGGATCTTATGTAAGATTTTAAATTGTAGTGTTTAGAATTTAGAATTTAAGTTTAGTTAGGTTAGTGATTTTTAGGCTTAAAATAAAGGATTAATATCCTATACATGGGTGGTGGAAACTTAAACTTTCCACAAGCGCCTTAGTTTTAGGGTATAGGGAGTTGATTTAGGGTATATGGTATATGGTTTAGGGTTTAGGTGTATGGGTTTAGAATTTAAGAATAGTTGTTTCAATTTAAGGTTTAGGATTATAATTTAGAGTTTATAGATTAGGGTTTAGTTTTTAGGGTAATATGGTGAGGATTTAAGTTTTAACCTATAAACCCTAAATTATAACCCTAAAGCTTAAATTAAAATAATTATCTCTAAATTTTAACCCCTACACCTAAACCCTATACCCTAAATTAACTATCTATACCCTAAAATTAAGGCGCTTGTAAAAACTCCCAGTTTTCATCGCCTACGTATAGAATATTTATCCTAAAATAAATATATTGTGTAAAATAAATTTTAAACCGTTTATGTTTCAGGATATTATTTATTTTGTTTTTGTTTTTTTAAGTGGGTGGGCCAATGTGTTGGTTAGGAAAGGAATTTTTTGAAAATAGTCCCTGGGTTTTGTAACTTTTTATTAAGGTTGTCCTTGAATTGTTTATTTTGTCTACATTAGTCCATGAACTTAACAAAAATTTCAACTAGTTCCTTGAACTTTAGTCCTAGAACTTGACTAATTTTTTCAACTTGACCCCTAAACTTAGATTCTGTTAAGGACTAAAATATGTGACGGGACCCAAGTTTAGGAAACATGTTGGGAAAACTAACAAGGTCATGGACTAATGCAGACAAAAAAGTAGAGACCAATTTGGAAAAAGTTACAAATTTCAAGGACTAAATGTTGCTTTATCCCTTCTTTAAAGTAGACAAAAGAGAGGAAAAAGACAAAGCACCAAGTAGTTGTGCTCTTCAGTAGCTGGTAAAAGATGAAATTATATTCTCTTCGACATTTTCAAGGAAAGGACTTGCAGAGGTAAACATGAAGTGAAAATGGAAAGAACACTGATTTTCATTATTTATCTGCTCAATCAAAATGAAAAGTCTATGTAAATTACTCCTTTCGTCTCATAAATTATGTCTTACGCTGATTTATGTAAAATAATTAAAATGATAATTTTATATTTGAAAAATTAAAATTTTCGTACGTACGTACCAGCCACAAAGGTATCTCTCCTTGCACAACCAGCTCTCCTTCCCATCGTTCCTGCCTGACACTCGTCCATGCAGTGTGGTGGTTCCGATCCCGACGATCGACGGTTTCGTTATCCAACGATGGAACAATCACCGGCCGTCGCAACGGACTCGCTACGCCGGCAACCGCTAACCCTCGCCTCTCCTGTTTCCTAGTGAAACCAAGCTTGTTCCCCAAGAAAAACCCATGATTGGAATGATTGAAATCCAGTGAAAAATGGTGCCTGCAAACACCAGAAAGTGATTGGGAATCCATAGCTGGAAAAATATAGCAATAAGGACAAGGTATGATTGTTGTTGATTAATGGCGTAAATGGCATTTGGTATTTATAGAACCGGCCGGGGAGAGAGAAGCTTAATTAGTGTTCGGAATCTTGATTAGTGGAATTCCCTTGCACTATAAGACACAAGGCTTAATCTCTTAATTTATATGGTATAGTTCAAGTATATTCTCTTGATTTATTTTTAATATTTTTAATATTTTTAAAAAAAATTATTGCCCTCACGGTTTCCCAGGTTTTATCTGACTAATTCGGACCGACTTACGTCGTACAAGTAACTTTGGTGAATGAGTTCTTCAGTGGGGATTTTCTGCATACACAAGACCTCAAACTCGAGACTTGCTTATGCAATACATATTTGCTTACCACTTAGACTAACCTCGCTGGTTATCTTTTTTAAATTTTGATGTCATGTTACTGAAATACAACAAATGAGTTAATATTTGATGCATTATCGGTCAGAGATGAATTGAGGGTGTGTTAGGGGATAGTTGCATCCTTTGGAAATTTTAAATTCTCATATATTTTAGAATTTTTTGTACTTTATATTATGATCTAATTCACATACAGTTTTACTAAGTATAAAAGTTCGTACCGCATATATAAAATTTTGCATCCGTCTATATTGTTAGTGTATTTTTTCCTACACAAACATGCCTATTTGAATTCCACAATATAAAATTTAAATCTTTGATTTTAAACCTTAAACTTTAAATTCTAACATTAAACTATAATTTTGAAACCATATACTTTAAGATGAATCATTTTTATCATTAGCAGATATAAAAACCCTAATTTTTAGTAACTTTAAGAACTTTAGGTTAAGGAGTGCAGCATATAAGTGTGCAGCACATGGGGTTTCATTTCCTTGTAAGAAAAAAAGGGTACCCATCACTTAAATATTGTCATTTCCTTTGTCCTTGATGTCCCAGCAAGAATATTTTGCTTTGATGATGCTAATGTTGCCAAACTTTGTTGCTGTCTCCTTAGGAATCTGCCATTTCTGAAATACTATACTATACTACTATACTATACTATACTATACTATACTATACTATACTATACTATACTAAACTATACTATACTATACTATACTATACTATACTATACTATACTATACTATACTATACTATACTATACTATACTATACTATGTATGATCTGATCATCACCAGAATACATGAAAATGTGGAGGGTTGGCATTGGTTTTTGGGTAATTTTATTTATCTAAAATGATCAATGAAAGGGTTATTTATCAAAGTTTATACAAAATATAGGTTTAACGGTATTAAAAATCCTTGAACTTAAAAAAAACAATTAAGTTTTTACACTTTGAAAGTTTTCAGTTCACCCTTTTGACTAATATTGATAATTAAATCTATTTTTTTTCTAAATCAGTTGGTACCATGTGTCGTGCCACTATGCTGTCATTAATTAGTATTTTCATAAATATATTATTTTTTAATATTTGTTATAATTTTTTAGAACTCTTTTAGAATTTTTGTTCAAAAAAATCTACAAATTTCGCATGACAAAATTGTAGTGTGTCACATAAAACAAATTAAACTAGTTTTGTAAAATACGATCAAATTGCGGGTCATGACATGCATGCACAAGTTTAAATGCACGAAAGGTTCCTAAAATATAACTCATATTTTAAATTGTCCCATAAATAGGTATACAAAATATTAATCTAAATAATATTATTTCAATAATTTAAATATATATATATATCACTTAACAAAATCTAATTTAGTATAAAAGAATCTCAAATATCAATCAAGAATTTGTACAATACTAAGAAAACAAACATAATATTAATCAAAGTAAATGTGTAATTTAACGAGGATATAAGAGAACAGTCTTTTATATGAATATGTTGTAAGTTTCCAAGTCATTCCAAGCCATCTATATCTATTGTAAGGTAGGTCAATTGTAGCCTACAAAATCTAGTCAAATTTGGTGTTTGGGTTTCCCCAAACTACCTGCGAGGCAACCACCATTTAACTTTTGATATGATAGGACATTAACTACATCATCTCATTTTGTAATACTCATAAATTAGATTAAGAAAGTTTTATTTCATATATATTTTTATTTTAATTGACCTAATAATAGTAGTTAGTTTTATTGAATACAGAGAAAATGCAATAAAATTATTATTTTCTTACAAAAACTGAAGTAGACTAATTATATTGGGTTATTATTTGATATATTGACGGTGTAAATATTTTTTACACAAGCATGTATATTTTAACTTTAAAATTTAAATCTCTAACCCTAAAAATCTTAAATTCTAAACCCTTAACCTTAAATTCTAAACCAAATCTTTAAACCCTAAATTAAACCCATCTGTGAAATATTTTTTCTCACTGTTAGTGTATAGGATAATAATCCAATCATGTTATCTGGTCATTTATCCTAAAACTATCATAATGCACCTATCTTTCTTTTAAGACATAAAGCATATATATATATATATATATATATATATCCAAATGTTTGACTGAATAGTCAGTTTAACCCATATTTTTTGAAGCAATCTAACCTTCAACGTTTTATTTTGAGTCAAAATGATCTTTCTGTGGATAAAAATTGTTAGTCAACTAATGATAAACAACTTGAAATGACTTGACAGAATGACACGTCAGCACAAAAAATAATTTTATATTTTATTGATGTGATATTTTTTAAGTCAACACCTTTGTCTATATGTCGTTGTCATGTCAGCGTGCACTGCCATGTATGTTTGCCACGTCATTTACCATTAGTTGACTAACAATTTTCATCCGGAGAAAGGTCACTTTGACCCAAAATGAAATATTGAGGATTAAATTGTTTCAAGAAAAAAAAAGGCCAAAGTGACTATTCAATCGAAAGTTGTGTACATTTTTTTACATTATGTCTTCTTTTAAAAGGAAATAAGAGCCTAGTTAAAACTCTCTTCTTATCTTATAGGAAACGAGTTTATAATTACATGTTTTTTACGGATTTATATTCAATATACAGACAATGAAACAAAAATTTTTCACAAGCACCTTAGTTTTAGAGTTTAGGATTTAGAGGTTATGACTTTATGTTTAGGAGTTCAAAATTTAAGAGTTTTGACTAAAATTTAATTTATGGTTAGAAGTTAAGGTTTAGAGGTTAGAGTTTATTATAGTTAGAGGTTTAGAGTTTAGCTTATAAATCTTAAATTCTAACGTTAAACCCTAAATACTAACCACAATACATCAATTATAAACTATTAAAACTAAACCCATAAATCCTAAAATCAAATCATAAACACTAAAATTAAGGTGTTTAGAACTTTTTTGTTCCTACCGCTTATGTATAAAATAATTATTTTTTATTACTATAATGAACTAAGACCCAACAATTCTTACGTCAATAACATTGACACAACAGCAAAAATTAGAATATCTCACCGTCTAAAGTGGGAAATTAAACAAATTTAAAGTCTCCCTTTGAATTCCAAAGCATCAATGATTTTTTCAATGAACACAATTTTCTTTTATATGTGTATGTATACATGCACCCAATTTCCATGTGTTCATAGTCCATACCCCTTTAGGAAAGTGGGGAAAATGAATTCTTCAAGTTGCAAACTTTCTAATAATTAGGGTACGTGTAAGGTTGCATTACAAGTGTGATTGGGGGTCCATGTGTTGGCCAGTACCTCACCTCTCCTAAGTGTATAAAACTAATACACTTTGGAAAACTTACAATCCACCTCTAAATGGCAAACATTATTATTATTATTATTATTATTATTATTATTATTATTATTATTATTATTATTATTATTATTATTATTATTATTATTATTATTATTATTATTATTATTATTATTATTATTATTATTATTATTATTATTATTATTATTATTATTATTATTATTATTATTATTATTATTATTATTATTATTATTATTATTATTATTATTATTATTATTATTATTATTATTATTATTATTATTATTATTATTATTATTATTATTATTATTATTATTATTATTATTATTATTATTATTATTATTATTATTATTATTATTATTATTATTATTATTATTATTATTATTATTATTATTATTATTATTATTATTATTATTATTATTATTATTATTATTATTATTATTATTATTATTATTATTATTATTATTATTATTATTATTATTATTATTATTATTATTATTATTATTATTATTATTATTATTATTATTATTATTATTATTATTATTATTATTATTATTATTATTATTATTATTATTATTATTATTATTATTATTATTATTATTATTATTATTATTATTATTATTATTATTATTATTATTATTATTATTATTATTATTATTATTATTATTATTATTATTATTATTATTATTATTATTATTATTATTATTATTATTATTATTATTATTATTATTATTATTATTATTATTATTATTATTATTATTATTATTATTATTATTATTATTATTATTATTATTATTATTATTATTATTATTATTATTATTATTATTATTATTATTATTATTATTATTATTATTATTATTATTATTATTATTATTATTATTATTATTATTATTATTATTATTATTATTATTATTATTATTATTATTATTATTATTATTATTATTATTATTATTATTATTATTATTATTATTATTATTATTATTATTATTATTATTATTATTATTATTATTATTATTATTATTATTATTATTATTATTATTATTATTATTATTATTATTATTATTATTATTATTATTATTATTATTATTATTATTATTATTATTATTATTATTATTATTATTATTATTATTATTATTATTATTATTATTATTATTATTATTATTATTATTATTATTATTATTATTATTATTATTATTATTATTATTATTATTATTATTATTATTATTATTATTATTATTATTATTATTATTATTATTATTATTATTATTATTATTATTATTATTATTATTATTATTATTATTATTATTATTATTATTATTATTATTATTATTATTATTATTATTATTATTATTATTATTATTATTATTATTATTATTATTATTATTATTATTATTATTATTATTATTATTATTATTATTATTATTATTATTATTATTATTATTATTATTATTATTCTCTTCGTTACATTTTTGTAATTTAAAAATCATACTTATTGCTTCTGTGTAAAGAAAAAAAATAAAGTAAAAGTGCTTTTGTTTGGGACCATGCATATGCTTGATTATAAAAAAAAAAACACAAATCAATTTACTTTCTGGATCCTTCTGATTTCTGACCCAACTATATATTTTAAATTTCATATTCGGTTTACGATTTACATTCGGGATCCGTGGTTGTCTCTTTCAATTATGTCTTTTTCAAGGTTCAAACTTAAATCTTCTCTTTAAAAGTTTATCTCAAAGTCGTTCGTTCATCAACATTTATCTTCTTATGAAAAATTCAAGATAATTAGAAGATTCAAATTCGAAATCAACTATATCCTATCAACATTTATGTATCTTTTGTTGAACAAAATTTTGAGCACTAAATTATTTACTAAGAAACACTCCCTAAAGTGCACTTGAGTTTTGTATATTGTTTCAAGTGAGGAATGCTTGAAGGGAGACCAACTTAAAGAAATTGTATAGGAGAATGTTTGCAACAAGCTAAGAGTTGAGTTGGGGTTAAAGTATTTTTCGTACCGAGTTGATTTAGTGATTTTCTCTGTAAGCAAAGTTTCACAGATGCAAGATCGTTGATATGAACTGCGTAATCGTTTTCTTGTGTTCTTTGATTACGTTTTCTATAGTATTTCTTAAAAAAGTGGCCACTGTAACCAACGAGGTTGGTCCAAATGGTAAACAACTTGGTATTGCTTAAGTATGTCTCGACTCGGAGCCTTTTGCTGAGTAAAAAAAAATTCGCCAGAAGACTCACATTCTAAAACCACGTCCAAATTAGTCAGGAAAAATCCCTGAGAAATCCGGATGACAACCAAATAAAGAAGTGACCATTATTTGAGCCACACCTTAACATAAATCAACTTAAATAAAATAAAATCTTTTGAATATTAGAATTAAAAAACCTTATAAAAAAACTATCAACAATGTTATAGGAAGGGTACAAATATGTGATGATGGGGTTGAAATTGCTTAATGGTCCACTTGCCCTAAGTACTATATTTTAAGGTGGTTTCAACTTCACTAAGAAATCAACACCCTTGTAATTGCTAAGGTCTCACTCATGTCCCTCTTGATTCCCACAATTATGAGTTGAATTTTACTTAATGTGTGACATATATATAGTACTTATTTCATTCTTTCCTTTTTGTTTTTTAATAGAAAAAAACTATTTTTTGTGGCAGACAAAATTAGGGTTTCCCACAACCAACTAATTCCCTTGTATTTTAATTAGGGTTAACAAATTTTCTAATTTAGTGGAGACTTGAGGGTCCAATTTCCATGATTGCAATGAGGTTGAAACAATGTTGATTCACATTTTGAGCCCAATAACATTTTTTAACTTCTTATATTATTTATATCTATTTTTTTTTACGGATAACACAGTTCGAGTTTGAGTCATCAAAATAAATAAATAATTTACTCTATGCTATTGAGACTACTCCTTAAATTATGAGTACCACAAAATTTTAAATGGTAATAAGGCCTTTGATTTATTTCTAAGGAATTTTTTGCAATCTAAATTACTATCATAGTAATTACACCTAAATCTAATTATCTGATGCTTTTTTGAACGCACAAAGTACTTAGACACAATTATATAAATTTAAACTTTAAGATAATATTAACAAAAATATTAAAGAGTATAATTAGGTGCATAATTGTTTCAATTATGATACTTGTCCAAACACGTTATGATTGTATAATTTATCACAGAGCTATTATTTTATTTCCAAAAAATATGTCTAATAGAATATGTAGCGCTACCATTTATATTTCAAGACTTATTTTTTCCTTTTCAATGTGAGATTAATGACCTCGCTTCTTCTCAGACGTGACATTCACCCACTCAACCTTGTGACGCCCTCGTCACGAGCTTTTGCTCTCGTGATTGGTCAATTGTCATGATTGTCCACCCTGCTTACCTCACTTATTGGCTCTTGGCGTAAAATCGGGCAGTTAAACTGTCATACAACTTGTCACGGGACTATTACCCTCTTCCCAAAAGATATGTCTGATAAGATGTGCATCGCCACTGTTTATATCTCAAGACCTCTATTTTCTTTTTCGATGTAAGATTAATGACACCGCCACTTTTCATACGTGACAAATTACATATAAATATATTTAAATTTAATTGTATAATGACTTTTCATATATACCCTAAAAAGATAAGCACACTATGCTTATATATTTATTGATTTTGTGTTTTTTTTTTGTACCTTTGATAATTTATGATACATATTTATGTCTAGGATACTAGTACGATATGATGCCATACACATATGGACAAGATCAGTACTTGGCGTTGCCAAACCCTTCTTGTTTTATTCTTCAAGTTAAAATAATAAATGCAATTATATACAATAAGAGTTATTATATTATTATGATTGGAAAAAAAATACTAAGTTTATGGTGTATTGATAATGAATATTGTTTTATTTTCAATTGATATTAGATTTGGATATAATAGCTTCACACTGACACACACTTGCAGACCGGGACGAATGTTCGAATATCTACTCTTAAAATTTTTGATATAATAGCATTTGAAGTCCTTTTAGTTTAAATAATAATCAAATAAGGTCTTTGTCCATCTCAATTTTTAAATTTAATGACTTAATAGACCTTTGTCCTTCTCAATATTCTATCCTAACTTCGTCCTTACTTGCAGACTAAATTTTTCGAACTCAAATCATTTAAATGAAACACGTCATTTTTTTTTACCATTAGAATCACTCTTTGGATTCTTCTATCAGTGGAAGAATTAAGACATAAGTATGATGCTCCATAATATAAATAGCATTGAACTCAAATGATTGAAACCAAAATGACCTGAAATCTAAAATTGATTCGAACCTGAAAACGAGTCGAAAATCGTTAAACCCGAAACCGACCGACCCACCCATTTCACAAGTCTATTTAGGATTGTTTGGTTCGCCGGTTTATCCGAACTAAGTTGCAACCCGACCGAACCATTCCGGAGCATTGGCCAATAAATGGAAAACTACTCAAGAACATGTATAGTAGAACCTCATTTATCAATTATCATATACACATTGTTATTCTATGCTTTAAAATGGCATTGCATTTTATCAACACATGATTCTACAGCGATGGATCATCGGCTACGGTATCATTTAACTATAAAGATTGAAAAGTATATTCCGTAGTGTGCCGCCGTGATCTTGATCGGATTATAGCCCGGGAGGTTTCAAAAACGGAGCCAGACCGAAAAGACCTTCCATATCAACAGGGACCTCAAGAACACTTTTAATGACCTCTGGTGTTGTAGTCTTGCCTTTCCAAGTGTTAAACCATGGCCCCCCTCCTACTTCTAGTGCTGCCATGTCACTTTTAACATCCAAGATTAGCTGCATATCGGAAATATGTTCCGGTAGTGAGTATCGATGAACATATCGGAACCAACTACCAGGGCTGATAGCAATAATAGGATACGGACTAAGTCGATCAGCATGAAACTATTACACATATAATAGCTTTGCTACACCAAGAACAATATCAAGACTACCAAGGCATGTTTACAATATCAAAATCATATGTTCCTCGATTCCCATCCCGAATGGATGAAATTTGGACCGGCAGAAAGCCGCCTAGGCAGCTTTATTAATATATCGGTAGGATTAAGACGGAAAAAAATTCTGAGATTGTACTAAAAAATGCCGGGAAGATAACAATAACATACCTTGCCCTTACTTCCACCGGCAGTTTTTTCCCAGATCTTCAATGTTAGATCACCGGAACAAGTGTCCTTACAAGCAGGAGCAAGACCAGCCTCCACTGTTGGAGCACGCAATGTTGTACCCGAATCAGTTGTTGTTGCCTCTATCTCGACCTGCTCGTAAATAGGAGTATATAAGAGTTCACCAATAAAGACAGTTAAACTCGAAAGAAATTATTCAGACCACCTAGCAAAATCGAATCTATAAGTTACCATGTGTGTTGTGTTTTCCGCAGCAATGTTCCAGTAACCCCACTGAGCAATTTCCCAAGTTAAAACGCCATTCCATGGCACGAATTCGTAGAAAATTCCATCATAGTGCACTCCAATCTACACAAGCATATACAAAATTAACTACTAGTTTACAACAAAAGATATAGTTTGCTCTGATTACAAGGTATATATGATGTGATTCAGTTCTTAAAAACATTAAGGAATTAACAAGATTTTTTTCATGCTACAGCAATCATTAACAGAAGCAAAGCAGACATGAAAATTGCTAGAACGGAAGTACCGTACCAATGCAGCATTTTCAAAGGTCTCGGTCAGGCCAGGCAGTTGCCTTAATCCACCAGCAGCAGTCAGAGTAATTTCACCCCTAGCACCTTCAAAGACATTACATTGAGCCTGCGGGAATACGTCAATGATGAAATCACCATGATTAAAAAGATGGCTAAGCATGAATATGATTCAGTAGAAAACCTAGCACAACCAAAAATGTCTCCGGATCATCCATCGTTCAGCTAAGCATTCAAGGAGATGTGAAGAAATGGAGAATTACCCAAAACCATTTTCTAGGGAAGCCTGCACCCCAATTCTTTTCTGAATATGAAGGGGCATCTTGAAACTCAAACCTTTCACCATCCCACTCTATCCAGCCTGCAGTCCAAAGTCACAACATGAGATAATATTCTCAGTAAAGCATGGATTTCTAAAGAGAAAATTTCAGTCAGGGTGATCGGAAATGATAGTGATCAGCATAGAAAACTGAGCGCAGAAGCAGACCATAGTATACGAAAAAAATTTAAAAAGTAAATAAATAAAGAGGAGATCCATTCAAAGTATAAATGAAAATAGGAAGGAGAGAAGCAAGTACCTGTTGAAAGTCCAGAGGCCATGCAAATTTGCCAATGGGGCTCAAATATGGGAAAAGCAGCAAGCCAGCCGGCCGTTGACTTCTGCTTCGATCCAACATCACCCCATCCGTATATGGGGCGAGTACTGTACTCCCAACTTGCAGTTTTAACAGTTTCTGCATAATATGTCCTGCAATTAAAACCTAATCATGTAAAAGAAATGCTGAAATGATTGACAATAAATTAGAAATGTTTCCCAATTTCTAGTTTTGATTAACCTAAAATGAAACTTTATAGAATATAATTTTGAATGAAAACAAGAAACAGGACTTGATGGAGAAACCAGTTCTGTTCTGATGGCATGTTTGTAAGGGAAAGAACTTGTAACTATAGAGCAGGAATTCTTGTGCAGGGGAGCACAAGCACAACAACCATAAAAATAACGTTTCATCGATACTTCTTACAGAGACATAACACTATTAATCATTTTGGGACATCCTAAAATAAGTGTCTGCTGTTATTCACACACTGGCACCATCAGTCTGATACATCTACACAGCTAGAGTTAAATGCAAAGCAACAATGACAGCAGGTAAAAGCAAAGCAAGGATTTATTTCATATGTTTGATATATATATATATATATGGGTTCGATATGAAGAAGCACCTGCCATCATCACGAATAGAGCCTTGACTCCAAAGAGGGGTAACTTGAAAGCCTTCCAAAACTTTTCTATTGAATTCCTACAGGGAACAACCACGCAAAATATTCGAAGCTACTAAAGAATCAAGATTAACCAATATAAAATATCTCAAAGCAGAAACATTCAGGCTTGCTTTCCAGGCATTCTACTTCGAGGAGTAGAATCCAAAAACTGCCGACTAACCTGGGGAGGAACCTCCTTACTTGGAGGTTGAGAGGCTTCGTTGGCTACAAAAGTATTCCCCAATATTAGCTCATGTCTTCCTATGCATTGAAAAATTGTTAATTAGGCATATACATTTTATAGCTGCACTATTAAGGTGTAAAAAGTAAAAACAGCAAAAGATGATAATGGTAGACTAACTCAAACAACTAAACTGATGCAACTGAGTTTTATAAAGTTTATAACAGTAGGCCATACTGATGCTAAACGACCTAAGCACTCATATCAAATTATTAACTGACAACAACCCTTTTAAACAAAAGTATTAGGTTACTATGGTGCATAAAATGGATGAAACATCACAGTAGGGACGGAAGCAGGACTTCCCTATAAAGTTTTAGGGGGCAAAAATAGATTTTCAATAGAAAATTTCTAAAATTATTTTAAATCATATACGAATTTCAAATTTTCAAGAGGGCGACCGCCTCCTCGGTCCATCGCTGCATCACAATGCAACAAAATTAAGAGGTTGCAGTGAATCAACATCAAGTTAAATTTCCTCGGTCAAACAAATTAGAATATCAGCATATATGCTATTTTACACTGAAGTCAACAAGGTGCAGCAACTATATAGAATAAGTGAACATATATTCCTAATAGACAGCAGTTTCATACTTTCATACTTACATTACTAAATGTTTAGAAGTACGAAAACTTACTTCCCCAAAAGTTTTGAGATTCCTCAGTGTATTGGCATATATACTTGTCATAAGCACCAAGAATTTGAGCCCCAACTCCTGTAAATCTAGGACCGTGCTGCAGTGTTTCTAATGGCGTCAGTTTCTTCCTAAATGCAGGATTCTCCACCGAGTACATGAAGCAAAAGCTCTGTTTTCGTTCCGGGATTGATACCTTAAAGTACCAACCCTCAAAAAACTGTCGAGAAGTCCCATCAAAGTGGTACCTACAAATAACTTAAGCATTTAATTATTGGAATTTTATAGAACATAGCCTTTGGTTAGTTGGTCACCATAAATGATAGCCCAGAGGAACCTGGTAATTACATTTTAAAGATGGTATATCAGATAATAATTTATAAATTATATTTATCGTCAACCAGTTAGTCTAATGAAACGTTACACTAGATTTTTTTATATAAATAAGTAAGAATTCGAATTATAACATTGTGAATGAAACAAATTCGAGTAAAAAGTTTGACTGCATTTGCATTACTGGATTGAAATTAATCAATTAGATATAGGTGGACATATAAAAATATATATAAATTATTTATTAGTTAAAAATATTAAATAGGAATAATCTCATTATCATACTAATCAAACATTTTTAAGCATTTTCAGAAAATAAATAAATAAAAGGTTCTAAAAAGGGAAAAGCCAAGTCAAACCTTGAAAATGAAAATCAATCAAATTCAACAGATATTGATCAAATTCGTTAAACACAAAATAAGGCTAGTCGAAATACCCGCTGTGAGGAGTTCGAGTGCCTCGATTAGCCGGCGTGGGAACATAAACCGGCTTAACAGGAACGGGCCTCTTGGCTGCCGGCGAAGTTGTTTCGGTTTCAGTCTCGGAAACGGAGCTGCACGCGACAAACGAGTTGGATCCAAACCCGGCACGGCTGAGAGGACGGAGGCGTCGAACGGAGAATGCATTGGAAGTTGAAGATTGAGAGACTTTAACGGCAGATTTGGAGTTTAGAGAGCGAAGTCCAACGTAACAAGGAGAAAATCGATGAAGCTCGTTGATTAAGCAGCTGTTTGGATCCATGGAAAATCTCAAGAATTTGAAAAAACAGACGGGAAAACAAATAGAAAGTTTTGAGAAGGAAACAACCGTTGAATTTAAACCGAACACAAACAACACTGAGCCAGTAACATCCTTTTCAGGGAAGTAGAGTACTACAGGTCTGAACAACACATGTAATATAGTATACATTATTATGATATTCTTGTAATAAATAGATTTTTTTTATAATAATATGTGTATGATATATGAATTTATTAATTTAAATCAAAATATTACAGATATATTCACTGTAATACTACCCCATTCAGTTTTATTTCTGTCATTAAAACGTCAGAAATCGAATTATTGACGTCTATAAATTAATTAGTGGTTGGTTATAAATAAATTTACTTTTATCATTCATCAATTTAATTTTTTTATGCTTGTCACTTTCAATCTCTAAAAGGAAATAAATTACATATTTTTTTGGTTGTTTTTCTGGTTTTTTAAAATTTTACGCTAACTAATTTCGACCGATTGGTGTTACACACCTAATTTTGGTGAGTGAGTCTCTCAACATAAATTTTCTGTATACACAAAACCCCAAACTCGAGTCTACTTAAATGATATTTAACTACTTACCACTATAATCAACTATGTTAGTGAAGAAATTACACTTTTATCTTACTTGTATTTCTGAATATTATAATAATAACAATATGATTTATTAAGTGGTTGAGTAGTACTCAAAGAAATTCATTCGTTCTTTTATGTAATTTTTTTAATAAAGTTTTATGTTAATTTAAATCTTGACATTTACATGGACAATATATTTATATATACTAAAAATTACACTATCATTTAATCAAATTCATCTATTCATAAAATATTTTGTATTCGTGAAATTAAAAATTAATTTATTAATTATAATTTTTCATAACTCAACAAGTGTCTTAGTAGAAAAGCGAATGATGTTCATCTGAGAAAATATAAGTTCAAATTATTTTGTCTACAAGGTGTATATGCATTATCGAATGGTTAAAAATATCTATAAATATATACTGCATTGTAATCCCTTTTAGAATATTTAAAAAATATATAATTTTTCAATAATATTTATTCTCATTGTTTTCCATTTTTGTCTTTGTCTTACTACACGTGGCACTTTTCCTTACACGCAAGAGGAGAACGTGTATACAGTACAAGACATTGGAATTTTAGTATTCGACTAACATACAATATATTTCGAGCGGTTATATTTCGAGAAACACTCATTTTTTTTAGAGTCCTCAATTCTTTTTTCCTTTAAATATGATTAGGACTAAATAGATTTTGTAAAAAAAAAATAATCTCGTTATATTTCGAGAAATTAGAGTCAATTTTTTAAAATCATATTTTTATTATATTATAGATCATTTTTTTCGAAGTTGTCCCACAACAGTTTCGTTATGGGTACGGTTTAAACAAGAAAAATGATCGGAATTCCTCTCGGTTGATTTCGTGATAATCCGGTTAACCAAACTATTATGCTCGAACATGTAGGACTGAGATTTGCTTTTTGGGATCGATTGTATGGACATTATGGAAGCATCAAAATACTTGTATTTTTAATCCGTATAATTTGGAAAGATTTTACATTCTTGAGCAGAGTAACAGATTGCAATTGGAGTGTGTGAAGGCTTTAAATTCCGCCGTGGCAATAGCGAATTTATAACTGCTCATAGCCAGGTTTTCGGATCGTTGGATGGTACCTTTGAAAGGGTGGCGGAAATTAAACACTAATAAGGCTCGGGATGGCTCGATTCGATTTGCAACGTGTTGTGGAGTTATCCGCGACAACAATGGAGTATGGTTGTTTGGGTTTTCCAAGTTTGTAGGCATTATGTTCCATCCTTGATCAGCTTGGGGTTTCGCCCATGATTTTTGCAACACATCTTTGGTTTGCTTATAGGAATCGGGTGGTTTTGCTCCAATAATCGTAGAGAAGCGAATAAAGTCCATCTAATAATTTATCTGTAAAGAGTGAGAACCGTAAAAGTTGAAAAAGTCAAAAAGAGCCTGAAAATTTTAAACTCTCATATAATTTAATTATTTTTATTTATTTATACTTTCTATCGATATTCTAAATCTGTACTCCCTAAAATTTTATAATTACACACACCTTAAATTTCTAATGACTCATTAACAGTTTACATTCGAACATAAAATCTTATCTTCGTTCCTGATTTGTTGGAGTGCGCATGTGCTGTGAGCAGGAAAAATTATTAGATGAGTTTGGCTCACCACGTTATCTATCATCCCATCCAATAATATTTTTCTATGTCATTTTTTCTAAGGTGAATCTTCGGATAAAAATTATCTGCCTCTTTTCGGTGCCCATATATATGCCCCAACACTAAAAAATACAAAAAAAAAATAAATTCTAACCTTTAACCCTAAATCTTAAACCCTACACCATATACCTTAAAAAATATACCGTACCTTAACTTTATACCTTAAACACTAAACTTAATTTTGAGTGTAAGAACATAAATAAAGACACCGAAAAGGGGTAGATAATTTCTATACGTGAATCTTTATCTCTTTTTATATGTAAAAAAGTGGATAACTATTAAGAAATTAAAATGAGGTATATAAATTTTTTAGTTAGTACTGTTAATGACGTGACGAGCCGAGTCGATTTAATAATTTGTATGTGAGCAGAGTGTGGATCGTAAGAGTTGAAAAGGATCAAAAAGAGCCTGTATAATATCAATCATTATGCTGGCCGACATCGAAGAATCCACATTGATATTAATTCTCCTCCCTGCGCGCTAATCTTCCCTCCTCTCGTTTACTTTTGTTTGTTGCTGTCGTTTTTAGACCACTGCTTCGTGCTTACTGATGTGATTTTTTGTTTTTAGGATTCGGTTTTTGTTGAATTTTCGAGTTTTCTGGATTTGTTCTTCCGACCTGTCGGTTTAATCATGTTTAATTAATCTCTGCTACTTTTAATTTTTTATTTATTTTCTTTCGATCATATGATAATATTTTTAATTACTTAATTTTTTTAAAAATAAACTAAATTATATTAAAAGTGATAGGATTATAAAAGATCACACCCGAACATTAAAAATTTAATGTATAAATATAAATACAATAAAACTTAAGGGTATGAAAAATATTAAAGAACAAACATATCACTTTCAGAAAGACTTGAAGCAACTTCTGAAAGAAATTTAAGAAATTATAGCTTTAATCAGAGTACTCTACGAAGACAACAAATTCTTTCGCTACTTGTTCTTGGCATATCAACACAACCACAACAGGAAATCATAAGCATTTATATATCGGCATCCTTCGCTGAAAAACGCTCGCTGAAATTTCGTCACTCGAACGCTATACTGTCAAAAGATAGACTAAAACTATCATAAAAGCAGACAAAAGAACTGCCATGAAAACAGATTTGATATAAAACTGGCAAAACAAGGAAAAACAAGAAAAACATAAAAATAAAACATTCATCACCAAAGATGAAGGTTATTTATATACAAAACCAGCAAAACGCCCAAAGGCCGTTGCCAGACGAAGATCAACAAAAAAAATGAAAAATTTGTAAATTTCTTTTAACAGTTGCAGAGAAAATGGGAGGAATGTTTTCAGATTGGACTTTTAATTTAATCACTTAATTTAAAAAGGATCAAACATAACTAGGGATGGCAGACGGGTACAGTTTCGCGAATTTCGCACCGCACCCGCCCCAGTTGGGGTGGGGATGGGTATGAGTTTGGTGGGTAGTGGGCGGGTGTGGATGTAAAAAGTCATACCCGCCGCGGGTAGTGGGTAGGTGGTGGATTTAAGACCTTACCCGCCCCGCACCCGCCCGCCCCGCACCCGCCTTCCCCGTATTCTACCCGCCATATTATGTGACTTTGAAGATATCTAATTCAATATAAAATTTGTTTTCTTTGTTTAAATTTCAAGTTAATTGCTTTAGTTCTTTGCACTGTCTTACCCTCAGATTTCTCACATAATAACTAACTTACACCGGTGTAAATTAATTATAGTTAGTTAGCTATAGTTCAGTAGAACTTACACCGGTGTAAGTTAGTTATACCACATCACAAGTTAACAATGTTAGGGTCGGGGGCATTTTAAATGACGGAAGAAAACTTCAGGGGCACATTAAACGCATCCAAAGTTCAGGCACCACATTGAACTTTCTGTCAAAGTACAGGGGGCATTGGTGCCATTATCCTATTCATGTTTTATGTGATATGGTTGCTGCCAGGCGGACGGGTAGGCGGGTACATGCGGGTATAGGCGGGTGCAGACGGGTACGAAATGGGTAATGGGTATCCAATTGGGTGGTGGGTGTGGGGATAGATTTAAGAATATACCCACGTGTGGGCGGATGTGAATTTGAAAATTATACCCGTCGTGGGTGGTGGATAGGTGGTGGATATGAAAATTTTAAGTGGGTATGGAGATGGGGAGGGTGTATTCGCACCCGCCCCGCCCATTTGCCATCCCTAAACATAACTCTAAAAACCGACATTTTTAATCTAATTAAACGTCTTAATAATCAATATCAATTATACCAAATCAATCCATTTCAATTCCAAATTATAAATGGGCACAATTTTAGAAAATAATTTTGGAAGGATGCTAGATTAGCATAAAATCTTGGGGAAAAAAATCCTCAAATTCTATCTTATGTTTTGAATGCAAGCAATCTTCCATTTTTATATTCAAATACATTTCCGTTTACTTTCTTCTAAGCATTGCTTTGGCTTTTAATTCTATAAAAAAATCCATATTAATATTTTCTTTCTCAGATCTGCAAACAGTGGTTGAATTCTCCGAAATATGCAGTCAATGTATTGTTCACGGTGGCTGCTGGGTGTTCTTCAGCTTCTTCTATGGTGGTCGATCACCCCGGTCCATGCCATTCCGCCGCGAGACCCGGTTCAATGCAACCGAACCGCCTGCACCCTCTACAATTCCTACGGTCCGTGGGGGGATCGAAAGGACTGCAACGTCAAAACCGTTTCGTACCCGACGACCGAGGAAGAGCTTCGCTCCGCCGTCGCGTACGCCAATAAAAACAAGCTGAAACTGAAAGTGGTCAGCAAGTTCTCGCACACGATCCCGAAACTAGCATGCCCTCCGTCGCTCAACTCGATGCTGATAAGCACGGCGAAATACGATTCCGGCATCGACATCGACTCAACCAATCTGGCGGTGACGGCCGATGCCGGGGTGGGATTACGCGAGCTGATCGATAAGGTGGAAGAGGCCGGGCTGAGTCTTGTTGCGGCGCCATACTGGGAGGGTGTCAGCGTGGCGGGGATGATAACCACCGGGGCTCATGGAAGCTCGTGGTGGGGCAACGGAGGAGCTGCTCACGATCATGTCGTCGGAATTAGTATGATCGTTCCGGCGAATGAATCGGAAGGGTACGCAAAAGTGATCCAAATCGGAGCTCAAGATCAACTTCTCAATGCAGCTAAAGTTTCATTGGGAACTTTGGGTGTCATTTCTAAGGTCAGTATTTCTCATCTTTGGTTAAATTACCGTTATAATCCTTGTGGTTTTCGAATATTTAGGAGCCTAATTCAAATACTTGCAATCTTTTTTGTTTAAGAAAATGGGATTAGTTATAAAATATGTTTCTTAAATCACGGGTTGACTTTTAAATCAAGCCTAATAGAATTATATAGAATGTCTATTAGAACATTTTGAAGTTTTTGGACTAATTTGAACTTTGATCTTTAGTTTAGGATCTCTTGTATAATTAAACCAAAAAAATAAGGGAAAGCTTTAATAGGAAACTGACAATAGCGTAAGTAGTAAATAATTACATTTGTCTGTATTATTTTATGCTCTTATTTGTTTCATGGACGTAAAATATTACAAAACGTAGCTGCAAAGGAAAGATAAGGGAATCTATCTTAATCAAACATAACTGAAGAATCATGTTTAGAAATTAGTTATTAAGTCATTAATTTAAAATTAAAAAATAGATATATCAGGATTTTATTTGTTTAATTTTAAAGCTAAAACTGACATAAAAATATTTTAACCGAAATGTATAGGTCAAGACTTAATTTGTCTAATTTTAAAATTAAGAGGACCTAAAAAGTAATTATACCAAAAAATAGGAGGCTAGATCTAATTCACCTGGTTTCAAAACTAAAGACCTAAAAAACAATTGAATCCAAAGAATAGGGACGTCAATTTTCTCTTACTTTGATGGGTCCTGACCTTATACGATTTAATCTAAGTTTTTTTCAAAATTGATCTTTTTTAGTCGAGTTTTCCCTTATCGTGATAAGGCTTAATTTGTCTAGTTTTATAACTAGGAGGGCCTATAAAACAATTAAACCAAAATTTTAACGAGTCATGATCCTTCCATTTGTAAATAAAGTTACGTTAATGTTGTCTGAAAATGAATCAGGTGAAGTTTTCACTTGAACGAGGATTCAAGAGAACCATTACGTATAATTTCACAGATGATGGTTCGGTCGAAAACAATTTCGTTGAACATGGTAAGAAGTACGAGTTCGGAGACATCACATGGTATCCGTCGAAACACACGGCGGTGTATAGATACGACAGTAGAGTTCCGGTCGACACTCCCGACGACGGAGTCAACGACTTTCTTGGCTTTCAACCCAATGAAATCCTCATCTCTCAAGCTATCAGAACATCAGGTATAAGCTCCACTTGTTGTCAATTCTTTAAAAATAGGTATTGATTACACTGGTAAATTTTGACCCAAACCTTAAATCTCGACTTGACCGATTCGAATTTTAATTACACCAGAATGACTTGAATAAAAAAAATCGAAACCGACCTCAAACTTGAAATGTCCCAAATCTGGAATTAGTAACAAAATGATTCTAAAATTTTGAAGGTAAGGTACACAAAATGTCATTAAACTAATTAATATTTTTACATTGAAGTTTTAAAAATTACAAAATAGTCATTAAACTTATTGAATTGTTATAAAATAATTATCGAATTTTATCAAAATTATAAAATGGTCATTTAAATTTATAAACTATTACAAAATAGTCCTTCTTATTGAAATTTATTACTATTTATAACATTTAGTGACTATTTTATAATAATTTGATAAGTTTTAATTATCATTTTATAATTTTTAAAACTTTAGTGGCTAAAAAGATTGTTTTTGTTTAGTTTGGTGACCATTTGTGTACTCTATCCATTTTTAAAAGTGTAAATATAGATTTTGGTACCTAAACTTTACTTCAAGGTTCAATTTGGTAAGTTTTCTTTAAACCAATTATATACTCCAACTTGACTTTAAGGTTCAATTTGATATATAAAGTTTGTAGGTCCGATTAGGCACCTAAACTTTACAATTGATACTTGAACTTGATTTTATGATTTATAAGTCATCAAGTACCAATTTGAACCAATAAATGTTGTACCTATTTGGACTGAAGTAAATATTAGGTACTGAATTGGTTTTTTTTTTTTTTTTTTTTTGCAGAAAAACTAATGGAGAGTACCAAAAGCGTCAATGGAAATTGTAAGTTGGCGGCCACTACATTAGCCTACAAGAAACTGATAGCCAACGGATTGAAGAACAACGGAATGATTTTCACAGGCTATCCGGTCGTCGGTCGCCAGGGGAAAATACAGACATCCGGCTCATGTCTGTATTCTCCCACGGCAAGGATCGACGCCTCCTGTGCTTGGGACCCAAGAATTAAAGGCCTCTTCTTCTACGAATCCACCGCGATGTTCCCCGTCCCGAAGTTCGGAGACTTCGTCAAAGATGTGAAGAAACTTCGGGACATCAAACCCGAAAACTTCTGCGACATCGATCACTACAACGGTATCATGATCCGGTACATAAAGGCCTCATCAGCATATCTAGGCCAACCCGAGGACTCGGTCGTCATCGACTTCAACTATTATCGAGCCGACGGCGCGTCCACCCCGAGGTTGAACCAAGATGTGATGGAAGAGGTCGAGCAGATGGCATTCTTCAAGTATGGGGCACGGCCACATTGGGCTAAGAACAGGAACCTGGCGTTTCGGAATGTTCGAAACAAGTACCCGAATTTTAACAAGTTTATGGCAGCAAAGAAGCAATTGGACCCCGAAAACATGTTGTCGGGCGAATGGTCGGACGAGATTTTGTTCGGAACCGGAAGTGTAGGAAGTGATGGATGTGCTTTGGAAGGGCTTTGCATTTGTTCGGAGGACAGACATTGCAGTCCAAGTAAAGGGTACTTTTGCAAACCAGGGCTTGTTTATACTGAAGCTAGAGTTTGCAGATATTCAGCACCTTCCTCCTCCAATCTTTGATTTTTTGCAGATTGGTCCTCTAATTTTATTTTTATTTTCAAAAGAAACAATTTAGTACTTGCAAAGAGAGATTATGATGTGTTGGAGGGAGGTGGGAGAGAAATTATTGTATTGGGCACATCACATGTCAATGTGCATGATTTAAAATCTTGGGACATTTTAATAAAGAAAAAGTCTAATTATTAAACAACGTAAAGCATGATTACTCGTGACAATAAAATTTACCCTAGAGAGAAGAGAGAGATGAGAAGAGATCTACGAAGGTTTTCAGATTTTTGACGATGTACGGCAATCTTAAATCTTTTAGTCTCATTTTCTAAAAAATATAATTACTTTGAATTAGGAATTTATTTTTTTGTCAGCTTTTTAAATTATAAGCCATGTTTAGCAATTAATTGATAATTAATAGCAGATTATATTATCAAAAAGTGTTTGATAAAATTAACTGATAGTTTTATTATTTAAACAAGCAAAATGATATATAAAGACCTATTTATATTCGATGCTTCTTTGAATAGTTTATTAGTTATCAATATTTTGTTATTGTTTGGTAAATTTTTTTGTTCTTGTTCGTTCATTAAAGAATGTAGCTTGTTCGTGTTCGTTTATGTTCATTCGTTTAAATGGTAAACGAACATAAACGAACACATACGAACATATATAATTTGTTAAATATTTAATATTTTTGTTAGTTCGATTAATTTAGTTAATTAACCGATTTTAAACTGAATTAATCTATAATTGAAATTTGAAGAAAAAAAAACTCTTAATCATTAGCCGAAACCTAAAATTATCTAATAGATTAACCAATTTTGTTTTGGTTCGGTCGGTTAGTTCGGTTTAACCAAATAATGAACACCCCTAGACATATGTGAATAAATTTAAATGAACATAAATGAACGAATATAAACGAACGGACATAAACGAACAGATTACCGAACGTTCATGAACATAAATGAACGAACAAGCCCTTTATTCGTGTTCGTTCATTTAATTAAACGAACAAAAAATCTTGTTCATGTTCGTTCGTTTAATAAATAAACGAACATAAACGAACTTCCCGCTGAACGATTCACTGAACGTTCGGTTAGTTTACAACCCTAATTACAGAATTATAATTTAAGTACTTGATTTGAAAAATAAAATGTTCAAGTGCCTAATTCAAAATAGGGGTACGGAGGACTTATTATTCAAGAGTTATATAAATTACTAACAACAAAGGGTATATAGTATGATAGTATCCCTGTAGGGGTTTTATATTTGACTGATTGCCTGTTCTGTTTCAGCTTCCAATAACTGGCTCAACAATGGAGCATATACCAACTTATTTAAATGAAAAAAAAAACACACTTCTGAGTACTAATAAAGGGTAACATTTAGGTTTTACAGACACCATTTCGGAGCAACACCGGCATCCGACATCGAATGCTTTCAGTTGGTATGTTATGTAAGGGTGAATGAGCAGGAGTCTGAGGCATATGCAAATATTTACAGGCCTTAGTACCATGCCCCTAACCTTTTCTTTTCTCATCCTTTTTTCTTTCATGTTCTCGGGCTTGGAAACGGAAAACGCGACTGCGAGTAGAACGATATTCGTTAGAGAACAAAAGGATTCAACTTGTGTGGTAAATATGGCCGCTTTGATGTCTGACACCTAATGAAGCTTTCAAGCTTTCCTTTGTTTTGCCTGTGGAAAACTAAGATAAGTCAAATACTGATTGAAGAATTCAGGTAGAGGAATGCAAGGGAAGAGATCAATTTGGAACCGAAATGAAGTTAAAAGGATTCTGGCATGCTACCAGAAGATATAAAAATACCATGAAGTTCGATTTCGTGAATGCTCTTTTCGAACTGTAAGCTTCCTCTGACGCTTGTGTCCAACCAATTTTGTCGAGCCAGACGAGGGAGCTTTTGCCCTTCCGAATTTCAGGTCTTCACTACTGATCATGTACATATTTCCAGCTTCAGGCACAGTAAAATCAGCAGGGTTTCTATTAATGCTGCAGGTTCCATTCTCTGAACCACTTTTTGGATGGAAAAGAGTACCACTCGAAGTATGGGACTTCTGCTTCGGTTTAGTTGCACGCTGCATTGCATGAAGCTTCCCGGGAAACATCATGAATTCTGAATTTTCAAGTGCCATTTTCGGCATACTATGAACAGGAATAGATCCACAAGTTGTGTTTAAGCCAATATTTGAAGATACAGCTTTCTGAGATTTGTGGTTTTTATTCTGCCTTTGTGAGTCTGACCACTTTTTCTTCTCTTTTTCTCTAGACTTCAGTGAAAACTGACCCGTAAATTCAGATGCTTTATTGAAACTTTTATCATGCTGGAACGAAGAGGTAGAAGGACTAACTGCTGCAATGGCTGACATACACTCACATAAACCCCCTGTAAGGTGGCTTTTACCGTAACAATCAAATGGAAGATGTTGCATCGAATTGGTTCTATATCCGCTAGATGGCATGCTTGAAAGCTCTTTAGAGTGATGACCAGGAAGAAAGGAAGTTCTCTTGACGAACCTTTGGTTTCCGTCGACATCAACAGGTGCCACTGACTGTAACCCTGCATCCATAAGGCTGAGTAAATGCATGGCTGGTATGATTTCATTAGAATACAGATCTAACGACCCCGTCCCATTATGTTTGCAAGAAAATGGGTAATCTGCATGTGTCCTTCTAAGGGCTTCAGAATCAAGCTTCCTACAATGCTTCTCATAGTTTGAACCCAGATTCAAGAAGTTTTGGTCATCGTTTCGACTCATATTTCCCTTAGGTAGACTGCTGGGGCAATGTCTAAGCACGTCTAACTTTGCCACTTGACCTGCACACTTGTGAGGGATGCTGGGAATATAAGGCATGCTATTCGGCATAATGGATGGCCATAGGTGAGCCGCTTCCTTATTCTGCTGTGGAACTCTATGGCATGTGTTACAAACTCCCAATGCCTGCACGTTAGCATGACAAGCCTTCTGGCCGGCCATATTTCCAACCTGCCGGCAATTTTGAACACTGTTTTGCTTGATGGAATTGGTGGCAGAAAATTGGACTCCATTCAACGGCTTCTCTCCACATAGAGGAAAAGGCTTAAAGCTTGCAGGGGAATAATTTTGTTCCACTTGGCTCATGCTGCACTGGCTCCGGTCTATATGAGAGAAATAATCCTCTGACTTTTGTTTGCTAGATCCCACATCATCCCCTCTTAAAAATTTCCCAACCCTTCCATTTTTAGCTTGAGGTTTCGGTTTATCAGTAGTCTCTTGAAACAGGTTCATCTCTTCATTTCCATATGCTTTATTGAGATCCACCTTCAGACGATTTTTGGCGTTACTGGTTTCTGGTAGATGTTTATCAATTTCAGTATCAGGAAGACACCTTTCATACTGATTCTTTGCCATGAGTTCAGCAATTTCCATTATGTCATCTACAGATCCTTGCTCGGACGCCATTTCAACATGTTTATCATAATGTTCCCTAGAAGAAACTGTCGCATGGTCCTGAAACTCAACAGTTTTCCCGTTGTTTCTTGTACCACTGAAATCCTGCAAAAGAAACAGACAAGCAACCTCCTCTCAATTTCACGGAAACATGGGGAAAACAGATTATAAGTTTTCATATCTAAGATGACACGAGCTTATATCAGAATCAGAATTTTGATGTGAGGACTATGGATGGAAGAAAAATAGTTTCAAAGTCTAAAGAACTTGGGATGATTTCATATCTAACCTTTGCATATACTTATTCTGAGAAAAACACTTAAGTTCACAGAAAGCATAGAGAAAAAGCTTCAGTTTTCCATGAAAATAAGCATGCAAGCATATCAAAGTTCTCAATTATGTGAACCAGTTTTCTCAAAAAAGTAAAAGATATATGTACCTTTTGACGTTTTATAACTGGTTCGAAAAAAGGGAATGTTCCAGGCTTCTCATTCGGGAATGGTATCTTGTCTGTGGTTTGATTAATGTTGAGATCAACATGCATTCCCTTCCAAACGTAGGCATCAGCTTGAGTAACATAGTTCATGTTTAGACCTTCCCTCTTGGTATTGTATTCACTGAGCACATGCCTTTGTCCATCGTTGATTGGAGTGCTATACGTAGCGTCATATCTTTTAGCTGGCAAGCAATTACTAAGAGAAAATTGCAGTCCTTTTTCAGCTAGTGCATCCCGGGTTACTTCAAATGGAACAGCTACATTCTCAGTTTGTCCCATTTCTACATTTTCCCTCAAAATCGGACCTTCTCTGAGAATGCCATTGTTCAAAGGAACTCGAGAAGCTTGCCAATCATGATCTTGATGAATCTTGCTCTTTTTCTTCAACTTGCTCTTTTTCTTCAACAGAGTAGATTTTTTCTCTGCCTTCGCAGCAGATTCGGGAATGGCATTTAACCCACTGCCTGTAGATACACCATTGGATTTGTTCAAAACAATATCAATAACATCACTCTTAGTGGTATCTCCAAGGGGATTTTTCTGTCTTTCCTTCTGCAGATTGTCTCGAGACAGACGCAAGGACAGAAATTCATCGAAATTCTGACTCTTTTTAATTTTCTTCTTTCCTAGAATAAGACTTTTATTTACTTTTGCATTAACCAAATTGTTCTTTGCTGGAGTCTCTGAGCTGATTCTGTTAGTTGTACCTTCTGAATCAGAACTTGTGATTCCATCAGTAGTTTCTGCATCTCTGTTGAAGGACTTAAGGTTTTTATGTCCATTATTTGGGGAGCACATAAACTCCCTAGGAACCCATTCTTCATCCCGTGGCATCTTTCTTTTCTTTCGACGAGCCAAACTGCTTGTAACATTTCCTTGGGAATTGGCCTGACCTTGGGAAGCAGATATTGAATCTATGCCTATAGGTGCATCAGGAATGGTACTAGAAGGAGAATCTTCAGTACTCGTGAGATTAGTTTTTTCATCTTTGTTTTTACTCAACAATTCAGTCAGCAGACGCACCTTACAGTTTTTTCTTCGATGTAAGCTGCCAGACACAGTTCCAGGCAATACCTCATCACTTTCAGATGATGCATAATCACATTCATCTAATTCAAATGAAGGATGTTCATCTCTATGAGTCTTGATAGCATCGGGGACCCTATGCACCGTACTCGCTATCCCACGGGATTCAGATCCTTTCACCAACTCCATCTGTTGATCACAGGCAGATTTTCCTATTTGGCGCGTTTCAGTGGCATCCTTAACTATGCACTCCACATTGGATTCAGGAAGCTTGGCACCAGCAGTTTCATTATCGTTTAAATCGGGATTATGAAGCTGCAGAGAAGCCACTGTTGCAGGAATTAGAAGCAGTGTTATTGTAGGAAAATGCTTAAGCTTATTTAGATGGTCATGGTAGCCATACCTTTTTCATCTAAACGAACTGTTTTCCGCATACGGCTAGAAATAACTTCTATTCCAGCATTATTTGAAATATGGATTTCCTTATTATTGTTATTCTCTAAGATATCTGTTTTCCCTGGAAATAAGAACCAAAACAATGAATGTTCTAATTTAGTGGTAAGTAATCATGTAACAATTGAGCTAAGGTAGAGATATACCTATAACTGGTATATCCCCATTTCCCGCTTTCTTTTCACTTTTATCACTAACTAAAGGAGGACATGCACTGCTATGAACATTCACACAAGCAATTGCACCGAATTTTCTCGACTCAACATTAATCTTTCCAGCCTGCTGCATTTTTGATGAGCACGTAACACCATCCCCACAGGACGGAACATGGGAACAAGAGCTAAAGGATTTCAATTTGCTACTATTATTAGTAGTAACAGTTCTTCCTTCATTTACATTGCATTTGTCCCCAGTTTCCTGTACACAGTTCTGGCAACACCACCATCTAAACTTCGGAACAAGTAAAGGAGGAAGCTTACAGCTTTGGCCACCGTCTAATACAAATGGCCAACCTTTCTTCCAGTCTTTTTTCCGCATCTCAGATGCATATCCACTGCAATTAAATCAAAGGGATTTTATGAGAAAGACTTCCAACATGACCATTAATGCACCACATATAGCAACAAGCAAGTGTAAACGTTGTGCTCAAAGAACTATATATCTGCGGAAGCCAATTATAGAGATCAAATCTTTCAACATGACGATTAATGCATCGCATATAGCGACTAGCAAATGAGAAAGTAGCGCTCAAATAACTATATATCTGCAAAATCCATTTATACACATCAAATCTTGCAATAAGTTTACTTCAATTTATAACTTTAGTCCCTTCATTATATGCCATTACATAAATTCGATGTTTAGTATGATGTCTCAACAGTCCATTCCATCTCTAACAACATGTGAACAAAGAACAAAACACCTCCGCTAATGCACTAATTTATAACTAGAATATCCAAAACACTTTTATCCATTACCAAAAGTGCAGAAAAAGGCTTCATGCACACACAGAAAAGCAAGCTATGAAGTTACTGAGGAAGCACAAACAACAGAAGGGAAGAGATAAGTTAATTAACTTTTTCAATAATTCCCATTTTGATAAATAAATTCAAGGCATTCATTAGTAAGTAGATGCAATACCCTCTTCCACTGAGGAAAATACATCAGTTCGAATTCGTACAATTACTATATATAGCCCCACACTCAAACAAAAGCCACCCTAAACCCATTTTCAACAACAATGGTAGTAAATAGAGAAGTCAAGGAACTGCAGCAAATATACAAGAGCACTGAATACATAGCTTACCGGATAGAAAAATGTTCACACTTCTTAGTATCAATGTCATTAGCATCGATGAGATCCATGGATATTGAGTCGATCTTTGTGGGTGATTCCACAGACTTGGGGACAAGATTAGAACTGCAACCGTGACGAGCTTCGTTGACCACGGTAGTTGTCTCCATGCTATATATGACTAACTAATCATAACACCGATACGAAACAACAATTAGATATGTCATGAGGATTGAAGAACACATAGTAACATTGTAACCATATCCGTAAGCTATATAATCGATATGCATGGAGCACTAAGATATTAAGTATACCACAAGAACTTAACCACATACTTCACGATTCCATGGAAATTCAAGATGAAACAACAGTCAAACAGTAAAATGGAAACACTAAAAGGATGAGAAGCTGGAAAGCCCCTATATATGGTGATTTATTACATAAAATAATAACTTATAGTAGCATACGAGTGAATAGTGAATACTATTCAAAGGGAACAAAATCAGAAACCCTAGCTCCTAATGAAATCAAAACATAAACATGTTTGCAGTTACTAGATTAATGTGCTAATAACATCCAAATAAATTACAAACCAAAACCCATCAATTTATAATACAAAGCAAATCATCAAATAACACCGAAAAGGTAAACAACATGTTAGGGTTTTATCAGATAACACAAACTAAAGTTCGAGATGGGAAAATAGTTTCTTTAAAACAAAAAACAATCAACTTTAAAACTCACCTCGAGTTTGATGTTAAAATAAACCACATGAATCCATAAAATGAAGATTTCTATCTAGGGTTTCAGAACTGTCAAATTCACGAGCTAATGAACAGTGAACATCACCTCTAACACCAAGAAACTGATGGGAATAAACACATAAAATATCCCGGGAAAGTGAAAATATGAACTCATAAAGAAAAACCCAGATGCCAAAACGATAATAAAAGGCCAAACTTAACGTACTAATATAAACACAGTAAACTAACCTCAGATAACTGAAATAATAAAATAAAAAAGCGCGCCAGCTCAGCTTAACCTCATATTAATCAAAAGAACCGAAGAATGAAAAACAAAAGAACCCCAGAGCTCGAAATTCTAATTAGATCAAAGAAGAACACACCTTTTGATTTGAGTTAGGTACCTGCTAAGAAAATCCGAAACCAACCCAGCTTCGATTCCTCACGGTCAGTCCAGAAAACGGTATCAAAAGAAAGAACATTGATCGAGGAAGAAGAAGGTCGAATCTTTTCGAAGAGATCTGAAGCTCGTCGTGTATAATTTGAGTGCGAAGTTTTGAGAAACCCTAGCTTAAACAAAAGGAGAGGTTTTTCGATTCTTTTAGAGAGAGAAAGAGAGAGGAGTAGACAAGAAAAAAGCTTTTATCTTTTGTCCTTGAAAGGAGGGTCTTTGTTGTTGCTGTATTAAAAACCATATGTAAGAAATATATATAAAAATAGGGTAAATTACAACAACAGTCTCTAAATTATAAAAACATAATTATTTTGGTCATTGATCTTTTACAAGTTATAAAATACTAATCATTAAATTTATCGAACTGTTACAAAATTATCATTTTTCATTATAAAATGATGTAACACTTCAATTAGTTTAATTAGCATTATGTAATATTTTGATAAGTTATAATGATCATTTCTGCAATAATTTAATGAATTTAATGATCATTTTGTAAATTTTAAAAGATTGGTGATCAAAATGATCATTTTTCCATAGTTTAGTGAGTATTAGTGTACTTTGCTCAAATAAGTATTAATATTATTTTTATTTTTATTTTAGAGAGAAAGTTAAGAGAGAGAAAACAAATGCTGGGAAAATAGCCAATGGATTTAATCCACGTGGAAGTGAGGTTCGGTTCTTATCGCATTTCCATTATGGGTGTTACCCTAGATTGGAATAGTGAAAATAAAAGCGCACTATCTCAACGCGTAAGTCACACGCTCCTATTCCTCAACGTTAACTTCCCTTTCAATATTCATTGTCGTATCTGCGCTCCCAAAGATGCCTTAGCACATAAACAACGTTTGATTGGAGCGTGCGATGCACTCTCCATCGTAGCGCGTGGGGTTAGTTTGAGCTGAAAACCCTAAGTTTTATTTTCATTTATTTTCATTTCCCTTTTCATGTAAATGATAATGAAAAATTGGGGAAAGTGTTGTTAACCCTAGCTAGCCCATTTTCACATTAAAAATATCTAACCCCCAAACCCTTGCCTAAGGGTTGGCCTACTAAACTAGTTAGTAAATTGAAGGCATTTAGGGTGTGGATCACATACATTTGGGTTTGGGACACCTTAACATTATCTTCCATTTCAATTTTCAGTTTTTCGGTACGTTATTATCAAAAGATATATATACTTTTATTGATTTCGTTTGTAAAGTGGTTAAAGGAACGATTGTTGTTCCTAGAGGTTACGGGTTTGAGCACCAGCAACTGCAGCAGGGTGATTGAGCGTTCATTGTCAAATAGTTAAAAGTATATTTAGAACAGATACCACTTGTAATCACTTTAACTTTCATAAAAAAGGTCTGAATATTTCACCGAAAATAAATATTTTTTTGTATTTATAAATTTATTTATCGTATAAGAGAGTATCTTTGCCTTTTTTATTCCACCCTTGAAAGTCACCCTCACCTTTCACCTAAATTGTACCATACTTTGATGCTTTAAACTTACAATCTCCTTATTACAATAAATTCTTTCACTATCCATGTATATAAGTTGATAATGTTTTCAACAAATGATGGATTCTTTACTTGAAGATTAGGGTAAACTTGAATAAAGTCATAAAACAAAAGGGAATTAGTGGGAGAAAAGTTTATCCTTTTATTGGGTATATTAGGGTTTAAGATAGTAAATAGGATATTAAAACTTTTAAATCGAGGACAATCCATTTTTTTCTCGTATAAATTTCTTTACTTTCTGTCGTTAATCTCGTACATCTATTTTCACTCATCTAATGATTCTAAAAGTGTGAAATTAAAATTTTAAAAAATATATAAGGTCACTTTTGTTAATTATGACGTGTTGGGTGTGAAAAATATAAAAGAAAATGAAATCTTTACTTATAGATTAAGTATATTAAATTCAATTTGGTTGTTGACTTTTTTTCAAATTAAAAGAAATCATTGAATCCATTTGGAAAAGGAAGTGTGCCAAAAAAAATATACGTGCTACGTGTATATATATATATTTCCCTATACATCCCATGTTAGTTGCTTATTGGTTTATTGAAATGAAAAAATTTGATACATAGGTCGTGTAAATTAAAGTTTATATAAATTTGTTAAATTTAGAATTTACGATGTTAATTTAAGGGTTTAGATTGTAAGGATTATATTTTAAGATTTAGGGTTTAGAGTTTAGGATTTTAAGGTTTAAGATTTAAGATTTCAAGGTTAAAAATTAGATTCTAAAATTTAAGGAAGGATTGTGCATTTTTTTACAGAAATCATATATCAAAATATAACTCTGGTTAAAATGCTTTTATTTATCTATTTTACATTGATCGAGTTTGCATTTTTTTAATCTGAATATCATCGTATTTTAATTAAAATTATTCTCAAATCGTAAAATAGACAAATACATGTGATTGTAAAATTAGTAAGATTAGAAAGATATTTGGAATTCTCAATGTTGTGGGGGCACTGCTACCATGCAGTATGATTTGGATCGACAAAATCATATCGACCATATGTTGCTCCCTACGTTTAATTTATTAATCGATTAATTCAGATTAAAAAATAATTTTTTAATATGATTTGTTTCATTCACAACATTCAAATTCGAACATCTGACCTTATTTAAAGAATATACTGTCACATCTCATTAAACCAATTAATTGTTAATTCTACATCTAATTTATGAATACATACATTTATATCTAGAGACGGAGTTATTAAGGTCATGGAGGGGTCTGTGTCCTCCGGTAGTAATTTTAGTTTATGGTAAGTTAAATAGTTGTCAAATTAAGTCTTGTATCTCTCAAAATTTAAATTAAATACTTATTAGGTCACTGTTAATTTCAAAGTCAGACAATTTTACTTATCTCATTGTTTAATCTTGACTCTGTCTCTGACTATACCAACTCACTTTTAAGCATTGATTTGAGGTGTGGTTACAGCTGCGTTTTCGATTGTGATTACGGACGTAACAGATGTTATTGCGGTTATTGCGGAGTATTATTTTCGCAATAACAGTTTTAGATAGTGTCATTCCCGCTATATAGCGACTACTATTGCAGTAACGGGCCAATATTAATTTTTGTCATCATTTACTACCGGAACCGCTTTATCGATAAATATTTTATATAGTGGGAGAAATGATAAAGAAGAAGTGGGTGCCTAAGGTGGATCTAGTACTGGTTACAGTTCCTGAGTCTGAATCCAGGGAGGGGTCAGTGGAAGCCATTGATAATTGTGTTGAATTTGGGCACATAGATCTTGAGGAATTGTTGGATTTAGAGGTAAATAAAACTCGATTCGATCGAATATTCGGGTCTAAAGACCGAAGGAAAAAAAAGGAAACATCATACATCATCCCTTGTTGTGGAGGGGCCCCTCTCCTTTATAATGTTTTCTGCCATTATAGGCATATAGACCCAACACAACACACAATTATACATCCAATTATGCAGTAAAAAAGTAGAATTCAAAAGGGATTTCTGAAATGGAAGCAGTTTCCCCGACCAAAACCAAGCTTGTAGGGCATGTCAGACTGATATTTGGTAGAATTCAAAACTCGACTCGATCGAATACTCGAGTCTAAAGACCAAAATCAAGATTTAAGAGATTATTTCATTGTATAAAATCTGGGTAAGATGAGAAGAAAAGTTAGGTGGTATGTAAATTGTAAAGGAAAAGAGCAGAGCCTGTAAGGTAAATTAAAGGAAAAAAAGTATCATCAACTCCGAGATGGTATGAGTTTTTTCTGTTTTAACCAGTGATTAAGAATTTGATACTTATCTTCTAGTTATGAAACAATTTTAAAATTTATGGTCAAAATTTAGCTCTATATAAACCAACAAAATGCAAAGAATTAATCGTTAAACTCGTTTGAGATAGGATGATAGGAGACCTCTTTTATCTTGGAAAATGATAAAAGTGTTTTTCACTTTGAAACGTTTTGGGTTTGGGACAAAACCCAGAATTTTTTTCATTGTACAAAAACAGTTTATTTTTTTCATTGTACACATTTTAGGTGGGCACAACTAGTAAAATATATAGTTAACATAAATAAATTAAGATTTTACAGTGCATACAAGTAAAATAGATAATTAACCGATCTGAAATATTTTAAGGTGGACACGTGTCCACCCTGGACCACACATGGATTCGGCAGTTATGGATAATTATTTGGTATACCACTAGTAATTTTTTTTCTTTCATAAACGGAATTTTAAAACTACCGCATATCCTTTTTAGGGGCCTTAACTCTTAAACTTAAACTTTAAAGCATAAAATCTATTCCAAACTCTTAAAACTTAACGGATTTTATAACATAATTATAAGGGTTACATATTTTTTTTCTAAACAATAACATAATTATAATTTTAGAAAATTACATTTTTTAAAAAAATTCAGATTTTTTATAAAATTATCGATAAAAATTCTAAAAGTATTGAAATTAAATTTTAATTATAATTTTGGAAATAAACCCTTGGGTTAACAGGGATAAAAATCTTATGCCCCTTTTTGGTGTCCCTACTTATGCTCCAACACTAAAAAATGGATGGAAATCGTCTGCCCTTTTATACTCTCACTTTAAAATAGTGAGTTTAGGGTTTAGTGTTTAAAGTTAGGGTTGTGGTTAGGGTTTAGGGAATTATGTGTATGGTGTATTTTTAGGGTGTAGGGTTTAGGGATTAGGATGTGGAAATTAAAGTTAGAGTTTAGAATTTAATTTTCAAGTGATTTTTAGTATGGAGCATAGAAAGGGGCATGATTATGAGGCATATGATTTTTACCCCTAAAAATAATATAAAATTAAATTCTAAACCCTAACCCTAAATTCTAAATCTTAAACCCTACACTCTATACCCTAAAAATATATCATACCCTAAATTCCCTAAACTCTAATCTAAAATTCTAGACCCTATACCCTAAATCTAATTTTAAGCGTGAGATACAAAAAAGAACACGAAAAAGGACAGAGGATTTCCATCCGAATTAACAGGACATCTAAACATTTTATTAAGAGATTAATAATAGTTATAAGGTGGTTAAAATTCAACGTTTCAAACATGCATGGTTATTTATAACTTTCATAATTAGATGGCATTTTTTTTGGGTAAAGTATACAAAATTGTCATTTAACCAAGTAAGAATGATCTTTGTGACTATTGAAGTTTCAAAAATATAAAATGATCATTAAATTTATTGAACTATTACAAAATAATTCTTTAATTTATTGACATTCATCACTATTTTATAAACGTGTAATAATTATTTTACAACATTTTGATAAGTTTAATGACCGTTTTACAATTCTCAAAACTTAAATGGTCAAAAAAGTATTTTTTTTTTAATTTAGTGATCATTTGTATATTTTAATTTTTTTAAACTTGCTATTAGATTTCTGTAAATTGACTTATTTGTTCATTTATTTTTAAAAGTACAGATTGTAATATCTTAACTACTCATAAATTTCAATGTTCTAATTTAAAAAAAAAAACATTCTAAATTAAAAAATATCAGTGTTGTACTATGGGTAAACTACACCATATACTATTGAACATTAGGCAATCTATCAATTATTTCAATTCTAGCATTGAACTTTAATTTTAGTTTCAATTGGAAAAAATATATTAAATTATTTTTAATTAAAAAAAGCTAAATTGATAGGATGTGTAATTAAGGAGGACTACATTTATTGATTTTTTCAAATTAGAACTAAATCGATTGAATGTGCAAATATGAATGTGTAAATGTACTATTATGTACATCTTATTGACTGTCATGTCTCCCTCTTAGGGATATTTTACAATAATATCATCTCTTTATATATTTTTTATAGTTAGGTCTTTAAAATTAATTTTTTTT
The DNA here is from genome assembly GCA_958450335.1 of Hibiscus tridactylites. NCBI lineage: Eukaryota > Viridiplantae > Streptophyta > Magnoliopsida > Malvales > Malvaceae > Hibiscus > Hibiscus tridactylites. Next base: position 92,960,605 of record OY288278.1, on the reverse strand, counting down.
ACAATTAGGTCCTAAAATTATCTTTTTTGTAATTAAGTCCCAAAATTGAATTATATATATATATATATATCGGGTCGGGTTGGGTTTGGGTTGAAATATATAATTTTTGGGTTGGATTTGGATTTAGGGTGATTATTTTTGGGTCGGGTTCGGGTTGGCCAAAAACTCGACCCGTGCCAATTAGGGGTGTTCATTGTCGGGTACCTGGTTCATCCGGGTACCTACTTTACCGGCCCATGTCTCGGCCCGTTATATCAGGGTACTCGGTTTTTATTTTTTTTAATTCTAAAATTTTTAAAAAAATTATATATTAAACACAAAAATATTTTTAAACTTAAAAGTATTTAATACAAATATAGAAAAAATTTAGGGATTTAAAGTAAGAAAAAATTTCTGGTTGTTGGATCAGGTTAACCGAGTCAGATATTTTTGAACACCCTAGACTGTCCATCTCTAGGTCAGATTCTAATATGCTCGCTTTTATCTTCTTAATCATCAATTATCGTTCTAATTAATTCCGTCGGTTCAATTGTTGTGCATTGGTACGTGGTTTGATTTTAATGTTTGAAATTCGTGTTCGGGTTAGATCGAATTTTGCGATGGATAAAACGGATCAGATTTGAATTTAGAGTGAAAAATTCAGATCCAATCCAACTTGAAATTATAGTATAATTTTACTCTACATTTAGAATATCATTTTAATGATTTTCTCTATAATTTTCTCCAATTATCGTTCTAATCCAATCCAACTTGAAAAATTCTGATCCAATCCAACTTGAATTATAGTATAATTTTACTCTATATTTAGAATATCGTTCTAATACCGGCATTATGAATGGAACAAAATGAATTGGAATAACTACTTCCAAAATAAGCCCTTTGAAATGGTAAAAAAATCGGATACCAATGATAAAAAAAATTTGACATATACATTTTATTATTACAATTAAAAAAATAAAATAAAAAAAAAAGTCTAGAGAAGAAATGAGAGAGAATCAAATCTAAAAAAAATAAAAATAAACTCAACCTAACCAGAAAGTGTTTCTCTACAGGGAGTGAGCCAAACATTCAACACAAAGTAAATAGGAATATGATTAAGGAAATGAAAAGGAAACAAGTTAGTCGCCAAAAAATATGTAAGAGAAAAAGTAGAAGCTAAATCCAGGTTTACATGCTACCAGCTCTTCCAGGCGTGGGTTTTGTTGATTTAGTTTTCGCCATGTTAACAAGGTCTCCGAACAGCTTATCCTCGGGTTTTGAAGGCTTACTCGGCGGAGTGTAAGATGAAGTGGGAACCTGGTAGGAAGAGTTTCTCAGCGCATTGTCATCTCTGATGGATAGTCCATACATTTGCTGATCGAGATACGGCTGCTGACCATAGCCGTATGCTCCCATTTGGTTGCCATACATCTGCTGTTGAGGATACATCAAACCCATCTGGCCTGCTGGCATTTGCTGAGGATACGTCGAACCGGGATACATTGGCATTTGCTGTGGAAGCATGCCCATATACTGTGGTGCTCCCTGGATCGGCTGTGGCTGATAACCAGCAAACTGGTTTCCTGGAGCCGCGTGATTATTAAGCGTCGGTAAATGACCAGTTGTGATTGGCTGCTGCATGTACATACCCGCCATCTGATCACTTCCCATATGCATAGGTCCTTGAGTAACCATTGACTGGGGATGCTGAGCACCTGCAAGTGCGCTGGAGTCTGCTGCCTGTGCTTCCCAGGGTGGTGGCGGAAGTGAATCACTGTCAGGGGCAACTTCTCCGCATGCAAAAAGAAAGGTTCATAAGATAATGTAGTGGAAGCAAGAATATACTTATTCAGCCCGCCAAAGAAGCCCAGATTGTCACTACAAAAGTTTCCAGAGACTAAGATCAATGACTAGGTTTATTATTAATTTCCTAGGATGGCATGTGGCATGCCGTGATTAAATGTCTGTACTTAGGGATTTGTGCCAAAAGTAAAACGATATAATTCTGCATACGAAGCCTCTTATAATAAGAAACAAACCATTGACAGGTGAGGGTTGCTGCTGGTGCTGCTGAACCAGCTGACCGTTCCAGGCAGGAACTGTGCCTTGAGCATATGTCTGCTCATATTGAGGTGCTCCCATGTTTGGTGCAGTTCCATTCGCATGAAAATTCTGCTGCTGCTGTTGCTGAATTTGAGGAGTCAAAGGGTTGGTTTGTCCAGCCAAACCAGAAGACTGGGTGTTGACAGAATTGGAGGTGTTGCTACCATCGGAGAACATGTCAAAGAGAACGAGGGCATTCTGCTGTGATGCAGGAGTTGCTTGTTGTGGTTGTGGTTCTCCCAAAGAAACAAGGGCAAGTGAATTATCTGCCTTTGGTGAATTGAAGTCATCGCCACTAAGCAAGTCCATTTTCGGATTGGCAGCTGATGGAGGAGTCGAACCATTCGTTGCAGGGGGAGCAGGAAGCAGTAATTGATTAAATGGTGAACTTTCAACGGTGCTTGAAGTGGATCTGTGGAAAAATTCTGTTAATTAAAACTCAAGCTACCAGAGGATGAGAAAAAGACACAGCAACTAAATTATACAGAGGATTCCTCAAAACAAATGATTCTAATAGATGAAATAAACTTGTAACCAATTTCCGAGATGCTGAGAAAAAGACTATGGTTACCACCAGTAATGCTTAGGAAAAGAAGTATAATGCAAGCATATATAACAGACAAAGAATACTCCTACATTTTGCTGTAATAAAAAATACAGAACACCAATAATTTTAATCCCAGATCTCTGCATAAGCAATCCAGTTCAAAGAAGCCAAATTACCTCCCCTCAGACTGCTTGCTACTGTCTCCAGTATCAATTAGTGGACCGCCAACATTCACAAGTTCTTTTGCAGGTTCAGGCTTAGGATCGTTTGCTTGAGAAGAGGTTCCCGAAGCTATTGCTTCATGCCTTGCTAGCAGGCGCTGCAAATCATCATTCAATGCTAAACCTTGACATAGAAGTGACTCATCCCTACAATAGATAACCAAAAGGTGATATGTGTCTTAAATTTAAAAACTATTTCACACAATTTCTTACAAAATTCCATAGAGGCTAGAAACTAACTACTTATGCAACTCGTACACGGTACATGCTATAATAAGTGCAAATATCACACAAATTTATACACAAATGCACAAAGAGATACTCATTGGCATAGGTTAGGATAAAAGAGAGTTCCGTGCATAAAGGCATGTAACACCCATGGAAAAAATGATAACAACGAGTCATCAACTTATGGAAAGTACAAAGGAACCCGGGGAAGTTTTAGTAAAATAAGGTTTTCTTACGATGTTGAATTAACAAGATGTACAACTCTTTGTTTGTAATTACGACACTGCTCCACCAAGTCAACAATCACCTCCTGCCCAAGTCCCTGAAATGAATGGTAGAAGAAATAACAGTAAATATGCAAATAGAAAATGAACTTAAAGAAACCACAACAGCATTATATATTTAGATTTAGCAGCTTGAAACTTCATATAAACTTTTGAAAAGATTTTTCATTATGAGAGCCGGAAAAACATAATTTTGCACAGATAAATTGGCTCACCGTCTGATGAATTTGAGCACAGCCGACCAAATTTTTACACAAATACTGGTTATATTAAGACTTTGATACTTGATAGTCACTTCAAATCCAATTAAAGACTTGTCACTTAGAAACTAGACTAATATGTGCTCGCCAGAACACATTTGATTTAGCAAGTACACAACATATCTTCATTCTCATACAAATCAAATTGTGAACAAATACCTCCTTGTTTCCAGGATCTATTGCATTTAGCATTTCTGCAAGGACATCCATAATACCACGTGCATTCTGAATTTCTGTCAAACTGATAAATGAAACTTCTGTTAAAAGAATAGAAGTAAGGCAATGTAATTTCACTACCATTAATATCATAGAACAAGCTGTTCATATTGTTTCAACTATTATAACTGCTCTCGTCTGTGGAAAGTCAATACTGCTCTCTTTCTAGGAGACATGGAATCATGGATAATCATGATGTGACAACACTGCAATCATGTTTACCAGCTAAGGACAGGGAGTACTGATGTGATGACCAAAAATGAAGTTAAAACAAGTAGGAAATTTTTCACCCAACAAGTCGCTTTAATCTCTTCAATGATTACATAAAGGATTGAAGAAAGAGTTCACTTTGACAATTATTTTAATACAGAGAAAATACTAAATAATTCATACGCACAAACATAATGGAATCTTATCCTTATGAAGCCATTATCAAAAGCATATTTCAGTAAGCTCTATAATTTATTCATTAGACAATGATAACAATAATTTAGTAAGGGCATCAGCCTTCTGCATAACCATATTACTGCAGGACAATTTTTACAGACATTTCAGAAAGTTTTAAAAACACACACAGGCCATAATGAAATTGAATAGGAATAATGCAAAACACAAAAACAGCAATGCTTTTATACCACTAAGAAACTAAGGAACAAAAAGAAAAATACCTCAGGGCTGGAAACTCTGACTCTGCAGAAGACCCAGCTGTGTCTTGCTGATCAGAATTGCGAATGTTTGGAGGATAAGAAGATAAAGGTTGTGTTTGAGGAGGAGTAAGTACGGGTGCAGACCTCTCAGATCTTGGTGGGAATACTGCCCCAAGACGCTGAACAATAAACCAATTTGCCTCAGAGGGGAAAAAAAGGAAAAGGCCACATTATGTAGAAGTATTTTCTTCGCATATCAATGTATTTTGAGTAAGTCACAAATGAAGAATGGCATAAGGAGAATCGGATCACAAGTAATACAGCATGTCTCAAAGACATACAATTTAAGATGAGAAGCCTAAGCAGACATACCAACAACTCTTCGTATGCAACATAATATTGTGGATATCTTGCCCTTGCACCTCCAAAAGCTTCTTGCCAAGTGTCAATCAGAGTCAAGATCTTCTCTTTAACATTAAAGTCGGGCTACATTTGAACAGTACAAAAACTAAGAACAAGTTTTACAAGAAGAAAACAACTACAAAATGGGGACTCCCTACCTTTTTCTTGACTATTCTAACCATCTCATGAACAACACCTTTCTCTGCAACATGCATATGGACAATGTCCCCGCAGTTTTTTATGATAGTTTCTAGCAGCTAGAACGTAGAAAGTAAACCAAATTTAAACAATTTTAGTTCAATGTACAAAATGGTGACAAAACATGCAACAAAAGTGATCATTATACCTAGAGACTAGTGAAAATCAATGAAAAAGTTATTAGCAGCTTACGGTTAGCGCAAGAAGTTGAACTTTTGGATTTTTACTCCCAAGCTTCTTTTTTATGCCTTTCACGACATCTTTTGCTTGCCTGATAATAATCATAACATTTCACTACTAGATTTAAGAAATCAAAAAATAGTCAAACTTAAAAGATATAAATCCAGTCACCTTCTAGTGTTTCTCCTCTGGAGGGAGAAAAATGAAAATTGAAAAAAAGAAAAGCCAATCGTAGCCAGAAAATCAGAAAACTAAACCTATAGGTCTTTCTACTTTCGAAGAAGTCGCAATAACTAAAAAGCAACCAAAAATAGTTAACAGAAACAACAGTATAAAACATAATTACCATTACGCTGCTCAAGTAAAACTAACTAAAATCCAGTTCGTATTCAGGAAAGGAAAACTAAAAAACGAAAGTCACCCAGTATCTTTCACTTCGATAAAGAAGCTGAGCTCTTTAAGAGGTCAATTTTACAAGGAGTTAAATCCTCTATCAAGCAACAAAACCTAACTTGAAAGCTGTATTATCAAATACATCCATGAAAGAAATTACAGGTCGAACAAAGAAAGAAAAAGAAAAAAAACTGATCAATCCTGATAAATTTCCTGAACCAAGTCTCTCCCTTTAAATTTACGTGCCGTAAAAGCAAACCAATATTTAACTTCTCTTAAATCTACAATCACTAGCAGAAGAAGAGGACAATTTTTTGAAGTAAAAGTAAATCGAATACTGAAATCTACATTCATAATCTTCATATTCATCAAATTGAACACAATCATCAATTGAATCATAAGAGCAATAGCAACTTCTGAGAAGAGAAAATTAGAATCCAGAGCGACGCATACACAGGGTCGTGATTAAGCATGTCGCAGATCTCGATATTCCGAGCCCAATCAGGCCCGATCAGCAAGTCACTCGTAGCTCTCTCCACCATAGAGTTCACCATCTTCGCTTAACAAAAAAAAGAATAAAAAGATTCGCGCGCGCACCGACAACAAAAAAACAAATATACTCCGATTCCGATCACCGTCCGGAGCGATCGCGGCGAACGGCAGAATATTCCGGAACACTCAAATCTATCTCTTAACAAATAAACCAAAGAGTCCAAACTCGGCAGGTCTCTCCCTTTTCTTCCTCTCTTCTCTCGCCTTTTGTTTCTGAGATCAAATCAAATAGTTTTTTTTTCTTTTTTCCGTTGAAAAAATTATATTTTTTTCTGTTCACTTTTCTTTTTTGTTTCACAATTATTTGGGAGGTGAAATAAAAAAAGGAAAGACCAACCACCATCGGCCACGTGTCAAGAATAAAAGTAGACGTGGTCTAGGTGTACTTATCCCGATACCGATGGATTTGTTGACCCCTTACATCGGACGGTTGTTTTTATCGTTTTATAACTGAACTTGGTGCTTTGTGAATACGGTGTCGTTTTCGTAGTGAACTTTGAAGAAACTACTCTTTTGTCTTGGTAAGTGGTAACTAAGAAAAACTACTTTTGTGTTTTTGTTACCCGGCAGGTAACTGATCTATTATTCGCCGCATTATTATATAAAAACCGTATAAATAATTATTTATGTAAATGATCCTCAGTTGATATTATTTAAAACACAAGAAATTAATTTTTTCTCTTTCTTCCGTCTAATTCCTTTACTAAAAAATAATATATTTGAGATTCAAATAGTAAAAAGTTTCATCGACACGAGAGAAATAATATATTGAGAAACGAGTTTCATCTGACAGCAAAGAATGGAGATCAGTAAAAGAGAAATTGAAATAGTTTTGCTCGATTCGTGGATTTTGGGATATTTTTTGACGAAATAGAGGTTGAATTGGAATTCAAGGAGAGAGACGTAGTTACTAGTAAAATTTTGTACCGAACAACCACTATCTACAGTGCGCATCCGACAACGGTGAACGGTGGAGTTTTTTAATGCCAATGTATACTTAATGATGTGTTATCATTGTTTGGATTGTTTTGCTTTTGGAGAAAAAAGAAAGAAAGAAAGAAAGTCATTTAACTTAAACCACACGTAATATAAAAGGATTGTCATTCAACTTATAAACCTAAACAAACAAGAACCACAGCTCTTTCCTCAAGGCTATGGTACAAAAGGGATCCCAAAACCCATCTCTGAAGTGTCCATAGATCCCCTCACACGGCTCAAGCTCTTCTAGCTTTATTAGGACGGCCTCGACGAGAACTATTTTCTCCACCCCAGCCACGTTTTCCGCCTCTGTTGTTGTTCTTCCCTCCCCTAAGAAGGCACAAAGAACAAAGAATGGGTGTGATCATCCTAGGGGATTGATTATCGAAACAGAAGGAATAAAGGGTCTCGGCACTGACCTCGATGGAATACGATTGTTGCTTCCCCTGTGCTTTTCTTGGTTACCACGGAGTTGATTCCAATACTCCCTCTCAGCATCACCTAGAAAACAATAAATCGAGATTGTATCGGCCTGAATTTTAATCATTTCCTCATATAACACATACTTTACCGATGCATCGAACACTAGTCTAAGGAGATCAGCAATTACATAAAACAATGAACAATCAAAGTTACATATAGAAATCGTTTCTTCCTTACCAGTAACCGGTTCTAAACTGGCAATGAAATTTTTGACAACCAGACCACATTCTTTAGCTGAGACTGCAGCAGCATGAGCTTTTCGGGCTGCTTCAGGTTCGTCAAACCGAATGTAACCCTTATCCTCTCCGATTCTAAAGTCGACATACTTCACAAGTACAAAAACATGCATCATGGGAAAGAACTAATAAACAAAGGAGAAACATCAAACTGATTAACATGTAACTATACAGTAAGAGAGACCGATTTTGTTAATACCTTCACAGCTCCAAATTTGTTAAAAACATCCTTCAAATCCTCACGTAAAACGACATTCATATCGTCTTTATAGATCGATGCAGTGGATTTGCGTTCCTTCTCATCAACCTCCTCCTCGATGGTACTTCCATTTTTATCACCAATCTTTTCCTCACCATTTCCGTTTTCCGCAGTCTTCTTTTCATCAGAACCATTTTGCTTTGCAGAGTCCCCTGCTGAAATGCTCTTCAATGTAAAAGCAACAAGTAAGCCCTTCGGGTATCTGCAATGATCATTACATCCGTTTTGGTCACAAACATCTAATGCCATCGGAAAATTGTGATAAATAACTCACTTTTCTTCGATATTCGAGTTGTTCGAAGGACGATTACGTTCAAACTCCCCTGCCTCTTTTTCTCTTATAGCATCAAAATCCTTCCTGAAGTGAAAATTGCAAGAACTATTAACACATCAAAAACAGACCAGACAACTCAAATACCCCATTCATTGAAGATTTCATGGAACGAAACATCAAAAACACATCAGCAAAACAAATGTCAACTATAACTTACTTCGGCTTTAACACCAATTCAGCACCAGCAAAAACCAAGCTTTGTCCCAAAACCTTTTCGGCATCTTCCTCACCCGAGAATTCGATCAAAGCCGTGCCACAAAAATACTTCTTGTTCGCCACACTACGAGGCAACCTCACACTATTGACCTAAAACAATTAAAAACAAGTAAGAAATAAGAACACCAGCTTTCATTTAACTACAAAAAATCCAAAATCCCAACACAATTGACATAGCTTTTCACATTGTTAACCAAATATACCTTAGCATACTGATTGAAAAAGGCTTCCAAATCTTCCCTCTTGACGGTGAACTCGAACGGCGAAGCGGCAATTGTTCTGCTGTCCAGCTGCTCAATCAACTCCTCAGGCTCTAATAGCTCGGTGCTTCTTCCTACTTTCTTACCTGAAAAGGAAAACAAAACAATGGTTCTCCTCAATATCTTTGCCTAGGATTCAAATAGCGGTCCACAACCGCAACAACAGCCACTATATAGTGATATAAGCATAGTCCGAAACTGCGATATCTGCAACCGTGATGAAAAATAAAGATTTGGGGGTTTTGAAAAACTGACCATCTTCAGAAACCTTGAGGGAAGATGAAGTTGAGAGAGTTTGAGCAACAGCTTTCAAAGTATCATCTGGTAAATCTTCAGGATTCTTGAATTCCATTAAACCCAAATGGCCTCTCATCTTTGAAAAGGAACAAATCAATGCCAAACTGACCACTGTTGTTTTTTATTCACAGTTAAGCTAAAAAAACAACAATAACTAAACAAATAAAGATTCTTTAAACTCAAACATGAGGATTGAAAGTGAAAGGATACAGCCATCTTCACTCTCCTTGATTTTTGCCTTGAGGAAATCATCTTTTGGAATGTTGCTGTCACTGAAGTAAAACTCTACCTGTAAAAAAAATACTTTTTTTAAAAAAATCATTTCTTTAAGGGATTGAAGAGTAAAGTTTAAAACTTTAAGATACCTGGCGAAGAACAGCCTTTGCAGTATCTTGGCTCAAAGAAGGGGTTGCCATTGTTGTACAGTAAGTGCTTGAGTTGAGTGAAAAAGAGATTGAGTGTTTAGGGTTTTGGACTCAGTTATATATATATATAGTGAGTTCAACTTCTCAGGCACTCGTCTTAACACGATCTAACACGGAAGCTCACTTTCCCGGACGACGTGGGCTGGATACCGGTGACAGAGCCACGTTTGCTGTGGGAGGGGCCATCCCCCGCCTTAAAATTTTTAGGTTTAACTACAACTTAGGTCCCTAATGGTTTTGAACGTATGCAAATAAAACCATACCCTCTAAATTTTTGGGTTTAATTATTCCTTAGGTTTTGTTAGATTTGAAAATAGGTAAATTAAGCTTTGAATTTCATTTTTTTTGTTTAAAAACTTCTTAGGTCTCTAAACTTTGATGTTAAAGTAAAGTGTACACATAATTGTCAAATTTAAGGGTTAAGGTTTAGTTCAGGATTTAAATAATAATATTTAAATTTTATGATTTAGGGTTAAAATTTAATATTTAAGTCTTAGGGCTATGATTTACGGTTTAAAAAATAGTTGTGTAATTTTTTATACGTATCAAGATATATCGTATTAAGTAATATTCATATTGTTTCGGTTTAAATAATTTTCAGATTCTTGTAAATTTCAAATTTAAGCAAACTAAACCCTAATCTCGATTTTAAATTGAATCGAGAGATTGACCCATTTTTTATTACTATTTATATTTACTTTTTAATCTATCATCCTGATTTCGTCATTATTGTAATACATAAATGAAAATCTCAAATTAATTTCAGATTTTTAAGCGTGGGTTCTCTTTAAATGTTAATACATAAATGAGTTATATCTAGGAGTGGGCATTGTCCGGTACCCGGTTTTTGAGTACTCGGAAAACTAGGTGCCCGGTTTATCCGAGTACCTCATTAAGCGGCCCGTGTCTCGGCCCATTATATCTGGGTATTCGGGATTCGGGTACCCGTAAAATTCGGGTACTCGGGTAATCAGGTATCGGGTACCTGGTTCTTATTTTATTTTTATTTTTTCAAAATTTAAAAAAATTACAAGTTAAACACAAAAATATTTTAAAAAACTAAACTTAAAACTTAAAAGAATATAATACAAACATAGAAAATATGTATGGATTTAAACTTAATTTTAGAGTGAAAATATTAAGAAATATAAAATAAAAATATTATTTTAAATATAAAAAAAATATTAATTTTTATCGGGTCGGGTATCCGGTAAGGGGAAACTTCCGGCCCGTGTCTCGGGAAATTTGCCGGGTCGGGTAATTTTTTTTCGAAAATTACCCGTACTTTAAGTTCGGATCGTCGAGTTTTCGGGTCGAATCAATCGAGTCGGATATTTTTTCCCACCCCTAATTATAACCGTTCAGAATGTGAACGAATTACATAAATATAGAACTCGCCATGACAAATTTCATGAATTTTTTTTTAACAGAACTAGCCATTGTCAGACGAGTTCATGCAAAATAATGTTAAATTTAGAAATAATTTTGTTTGAGTATCATAAACGTAAATAAAATTAAAAATAAGATATTTGGGTAAAAACACTCCATATTAATTGATTTAAATTTATTATCAGATGGCCTTTTCATAATTTTATTGTTAATGACTTAATGTGCATTAATTAATTAGATATAAACTTCCGCACTTTCAATCTTAGCTATCAACCTTCTCCTATAAAAAAATATTTTTTAAAAGAAAAACATTACTTTTAAAGAGAGTGACATTTGCACAAACCAATTTGTTTTAATGGCTAAGAGAACGATTGTTGTTTTTAGAGGTCATAGATTTAAGCACCAACAGCTGCAACAAGGTGATTGAACATGTATTGTCAAATGGTTAAGAGGATGTTCAGAACAGATATTATTTGTAATCACTTTAGCTTTCAAAAAAAAGAGTGAGATATTTTTAGAAAACTGTAATGTGTTTAAAGTTTAATATAAAGAAGATAAACTATTTTTTTAATAAGTGGTTAATGTTTTCTTTGTTAATTTTTTAGGTGTTTGGCCATTACCACTCGTTAAAAAATCTTGTTACCCAATCAAAACATATCACGTGACATGCTTTTATTTTTTGTATTTTTAAAAAGAACTTAACAACTTATTTTTTTCAAAAACCAAAAATTCTCAAAATAGTCCTCAAATTCTCCATTTCACAGCTTTAATAAAATTTTCAAATTCTTATAAAAAACGAAGCTACAACCGCAATTTAAATCCCTGGCAACAAGTTCTCCATTTCACACCATTTAGTTTTGGGCTCTCGGATCGTGTGGGTTTTGGGTTTAAACAAATGAAATAGAAGGAAATAAACAGAAAAAGGAATTGGATTCTTTAATGACCCGACCCAAAATCATCCTTTTGCAGCCCAATTATTCTTTGGATACTTAGAATATAACCCTATAGTAAGGCTTAAATAAAAAAATGTCCAAAGTATATTTATTTTGAATTTTATGTGTAACCCCCTAGACCCGTCTATGTGTTACAACGGATCCTAGGAAGTCACATTAGGGTCACAAGAGCGACCCACAGTAAAAATACACATAAAACATTTTTTTAAACACTTATTAAATTGTAAAACCAACTTCTGTTTAAAATATCATTTCGGGATGTCATTTAAACACATAATAAAAACTTCAGAAAATATTTTACAGACACTGTCATAAAACAATACATGACATACATGCCCACTAACTATATAGTACCGTACTCCAAGGCAACGCCGAGACAACTCCGAACACTGCTGTCAACCATTATACCATGATATATTCTTTTAACCTGCGATGGTAAAAACAGCGTGAGCTTGGAAAAGCTCAGTAATACAGTACTACAAAAAGATGCTATAAGATCATGCAGATATAAGGTATGCATGACATTTTCATGATGTTTCGCGCAGTAACGACCTCCATTTCTGTTCTACTATTTCGAGGTTGCATCATACTCGAAAATAACAGTATTTGTTCTTTAATCAGACCTTGAGAATTAGACGGGAATTAAATAGGCTGGTAACATACGAGGTAGGAATCAGAGAGTTTGGTGTCTAGTGTGTTCCAACGGTGCAACGTTAATGCATGAAATGTAACAATGCAGTAAACCTTTTTATTTAAGATACATTTGTTTCAAGTAGCCATAAAGTTCATTTTAATTCTATATTTACCCTCCAACCATACTCCAGTATATAGTTTCCCCAGTGTGGTATCATGTACAGGCATTAACCCGAGCCCATTGGGCATGGGTACCATCCTAAGGATATACCTTAGAATACGGGCGGCCCTTGCCGAAGCATAGGAACCGAAAACGGGCGGACCTGACCGAAGCCTAGCATCCGAAAACGGGCGGATCTAGCAGAAGCTTAGGATCCGAATACGGGCGGACCTAACCGAAGCATAGGATCCGGATACGGGCGGACTTACCAGCTGGATCAGGGCTGAGCCGACGGTAACTTCATATCATGTCCCAAGTACCCCAGTGAATCAGATCATCAATAGTTCATTAATCAATAACTGTATTTTTAGTAACACATTATTCATATAACATGTTTGCCATATCGGGTGCATATGCATATATCAAAAATATAGTACGGTCATGCTTAATTATAAAACATGTCATGTGAGTTCAAATATGTCAATCAAGTGCACGTGATCGGTATTATAACATGTAAAACAGTATGCAAAACAGTCGTGTGGCACACATGGAACACACTAGGTGGAACAATTTATTCCTTGGAGATACTTGACATTTACGGAAGAGAACACATTAAACTTTTGACAATTGAACGGATCTTTGAAACAAGACCCCTATTAGAAGAGGGGTTTGTACTAATGGTTCAACCCAGATAGTCAGGGGATGATACATCAAGATCTTGAGAGTTTAGGCATATCATGAGTGATTTAGCCATTTAAGCTTACCGAGGGCATTATGGTCATTTTATCATACACGGGCATTTTGGTAAATTATACCACCAGGGTGTAAACAGTGGCTCAAAAATTCTATTTGCTCATCAAGTTTCCAACCAGGCATTTAGAGATTTCTACGTCAAGATCCTTCACGATATCAGATACATTCGGGGCTATTTTGATTACTTGGGCCAACAAGGGCATTTTGGTCATTTAACAATTAGGGGTGATTTTGTAATTTAGCCCCATCATGAGAAAAAATTATGATTTACAATATTTAAGATTTCCTGAAGTTTATCGATCCTCTAAAACCAATCGAACTAACATGTCCCAACCTTACAGTACTAACCAAACCTTCTGATGTACGCACTTCACAAGTATCATTTCCAAATACTGATTGTATCGTATATCTGAAAGGTTGCCTTCATGTTTCACCACAGGACTTGCCACGGAGTAGTCGAACTAATACTCTGTGCGGAAAAACTTCCATCCTTATATTAATATCAGGAGTGATTGACGTACATGGGTCATGCTTCAACCCATAAGGGCATTTAAGTCATTTTCAACTTTATTGGCATTTTCAGAATTTATCAAGGGCAATTTACTTATTCCAGTCAAAGGGGGTATTTCAGTCATTTGAAGGTCGGGATATCCATCATTCCCGTCAATTGAACCCTATATAGCATTTCAATCATTTAGGTACCCGTGGGTGTTTCAGCCATTCAAGTAATTGCGGTAACTCCAACCACTTCATTCATTCCAAAACACGAGGATAGACCAATCATCTCTGTTAATTTAGAAATTCCAATGCCCAAGCACATTTTGGTCATTTGATGACTCGATTGTATCGGCATTTTCAATTCTTTTACTCGATTCACCCATTAATAGCAATTATGTATCTTCTGATAGTTTAATTGATCCGAACATATAAAGAATTTCCCCCACAAATTTATCTTCAGAGGTTTATTCAGGATTTACGCTAAATCCGAGTGCTTATCTTTCTTGAATAATTAAGCCTTATTATCGCATCTCTCTGAGTAATTCGAGACTTTTAGATGAATCAATTGTTTTACCGGATTTAGTGTAAGTTTTCGTACCACTTTCATTATCAGGGGTATTTCTGTCATTTTTCACCTCGAGGGCATTTTTGTAATTGTATACTCCATTATTTATGTCGTTTGACAAATTAACATTATTAATCGGGTTTGGAGATTGATCGACTCATTATTTTTTCGTAGGATTCCAGATTCTTTGATTTATCATCTTTCTCATTCGATTATTCCGACCTTATCTATAACGTCGTACATTTTCATATCCGGTTAGACTTAAGCAGAATTAACGGTACTCATCATCATATGTGTGCATGCATTAACCGAATACCAACATGTTCATAAAGCATACTAGAGGTAGTAGTGTATTACCTTTAATACTTGCTATATCGGTCAACCCTGATACTCCGTTCGATCACTTTCAAACTCGAATGCGACGTCCTCAACATCTCGGATACAAGAAACTGCGAATACCTTCAATCACACAAATTCCAATTTCAGTCTTTAATTACCTTACTCATAATTGATTATTAAAATACATAAGTGGACTCGAGTTCAAGGTCCAATTCGGGGGCTTTCGGGTTAGAATTTCATGAAACGGGCTTCAAAATCGGACTCAGGACGTCGAAAAACATAAAATAGGACTTTTCGGGAAAAGTTGACTTTTTGGTCAAAGTCAACGCTGACGTCAGCAGTCAAAGTCAACGCTGACGTCATGCTGACGTCACTGGTCCAAGGCTGACTCGGCGAGTTGACTCACTGGGTTGACTCGGGCGAGTTGACTCACTGGGTTGACTCGAGCGAGTTGACTCACTGAGTTGACTCGGTCAACGGGTCGGGTCGGGTCAACGGGTCGGGTCGGGTACGGGTCTTGGTTTACTGTTGGGCTGGGCCGGTTTAGGTTGGACCGGTTCAGGTGGACCGACCAATGGGTGAGCCGGCCAGTTCAATGGCCACCGTCCAGGGCTGCCGGAAATCGCCCCGGACGGCGCGTGAAGCCCACGCGCAGCCCTATACGGCCGAAAAACTTCCCAAAATGCGAAAAATCACCTCGAAATTTTATCTATACACTTAATCCATCCAAAATCGAGTCGGATAGCTTACCGGACTTACCAAACGAGGGGAAACACCGTCAAACTCGATACAACTCCGGTGAGCTCCCTAACGGTGATGAACCGATGAACGGAGGGAGGGGTCGGGACCATCTCAACGCAAGGAAGATAATGGCAACCGTGGCTCCACGAACGAACGTCTGTGGCGGCCGGAATCAACGACGATCAACGGGTTACCAAAACCTTGGTTCGACGAAGCTTTAACCTTCAATTCCCGACGACTGGAACGGCGGCTGAGCGAGTGGCTAAGGGCGTTTGGCTCGGGACGTCGAGGCGGTTCGTTCGACGGTGGCGGTGCGAGGCACGGCACGACGGTGGAGGGGATGCAGCGGGTGACGGTGGAGAGGTTTTGGGATTGACTTTTAGGATCTTCTGGATATTTTCAGGTTCAAGGTGAGGCATTAATTAGGGTGGTTGGGGATATATCAGATTATTATTCTATTTTTAGATGTCCGTAAGCATTAATTAAAATTTTTCTTAGCGTAACAAATAACTAAGAGCTTACCTAGCTCAAATGGTTAGTACACTGGTTCACCACTCAAGGGGTCATGGGTTCAAATCCCATTAATAACATTTTTTCCCTTTTTTTTTCTTTCTTTCTTCTCCCCATATTTTTTTTTGCATCAATTATTATTATATTTTTTTTGGGTGTTACATTATGTACCTAAAGTATTATTTTACTAAAAATACGTTTTTAAAGTTTACATGTTGTAATTTTAGGTGCTTAAAGTTTGTACCGTTAAAATTTTAGGTGTCTGAGCGTTAATGGGTGTTAAAAAAATTTGTTAACCGAACAATACTTGACACATGGCATGTTTATTTTATTTATTTTTTAAAAATTAGAAAACTTAAAACATTTTTTTACAAAAATAAAATTAAATTTCAAAAAATTCTGAATTTTTATTTTTACAAAAAAGGCCCAAAATCCCTAAAATTTTCTAAACCCAAAGCCTCAAATCATCACTGCTCCCACCGTGAATCGCCTCCCTTGAGCATACTTTTTTTGTCGCCGAACTTAGATGGTTGTTTCCCTCAATATAGAGTCGCCAAAAACGTTAAACGACGTGTCAGCAGAATGTCGTACGCGAAATCGACCTAAAAAAATCAAATATCACAATTATTCGAATATGTATTATCTATTCTTGTTTTTATAATCAACTTGCATGTCATACACATAGCTTGTAGCTAATAGCTGACCAGGTGCTGATCTTCAAAAAGATACTTTAATCCTTTATTTGGATAAATATTGTTGATCTAGCTTGATACAAGGACTTGGTTTGCTAAACCTAATCATTTTTTTAAAAATAGTCTTGATTTAATTTAGTAGAAGTTACTAATATATCTATGCCATTGTATTAAAACTAATAAGGGATCTATAAAATATTCAATTCGAATTAAATGATTAATGATTAATGGGTCAAAATAAACACTTATTTTTCTTTAGGTTTTATTCATGTTTACTCTATAATTTATATTCATTTTATTCTTAAAATGTATTTTATCACTATACCTAACAATTATATCAAAAACACTAAAATGTCAAATCATAAGTGCTAGATAACATTAATTAAGGTTAAGAAAAGTTGATTAGGGATATTGCATTAATTAGTTAAAAAGGGTCCTCACACCATTATCTTTCTTTGATCATAAAAGTAAGATGACAACTATTGTTAATAGCATTATCTTTCTTTAGCTAGAGATTTCATTAATTATTTTCATATTTAAAGGATAAAAATTAAAATGGTGGGTGTAGTGATTTTTTTGGTATAAACATCCGTGGTTAATTGGCTGATTAATTTCAATTGAGTACGACAAATATTTATTATGGAAATGATTTTTTTAAATTAATTTTTTTATTCATAATGTCAGTATTTGAGCTCTCAACCTTATTTAAGAGATCTAGTGCATCACCCTACTAAACACATTAAAATTTTAAGAATAAAATTCATGTCTGAATTTCGAAAACATTATTATTAAAAGTAATAATTGCAAATTTTAAACACAACTAATAAACATAACAAGAAAAAAAATTAAATTATACAAAGGAAAAACCAACAACCAGTTGGTCTAGTGGGATGAGACATTAGACTTCTTAAGTAAGGTTAGGGTTCAAATACTAACGTTGTGAATAAAACAAATTGAATTGAAAAGACCGTTTCATAATAAAATTTATAATATTTAATTCAAACTAGTCAATTAATAAATTAAATAGCGATAATTAAACTAAACAAATTATATAAAAAAAGAGATAAGCATGAGGAAATGACAGGTGATGTAATAAAAGCCCAAAGGTGGGGTCCAATGGAGATGGGGGCATATGAGAAGTTTTGAACCATAGAAGTGGTGGGGGTGGGGTGGTCTATTGTTGATTGCCTTAAATAAGATTTGCAGTGTGCAGACGAATAAAACCCTCTGACGTTGAGATTTTCAACCTCTTTTTCTCGTCGCTAAAAATACTCGGCCGTTATTCACCTCTTATTGTTCCAGTGATAAAGAATGAAATAATTTATTCTGATAACTCGAGTTTAAATACTATTTTTATAAAATATGTGTCTTACTAAAAAAACTAAAAAAATTAAACGTATACTATTGTTATATCACACCAACATATTCAAAAAAAAAAAAAAAACTTAATTGAAGTAACTTGATATGTATCATTCATGGTAAGAGAGTTTAGGTATAAATTAATATTTTTTTACTTCATATCATTTATCTATTGAGTAATAGAATTGAAATATTTACTCTAATTTTTTTTTGTCCATTCATTTCTCTCATCGTCATTATTTTTAATTTGCTTTCACTCAATAAAGTTTTTGTGCTTTTCAGTGCCTTAGAAAATTTCAATTTTTATTATGTTTTCATGTTGACTTAGGTGTTCGGCTCAAATGAGGGTCATAGTTTGGATATTAATTTAGAATGAATGTCATATATTAGGAAAAATTAAAATATTTAAAAGTTCGAAAATAACCATAATTTAGGGATGGAATTAGTATATTAAAAGTTAAGGGATCGATTTAGAATGATGATCATAGTTTGAAGACGCCTGAAAATTAAAATTTACATTAAATACGTTACTTCGTATAATTGAGACCACTCTTTAAATTCGATTTCAAATCTTAAAGATGCCTATGACCTACATTCTCGCCCTTCAAACAAAGTTTTCTTGTTTGGAATGAACCATGCTTTACAAGCACGCACTTCAATACAAAAGATGCCAAAACTTAAGTCGAATATTACTTTTCAAAAGTGATCGTATAAAATATAGTATAAAAAACAATTCTACATAATGTTATAACATGTAATTACTCTCAATCTCTATGAAAGTGATGTCTAATTACAGAAAAATGAAATAGTATTAGTAATGTACAATATCCGAGTCGAGTTTCGAATAAAGATACAATGACGGATCTACATTTTACTCAGGGTAGGTAAGTGTCCACCATGATATCTAAATTTTTTTCTCTTAGTTATCCATTTTACTAATTGTATCCACCTACCTATGAATTATAATCAAAGGCCGGCTAAAAAGATGTGCATAACTAGTAACTTGTTCTTTCTTAGGAGTCCGGAAACAACTCTTTAAAAAAAGTTACACGTTGTACTCCACTTTTTAAGATACACTCTCAAAAATATTTATGGATCCGCCACTGTATGCATAGGTATTCGATATCAAAACACACAGCTGCCCACATGTAGTATGTATTTCAACCAAAAATCTGTTTCTATGTCTCATCTTACTTCAAAAGGATCATAGTGTTGATGATTGGTGCAGAAGTGGAGTGAAGGGAAGAAGATGCTTCGCCTCGTCTTCCCAACACCGTTGAATGTCATGCGCAATCTTCATAGCATCCATTGATGTACCTAGCAATCCACGTTTAGTGAACCCGACGGCGTATAGCCCACATTCGCCTTTCCATCCGTTGGGGAATGACCGCCGAGGGTACCCGTCTTTCTCCGAGAACATCTCCTTTTCCTGAAAAATTAGAGATCTTTAACATATATACCTTTTAAGAACCATAGATGGAAAAAGGACAAGAAAAATTAGTGAAATAAAGGGTTTGTAGGGTTTGTATACCTTAAGCCAAGAGGGTACATTGCTTTTATAACCGGTTGCTAATATGATTGCATCAAAGTTCTCAGTTTTGCCATTGACAAACTCCACAGCGTGCCGTTTTAGGCTCTTTATACTTGGACGTACCTACATCAACAATGGTTCTAAATTAAGAATTATAAATATATATACATATATATGTATATGTATATGTATATGTATATGTATATGTATGTATATATATCATATGTTTCATTGGGATGTCCGAAGAGAATCTGACTCTTTCGAGAAATGTCTTTAAAGTGATGTTTGTCATGTAATTGGTTGCAGACTTATTCAACAAGTCCAGTATATACAATCAAACTTAGTGTAAGAAGTCGTTTTTCGATGACTTCGTACCACTTGTACTAGAACCAAGTACCAAAACTAAAAATACAATATCAAATTTGTTGAAAGATTCACGATTGACTATTTAACGAACGAATGATACTTTAAAGAGTTTCTCATAAAGGAGATGAAGATTCCCTAAGTACTATTTTGAAAAACATTGTGTTATAGGGGAAAAAGTGATGTGATATGAGTGACAAAAGGGTAAAGTACCTTAATGTCTCCACTTTTGATTTTAGCAAGCGTGCCAGCATCCAAAACGGGTGTTTTCCCCGACAGGTTCTTCAGTTCAAGGGGACCCAACTTCGGCCGGACCAATCCGAAGCGAGCAGTGTTGCCGAGCATCAACCGAGACACTATCAGCAAGAAGCGGTCGACGAGCCGCAACGGCAGCCATTTGAGTAGCCACATGGACAGCCCGAACGTCGATATCCCTAGCATCTCTTGTGGGAGTACATGGACCTTCAGTTCCATAAACCCAAGAAAGGAAACAGTTTGAATGGACACTCTAAAGAAAGAATAACATAAAAACATACGACCCTAATGTTTTACATGTATATTTTACTATGTTTCGCATGCTTGGGAATCCCAAGAAAGTGAAAGAACAAAGATCTTTGTTCTGTTCTTTGTCTACCTAACTTTGGTAATAGTAACTTGCTTTTGTCGGTCTTACAACTGGGATAAAAATCCTCTACCTTTTTCGGTGTCTCTACTTGTGCCCTCACACTCAAAATTAGGTTTAGAGTTTAGAGTTAGGTTATGAGTTATAGTTAGGGTTTAGGGAATTTAGGGTAGAGTGTATTTTTTAGGGTATATGGTTTAGGATTTAAAATTTAGAGTTAAAACTTGAAATTTAATTTTATTAATTTTTTAGTGTTGGGGCATAAGTAGGGGCACCAAAAAGTGACAGATGATCTCTTATAACTGATTCAATCAGATGGAAATTATCTGCCCCCAAAGTATGCCCCCATTTGTGCCTCCACTTTAAAATAGTGGGTTTAGGGTTTAGGTTTTGGGGTTTAATGTTGGGGCTTAGGGTTAGGGTGTAGGGAATTAGGGGTATGGTGTATTTTTTAGGGTTTAGGGTTTGGGGTTTAAGATATAAAAATTAGGGTTATGGGGCAAGATTTAATTTTTAAGTAATTTTAGGCAGGGGGCATAGAAGGAGGCATGGTTAGGGGGCAGGAGATTTTTACTCGATTCAATCTTTGGGACTTGAAGTAATTTTGCTTTATAAATCAGGTAAATCACCCTAAATATCACTAAACTTTAAATTTAATATCAATTATACCATTAAATTAAAAATCAATACTAATCTAATATTAAATTTTAGATTATGTTTCAATTATATCACTAAGACGTTAAAATCTCTGTACGTAATCGCATCAGACGGTTAAAATACGTTCACATTATCAATTTTAATTAACTAATAGTATAATTAAAGATTAAATTAAAATTTCTTACCGTATCTCTGACCACAAGTGTAGGGTTTGCATTATGATTACAAAGATCCAAACACACCTCCATGCCTGAATTCCCACACCCCACCACCAAAACCCTTTTCCCTCTAAACTCTTCTCCACTTTTATACGAGCTCGTATGTCTTACTTCGCCACCGAATCCCCCCATTCCTTCGACCTCCGGCGTCATCGCCTCCGCATTCTCCCCCGTCGCCACCACCAGCCACCGGCAAACGTATTCCATCGCCTTCCCTTTCGCCCCGACGCTTCTCACGCGCCAAAACCCCAGCGCTCGGTCGTATTCGGCCTGCGAAACCGTCTCGTTGAACCTCGGTCGAATATCGAACTTCCTGGCGTAGGCTTCCAAGTAGTCCACGAATTGCTGCTTGCTGGGGTAAGTGGGGAAATCGCCGGGAAACCCCATCAATGGAAGCTCGCAGAATTGCTTCGGCAAGTGAAGACGAAGGCGGTCATACGTCTTGAGTTGCCACAAAGACGCTATGCAGTTTGATCTCTCGAGGATTACACTCGGGACACCTTTCTCTTTCAGGCAAGCGGCCGTCGCTAAACCCGACGGCCCCGCGCCGACGATAACCGGCCCCGGAACGTATAAACAACGAGACGACGACGACTTCATCTTCTCGATGAATATGGGATCATGAGCTTGTTTTCCTTCTATTTCTCTCAAGCAATACTCCATGAACAGATCCCCTCAACTACGAAGATTCAGATAATTATATCCCTTTTGTTAGCTTAAGAATAACAGATAGAAAAAAGAAGGTTGGAAATTAATCAGCATTCATTCAACCATGGAAGATAAACACAGAGAGAGAAACCGGTAGAATGAAAGAAGGAGAGAAATTAAGAGTAAGAGAGACAGAGAAAGATGGTGATATGTCAATAACACCTATATATATATATATATATATATATATATATATATATATATATATATATATATATATATATATATATATATATATATATTCCTTTTGTTTCTTTGAAGAATACGTTTTCATATACACGAGGGGGAATTGAGTTTGAGAAGTGGCAACAATTAAATGGCATAATATAAAAATTAGGTTTTTTTTGTTTCCCTCTCGATTTTTTAGGGTGTGCTAATTAATCTAGATCGATTTACGTGTACACCTAGTTGTAGTGGGTGAGTCTACCAACGAGAATTCTTTGCATATGTAGGTCTTAAACTTGAAATCTGCATAACCGATACCAAACTGTTTACCATTTGGACCAACCGTTGGTAAAAAATAATCTTTAAAAGTTGAATAGAAATACTCTACTCCGGTGTTTATGTATATGTAATATTAAAAAATTAAATTTATAGTTTAAGATTAAAATTTAGAGTTAATGTCTAGGGCGTAGATTTATAATTTAAGGTATAAAATTTGACTTTTTTAGGCTTTATGATTCTTAAATGTTCCCTTGATTTTTCAATTATGCTTTGAAAGTTCTTAAAATAATTATTTAATACATATGTTATGTACAACCATTTCTGTTGAATGGATAATTGGCTTAATTTAGAGTTATACATTTAATTTATAGAATTTATAATTTATGATTTATTATTAGAATTTAGAATTTAAATTTTATTAATTTTTAGAGTGAAAATATTCAAATTTATTTTTTAAAGAAAAATAAATTTTAAATTTTTGCAGGCTGTAAATGCATTAACTTCATACACCACCGCATGGGGACGTCACTCTCATCTGTCACAGCAAGAACTTAGAGACCTCATTGGTTGATTATTTAATTACTTAAAAGAACCATTAAAATGGATTTCCCTTCTTTTTACAAATAATCTCCAACTCAATTCCAGTTAGGATAAGTTTGATAGTCATAATTAGAATCTAGAAGCTTGTTGGTATGATTCTCATAGGATTTGCATGTTTTTTTATAAATTAATATTAATTTTATTGGTCAATTAATTACGAAAAAATTTATTAAGATGGGAAAGTTCGGTGTGGTGGGGTGATTAGGGATCATTCTGGTTCCTAGCTGCAAGGTTTTATTAAATTTATTGGCTGCTGCTCAGTCATGGAAGCCGAGTTATGGAGTATTTCTCTGGGTCTTGTTATTGAGTGGGGGATCTAGGCTTTCGAAGTTTAGAGGTGGAATCTGATAATGCTCAAGCTATCAAGCTTATTCATCAGGTAGAGCGTGAAGGTTTTGCTCTCGCTATCACTCGTGCTATCCAGGATGTGATCCAGAGAGATTGGCGGATCTGGATTCGTGTTATCCCTAGGAAGTGCAATCAAGTTGCAGATGCTTTGGCAAAACGTGCAAGTCTCTCGAATCTCGACTTAGTTCTCCTGGATTTTGTTTCGAATTTTGTTGTTGATCTATTACGCGAGGACTTAGTTCCTCTTAGGATGTAATCCTCATGTGGTTTGTATATCTTATCATGTGCACTTTTTTTCCTCCATTAGGTTTAGGGAAGTTTTTTAATGAGGCACACGATAACGTTATCCCTTTCTTATCAAAAAATTACGAAGAAATTTTTATTACAAATGCGATCCTTTTAATTTAATTTGTTTCGTCCAAAATATTTAAATTTAAATCTCTGATACTACTTAAAGGACTTAACACATCATCCTACTAAACCAATTATTAGTTAATAGGACTTACAATTTTAATTATGGTGAGTGGTCAAATTTGTAATCATAGAAAGAAATGGGGTTTAATTGAATGTGGTTGATTAGGTCTTAGTACAATTAAAATTATTATTGTTGCGACATTCAGAAATATATAAATTCGAATATTTTTAAATAATTAATGGTGATAGTGATTTAAATTAATACATATTACCAATAGTAAAAAGGATGAAATTATGTCGAATCAAGATAAATATAATAAACGTTCGAATTGACTATATTAGAGGAATAAAAACCATATTTCTTCCTCGTCGACAACAATGAAGAGTTGGATATAATTACGGGTCAGAGAAGAATAAGAGGAATGGTCGTGGGGTAATAACGATGGAGATGGATGTGATAGTGGTCTCAAATCAATGATAAATAAAGGTCGAATTGAGTAAACAAGTTTAATTTCAAATTTATCCGAAATTAAAATCGAATTATTTGGATTCATTAAACATATGAAAAGGAGAGGGAAATGAGAAGGGGAAAATATCAGCAAAAAGGAAAGAAGTGAATGGAAATGAGTACCCAAAGAGCAAATGACATGTACATGGACATGGTCTCTAGAGGGCCACTCCCTTGGACTTGGACAAGACAAGCTTAGGTGGTTATTAACTACCTCTTTGTCAGGTAATCTATTCACTTAATAAATAACTGTCCCACCAATCAATGCTTCTATGTTTTCTTTTCTTTCCTCAAGGAAAAAAATGAAATCAAATAAAATATAGATAAATATTTTATATACATGCAGGTGAAAATTGAAAGTTTCCATAAGTATCTTAGTTTTAAGGTATAGAGAGTTAGTTTAGGGTATATGATTTAGGAGTTTAGGTGTAGGGGTTAGAATTTAGGGATAGTTGTTTCAACTTAAGGTTTAGGGTTATAATTTAGGCTTTATAGGTTAAAACCTAAATCCTCACCATATTACCCTAAAAACTAAACTCTAACCTATAAACCTTAAATTATAACCCTATACCTTAAATTGAAACAATTATCCCTAAATTCTAACCCCTTACACCTAAACTCCTAAACCCTATACCATAAACTAATTTCATATACCCTAAAACTAAGGCGTTTGTGAAAACTTTCAGTTTCCACCGCCTGTGTATAGGATATTAATCCATAAAATATTCAGTATTTAATTTGTTGATTGATTAATTCAGATCGAGTACTGTAGAAACTCATTATAAGTCTATCAACTTAGTTTATTCTGTTCATGATGTTAGGATTTGAACATCAAATTACTTAAAAGGATTTAACATCTTATTCTATTAGACTAACATATATTTATTTCCGTTATTCTTATGATTACTTTATTTATTCAAAGTTTGAAACTTAATTAACATTTGAATAAATGTACAAGAGGAATGTATCTTGTCGTATTGCTTTCGTTATTAGTAGCCACTGGTTTCTCTACTTTGATACTATAACGTCCAACAACAAAAATGGGAAATGCGAAATTAATTTGAAAGCTATGAGTAGGTGAGAAACAGATAATTTTATAATATATATATATATATTAAGAATATTGTTATACCTATAATAAATATATGTTTGGAGGATTTATTAAATGAAAAATATTATTTCATAAGAAACTTATTGTTTCCATGAGCGTTCTAGTTTTATGCTTTAAAGATTTAATTTAGAGTTTAAGGTTTAAGTTTAAGTGTTTAGAATTTAAAGATTGTGGCTAGAATTTAAGGTTTAGTGTTATAATTTAGTATTTAAGTTTTAGGATAATATGTTAAGGATTTATGTTTTAACCTATAAATATTAAACTCTGACCCTAATATACCTCTATAATATCCAATCTAAATTAAGTTTTAAGGTTTAGAGTTTAACTCTAACTCTAACCGTAATATGTTAAAGATATTATAGAGGTATATTATGAGTACGATTCTTCCGACCTAATAATAACAATCATCTCTGTCGATATACTTCAATAAATACATTTGTTGGATTTATCAATATATTTCTACTTAGAATTGATACATTATTGTCTATTGACACGCACTACCGTCTTTATTAATTTTAATTCAATGATTGAAATGTATATACATAATTAAATGATTCGGTATTTTTAATTGATTCAAAATTTAATATGCATAACATACGTAAAATGAAATATAATTATATAAGTAATTCAAAATATTTTTGATTTATTAAAGATTTTTTTTTGAAAATATTTATTAAAGAAATTTTTAAATAAAAATAATTAAATTTATTAAGTTATTTCAAATTAAGATCAAAATAATAAAATGTATAAATTTTAAGGATTAAATTTATTATTATATCAATACATAGATTATAACAATATCTGATTGAACCCAATCCCCAGGTTTGGCCTTACGTTTGCATAACTTGGAGCGTTGTGTCATTAATGCACTGAAAAGTCAGGGCTCAATTTATCACAATTGTGTAAAAATATAGTGTAAAAATCATCACAAAACGTAAAAGTTATTATCCTATAGCTTTTTCCAAAATCACATTTGGTGCCCAGAATTGATTTTGGATTTTTACATTCAAACATGTAGGCACGGCGTTCGAGACAAAAAAATTCTAATTGAACGGGATTTTGGCCCTTTCAACGCAGAAACAAACACACACAATAGATTTTATCTCATCCACGATTTCAAGTGGTAAACAACTTAGTATTGCTTAATCAGGTCTTGAGTTTAAGGTCTTGTGTATGCAAAAAATTTCCGCCGAAAAACTCACTCACCGAAGTCAGGTGTGAGACATATGTAAGTCCGGATTAGTCAGGGCAAAGCCATGAGAATCGAGAGAGCAAAAAAAACTAAAAATTTGTGTAGATTTTGATGATTGTGTTGGACCCGTTTATAAATGTTGCAATCTTGAAAGATGCTTGTGAAATGTTGTAAGCCACTAGGGTGGGTCTGAGGAGAGTACTTGGCAGTTGAAAACAGCATTGTATTAAATGAAAGCCTCTACCAATTATCAACCATGTGTATGTTCCTCATAGAGCTCTTGCAGGGATGGATCGAGGGGTGCTGGTGGGGCAACTACCCCCTAAAATTTTAAAAATCATATATGATTTAGAAATTTTTTAAATTTTTTTTTATATTTTCTATTAAAAATCTATTTTCGCCTCCTAGAAATTTATAAGTTCGTCCCCCTAACCTAAAGTCCTAGGTCCGTCTCTGAGCCCTTGGCAAAGCAAATTTATATCTTGTAAGTTGCAAGTTGACCCCTCCCAACATCTCTATTGCGACATCAAGGACAACTTTAAATGTTGTAAGTAAAAGTTGAGGTCGTTGCTGTTGTTTCTCCTGTTCGATGTGGAAGTTGCTCAAGTTGAAGAGAAATGAAAGGACAAAGAAACAAAAGAGAACACAAAGTCTTCCTTTACAGCAATAACAAAGCATGCAGTAAAGGGGGAAAACCATCGATTCTTGTCTCACTGCTTTTGGTTTTCTTGGGAAAAGTTTGTGAACCGTCTTCCGTCGTATAGTCGATCGAATCCTCATCAATCTATGTTGTCTCCACTGGCGGATCTTGACGGGATTGTTTGGGGAGCCTAATCAAAATTTTTGGAGGTCTAATTGAATTTTCAAAAACTTTGAAGACTTATTAAGAACATTATAATTTTTTTGGGGTAATTAAAATTTTCAACAAATATGGGAGGCTAAATGAAAGTTTTTAATGATTTTGAGGAGACTTATTAAAAATATTAATGTTTTTATGAATTTATGAGAAATTCTAATAATTTTGAACGAGCATAATTAAAATTTCTAAAAAAACATAAGGGGTATAATGTAAGTTTTCCTAGATAAGGGGTATAACGATTTTCTGTCTCAGAGTTCTATTCATCGTACTCTTTTCGAGAGTCGTATATGGTTCATAGCATCGAGAGGGCTTTGGTTGGTGAAGATTGTTGTCCTCTTCGTATACCTGCATGGTTCATGGAATAAACAAATACGAAACTAAAATCAAACATTGAAAAGGACTAAGAACTAATTAAATATTTTAATCTAAAAAATAAGAGAGATGAAGATCTTTTAATTAATATTTAACTAAAAAGAACGTAAAGTGAGATTATACCAAAAATTTTGAGAGAAAGAATAGGTCGTCTGACCTATGAGTGGCTCCGTCCCTAAGAATAATTGTTAGCATACTGCCTAGCAATAATCATAGATGTGCCTTGTGCATGTTGTACGACTCGAACCACCAACCTATAACTTAGAACTTTCTTTTAAAAAATTGTAACATCTTAGAGAATGTCAAATCACATCGTATTTTAATTTGAATCCCCTCTCTGTAAACTAAAACATAAAAGATATTTATGTCTTACCATACATATGAATATTCTCCTAAATTAGAAATCCTCAAACACACACACACACACACATATATATATATATATATATATATATATATATATATATATATATATATATAATGAAATTATTTGAGGACCATACAAATATACAATAAAGTATATACTTTAGATATTGCTATAAAAAAAAAGCGAACAAAAAAGAAAGCTGCAAACATATGAAACAAACTCAAAAGGTTGGTGGTGGAAGGCTTAGGAGCCGAAAGTTTGTCGAAAATACACATTGCTATTATTATAATTTAAGAGTAAATTATATCACATGTTATTCAATTATAAATGAATTATTGATTTTTTAAAAGTTAAAATGAGTGACTCAGTTGATCGGTGTTACAAACATATTAATCTGTTGTTAAAAATTAAACAGAATTAATTTTTCAATTATAATTAGGTCACTCAATTTATCAACTGTAATAATCAGATTATTCAATTAGACAATTATTACAATCAGTTTACCTCATTTGTGCACACTTAATGATAAAATGACAATTTTATTAATTGAATTGTTTGTAATTTAAAAATTCAACAATTATTTATAATCTTACTAATAGTTGAATGACCCGAGGTATAATTTAGCATATACTTATAAAAGAAGAAGAAAGTGAGGCCTAGGGTCTACACACCTATTCTCCAATATAGAAGGAATAGGGTATATCTTATTTACAAGTAAAAGACAATAGCTGTTTGAAAATTGAAAATATCAAATTTGATACTATTATAGTAATAATATAAAGGATTCTTTTAAGGGTTTTATAATAATGTTTAAATTTAGAGATAAAGGTTGGTCATAAATTTTAAAGTTATTTCATGACCAGGATGACAATCGAACACTCGATCACTGGTTAAGATAGGAAAAACTCTTACCATCTCCTTTATATAATGTCTAAAATTAGTCATGAGTCCTTAAATCAAAGGTTGTTATACACTTAAATATGCTCGAATTAACTATCTTTTAGATGTTATGATAGCAACGGTATCAACTGAATTAAGACTCAATCGACATTAGTATATATTTGTGTTTGAATTAGTTATTATATCATATATTAATTTTTTGATGATGTGCAAAGCATTTCAAGCATGATAAAATAGTTGTTGTTAGCTTAATAGTTTGATATTGTTTCTTCACGTTTGGGTGAACTTGATAAAATAAAGTTTGAGGGCTAAAAGAGGCACAATAAAAGTTTAAGAAGTAAGATGATTAAATTGTTAAAAGTGGAGGACCAAAATAATATTCTTCCTTGAAAAATCCATATCTCACTCTATCCGAAAAGTCAGTTTGGTCCTACTTGATTGTTTATGCTTACTTTACAAATACAATATAAATACATAAATTAGAGAATATGTCCAAACCATTACCATAAAACCTTAAATATTCTAATTAGAAGCTTTATCTTCATCTCTATGATCTATCACTATCATCATGTGATTCAATCAAATTTTATATGGTTCCCAAACAATCCCTCAAACTTTATTAATTGAACAATTTGAATCAGATATTACAGAGATTTATTACAAACGTGATATAATACAAATTATTAGACATGTCTTTCGGTAAAAAAATTAATTATATGTTGCCCCAAATTTTATTTCCTAAAAAATATAATAGGAATTTTCTACCTATTTAGACCCTCGGTTTTCAATTTATTTAAACTTTATCCTATTATCTTAAATTCTGACTGTGTCCTTGTGTATCACCTGATAAACCAACTTGTAGTTGGTATTACTTTGATTAGATAAAGATTTAGGAAGGAAAGCAAAATGTAATTATTTCCTAAACATGCCATTAGCAATTTAATTATTAGTGTGATTAGTGAAACGAGATATATAATCTAATCATCATGGAAATTAGTGGGGTAGGAAAGAAGAAAATTAAAGAAATTAAAGCAAAACACTTTTGGATATTTTGTGATTTAATGGGAAAAGGTGGTGTATATTGTAGCATGATTAAGCACAATCAAATAAAAAGTTCAATGCTTCATTGTGAAGATTGGAAGATGCTTCTTGATTAACATTATTCACAATCTATTATAAGAAAATAAATAAATAAATAATAATAAAAATATCATAATTAAATACTTGAACAAATAGAAGAAAAAGGGGTATTACAATCTTGTCTTCAATATTGCCTTTTTGAAGCTAAAAATATCATAAACATGCAGCCTTTTTATATTGATAGGGATAAAAATCTTCTGTCCCTTTTCGGTGTCTCTATTTATGCCCTAATACTAAAAAACACAACAAAATTAAATTTTAAGCCCTAAACCCTAATTTTTAAATCATAAACCCTAAACCATATACCTTAAAAATACACCCAACCCTAAATTCTCTAAACCCTAACCATAACTCCTAACCTAAAACCTTAAACCTAATTTTGAGTACGGAGGCATAAGTAAAAACACCGAAAAGGGTAGAGGATTTCCATCCTATTGGTAGTGCTAGTAGGCATTTTCCTATTGAAAATGGCAATGGAGTTTGCAAAAGATCAATTAAATTAGAATTCTATGTGGTATACCATATTTAGATATGATGAAAGGTGGTAGTGTAATGTTGACATAAAATAATAAAATTAGGTCGAGATTGCATTAGGCCATGTGGTGTGGACCGTCAATTTGCATAAGTGGAAATGTTCTCTTTTTTAAAATATGCTTCTTCTCTCCTCGAATGGTTGAAAAGAGTTCTCCCGTTATATAAATCTCATTTGGTTTTACGTTTCTTTAAAGATGATGGTAAATTGATAATTGAGATCATTCTTTTTTTATTGTATAAAAATTTCATCGTTTCTTATTATTAATTTCAGTTATCTGTTTACACTCATTCAAAACAAAAATTATCTATTGGTGTCCCTGTTTATACTCCAATACTAAAAGTAATATTCTAACCCTGACCCTAAAATATAAATACTAAATCTTAAACCATAAACCTTAAAAATACACTAAATCCTAATCTTAAACTCTAATCTTAATCCTTAATCATAAACTCTAAACTTAATTTTTACATGTTGAGACACAAATATAAGCACACAAAAAAACACAGAATTTATGTGCCATTCATGACTCATCCAACAGTCTAAAAAGGTATAAAATTTAAAAATTTTACGTGATGTAAGAGAGTCTTACATCAAATATATTTATATGATATGATATAAGATCAAAGATGAGCTTTTAGAAGCCCTTTGTTTAAAAGCAAAACAGAAAGGAACAAATTGGGTTCCATCAGAAAAATCATTGTGCCACATTTGATGTATCTGTCTGATAAAGACATGCTGATCTGAGAAGAGAATTACAGCAAGATTTCAGTAGGCCAATGGTTTAATTTTGGGGGAGGAGAATCTTAGCTTTATGTGTGAATCGTGATCTTCCACTCCATTGCAACACTATATATGTATAATTGTCGGATAAGTGAAAGAAACGACTGAAATTAACCGTAGAATATATGAAGATTATCACTTGGAAAGAAAATATAGAATTAATTTTAGCTAGCCATTCATTTTTCATCTAGCGATCCAAATAACGTATAAAGCTTAAAAAATTTTACACCGTATAAATATATATATATATTCGAATAAAACAGAGAATCTGCAGGTGGGTCATTTTTCCCACTCTTTCAAAGCTTCTTTCTGTTTTAGTTTTTTAATCACTTCTCAAAGCTTTGATTAGACAGTCGTGGGAACTTGGCTTTTCTCCATGATATAAAGTGTACTTTGTCCCAACCTCAATACTACGTTTAAAGTATAGGTTCACTCAGATTATTGTTTAATATTATTCGTCCATTTTATTTTTCCAATGATTATAAATTAGTGTGTGCTCATGTGTAAGATTTTTTATTTTATGTAAAATTTAAAAAATTTACACTTTTTTTTTACTGTTAGATGAGAATAAATAGATGACTGAAATTAACAATAAAAAATGAATAGATTATGCTAAACTTGATTAACACTATTTTATTAAAATAAATAAATGAAAAGCATCATTAGCAATGGATAGTTTTTTATGATGAAATGGAGAAAAGCTTTACACACTCCTCCTCAATGTGCACAAGTTTATTTGGTTTGAACTACAAAAAGTATAGATTAAATATAAGTTCACACTCACCACTTATTTTCTTGATAATTGGGTCATTTGACATCTTAATAGCTCTAGGCTTAAAATATATATTTAATATATACAAATTATTAAATATTTCATATTTTTTTATTAATTTCATTAATTAACCAGTTTCGAACCGAATAATAAACACTTTACCCAAGTTTACCCCTACCCACTTAAAAAATATTCTTTGTAAAATTTTCTAAATTCTAATACCGTAATCTAATTTTTTTTAATATGCTGGTGTGATGCAAGGGTAGCGTATGTTCAATTCTTTTAGTGCTTGAACTCGGGTCCCAATGAACTCGGGTCCCAATGAATAATGAACATCTACTTTTGCCACCAGGACACAAGAGGATGAGCGACGTAATCTAAATTTTTTGATTCCATCCTAAAAATAAAATTGGCATCTTAAAACCGCCTCACCAATGATGGCTTGCCAAGCAAGATCAACTCAGGTTGATTTCCAAAATCCATTGCTAATTTCTTTTTTTAGGAAAAAAAAAGGAATTAGGTTTGTTTTTCATTGTTATGAGTGGATGACAAAAATCCCCCACCAAAGCAAATGTGGATGAAACAATTAGGGTTTTTTTAATAAAAAAGACAAATAAAAAGGAGAAATTAGTGGGGAGAGGGGGAAATGGGGAGTTTCAGGTACACCTGAATCAACTCAAAAACAAAGATGATAGTGCGCTTATCCCACCATTTTCTCTAGATAGAATTAGATGTAAAAGGATATGTTCAATAGGGTGAGTATTAGATTAAGTCGAGATTACGAAATTCACATTAAGTTGATTTGTTTGGGTTTCTGTTTAAATTTAACTATATATTATGGTACTAATTGGTTCTAATTTAAACGGTTTTCTATAAACATATACGACATGCATATACATATATATATATATATATATTCGTATGTGATATACTATATATCATGTAAATTGAAGGATTCGACTTGAACTTAAAAATTGATCTACTAATTACAAAAATTTTCAATTATTTAAGTCTTATTTTAAAACTCAAACTTTATTTGAATCTTTTTAACCGAGTTTTTCCGCGCCTAATAGAACCCTAATTGCCAATAGCCAATGAATTCCAACCAAATGTTGGTATTTTGAGGTTTGCTCAAACATATGCAAGCAACTTAAATCTTTGATCAACTTAGAGTTTAGGTTTTTTTTATCCAAACTTTGAGTTTAGGTTAGATACTGAATATACATGAGTGTACATATGAACTGAAAAGCAAGAACCTACATTGGCTAAAATAACACTTTTAACTGACCTAAGATGGTACCATTATTGGATTTTTTTATATAAAAAACCATTTTCTTTCTTTTTTTTCTCTCTCTCAATAATGTGTAGTGATTGAGTTTTCTTTATTTTTTTAAATATTCATCAGAATGAGTCTAATGATTAATTTTCTAATTTTTGTTGGTTTATGTTAGGGATAAACGTTGTCACAAGTTTTAAAGTAATTTCATACCTAAAACAAATATCGAACCCTCAACCATTGGTTAAGGTAGGAGAGACTTTTACCATCTCATTCAAATCTCGTGATTAGTAATTAAGGTCTTTTATTGACACTTTGTTGATCATGGTTCGAACTTTGTTGATATAATTCTCTCCTCCAATTAACCAATTAAGTACCTAAATATAATCTCGAAATTTAATTTGGCGTCCAAGCCTTTTTTAACCAATTAAGTATTTGAATCTGGTTCATAGTTCAAATAATTTAACATAAGCATTAATTTAGACCAAAAAGTCAAGTTTATGTACCGATTGAAATAAATAAAAAACAAATTTAAGTACCGATTTAACCAAGAAATCAAGTTCAAGTACCTAAGTAATCAAATGACACTTTGGCCCTTTTGGTATGAATGATGGAAACCAAGTTCAAGTACTTAATTTACCATTTTCTTACTTTAAATCTTAACAATTTGATTAACTAATTTTTTTATCATTTCATCCTTCATACTAAGCAAGGCCAAAGTGTATTTTGCTCAACTAGGTACTACAATTTGGGTTCTTAATTCCAATTGATACATGAACTTGACTTTTTAGTTCAAAACAATACTTACGTTAAACGACTTATCTGAACTATGAAGTCAAATTCAGGTACTTAATTGGACAAAAAATAAAAATTAATTTAAATTTAAAAAATCAAGTTTAGATATATAATTAAACAAACAAATTAAATGGAAAGTGTGTATTTATTCAAAACAAAATAGCTAGCTGTAGAAGAGTGAAAAAATAGTTTTAATTTTTTTTTCTAAGCTAGTGAAAAGTAATGTACAGAGGAAACTTTGGGTGTGGTTTTCTTTCTTCTTATTATAAAACGAGGCCCAGTTTTAGGCCCATGGACCACAGATTAGGGAACATGGAAAGTTAACGGTCATTGGGCCAGGCCCAAAACTTCAACTATTATTTCTTCCATAGTGTTTTAGGTTAAACAAATTAAAATGATTTTGGTATAAAGAAGTTTAATAACTTGTTTAGCAATTAGCTGATAGCGGATTAAATTAGCTTATAGCGGATATATTAGCTTATAGCTGATATGTTATTGCATTAGCTGATTTTATTAGCGAATTATATTAGTCGATTGTATAAAATTGTTTAGTAAAATTAATTGATAGCTGGTAGTTGTTTGATTATTTAAACAAACAAAATGACATATAAGAACATGATTATATTCGATATTTGTTTGAATAGTTTATTAATTATTAATATTTTGTATCTATTAATGTTAATTAGATTATGAAAATATTTTTAATATAACATTAATAAGAATATTTAAAGGATTTATATATTAATTTATTATTTATATATTTATTTTTAATATAATTTACGGAATTATATCAAGCCTAAAACTTATGTGTTTACGGAATTTTTTTTTCTTATCCTAGTGCAGGGAATAATCACATATTTAGATTATATAAAATATTTAATTTAATGTCAATTATAATGATTTAGGGTTTAAAATTAAAATAGACTTTGAATTTAAATAGCCCAAATTGAGGCAACAAAACTGCTTTCCCTAAGCCCTAAGCAATTCTGCCCTCGTAAGTTAATTTCCCGCCAAACAGTCTCTGTATTTGCTTCATTAAGATGATCAAAATTAGGGTTTATTGCGGTTTTGGTTTCCCTGGGAATGTAGTCTCTTGAAAAATCGTCTTTGATGGTTCCTGTGAATCAAAGTATAGATTTTTAATTTCCAATCATATATCTTTTTCTAATCGATAATTTGGGTAAATCATCATCTTCTTCTTCTTTGATTTTCCTTATGTAATCTTTGAAAAAGAAACATCTGAATATTCCCATTATTTTTGTTCTTGTTTTGCAGGTTTTGTTCTGCTGTTAAAGTAGAGTCTTGCTATGGCAGAAACCAAGAACATTGAATTGTTTAAATGGGGTAAAAAGAGAGGATTCGGAGGGAAAAATAAAGATATTCAGTTTTATGAATCATTTACTTATGATGGCCTTGATTATACTCTTTATGACAGTGTTTATCTTTACAAGACAGGCCAGCCATTGCCTTATATTGGCAAACTTATAAAAATTTGGGAGAATCGTGATAAATCCAAGAGAGTTAAAATTTTATGGTTTTTCCGGCCTTGTGAGATCTCAAGTCATCTTGTAGGTGAATTGGCACATCCCAATGAAGTCTTTTTGGCATCCGGTGAAGGAGTAGGCCTAACTAATGTTAACACCTTGGTAATTGTAATTTCATTACTTGTTTCGGTACTTCATCTTTCGTTTTCCGGAAATCGATAATTGTAGTTCGTATTTGTGGTCTATGTTATTCGGATAGACATGGTATAGTTGGAATTTTGCAAAGATTTTCCATGTATTTGGATGGTTTTTGCAGTTCATATCCGTGTGTCGGACATGACTATCAGATTATGAGCAACGTAGTTTGTTGCTACTTGTGGTATATACAATCTGATTTCTGAATTTCGGTAGTGATTGACAACATGTATACTGTGTTTTCTGAAAATCGATAATTGTATTTCATATTTGCGGTTATGTTATTTGGATAGACATGATATAATTAGAATTTTCAAAGTTTTCCCATGTATGTAGAGGATCTTCGCAGTTCACGTCTGACTATCAGATTCTGAGCAACGTAGTTTGTTGCTACTTGTGGTATATACAATCTGATTTCTGAGTTTCGGTAGTGATTGACAACATGTATACTGTGTTTTCTGAAAATCGATAATTGTAGTTCATATTTGCGGTCTATGTTATTTGGATAGACGTGATATAATTAGAAATTTCAAAGTTTTTCCATGTATGTAGAGGATCTTCGCAGTTCATGTCTGACTATCAGATTCTGAGCAACGCAGCTTGTGGCTAGTTGTGGTATTTACAATCCGATATCTGAGTTGTGGTAGTGATTGACAACATGTATGCTGTGTTTTCTGAAAATCGATAATTGTATTTCATATTTGCGGTTATGTTATTTGGATAGACATGATATAATTAGAACTTTCAAAGTTTTTCCATGTATGTAGAGGATCTTCGCAGTTCATGTCTGACTATCAGATTCTGAGCAACGTAGCTTGTGGCTAGTTGTGGTATTTACAATCCGATATCTGGGTTGTGGTAGTGATTGACATCATATATACTGTGTTTTCTTTTGCTTTTTAGTTTTTACTAGACAAGTTGAGGAGTTCTGCATTCATAGTGTTAATATGCCCCTTTGGCTACTCTGTATAGATCTTGTTAAATTTCTTGCATGAACTCGGTAGATCGCGAATCTCAATTGACTAAGAGTTTTAATCTCTCATGGTACTTTTGAGTTTTGACATATATGTTGCGCTTCAAAGTGATCTCTAGTTCAGAATTCGGTTTACGAGTCTTGTTATTCTTGAAACTGGTAATTTATGTCCATTTCAATTTGGCCTCGAGGATAATTATCTTGGTAGAAGCGGTTCGGCATTTAAGCATACATATCTGAAACATTAATTTTGTTCATCAGTTTGATACCTGTTTATAAGCATTTAGCATTGAGATATGTCTTTTGCTTTTGTAAGTTTAATAGCAGACAATTTATCTTATTAGCTACTAATATCTGTACATTAACACAGGAGACACTTTCCGGAAAATGCAATGTAGTTTGCATTTCGAAGGATAGAAGAAATCCACAACCCTCGGATCAAGACCTTGAAATGGCTGACTTTGTATTTTATCGTACTTTTGATGTCAATCGATGCATTATCGTGGACAAGATGGACAATAAAATTGCTGGAATTGATGGTATTTATTCTTCAATCATCTTAATGTTACTCCATTGTGGTTTCTTGTGCAATGCCGGTTTTATTACGTGTTGATGTTCTTGTTTCTGAAATTGTTGCAGTTCAATTTCTGTTTAACCAAATGTGTTCTCTAAAGCACTCTTCTATTCATAACTCTGATGCGGACGATAAACATACCGGTGAGATTGCTATGGCGATAACCGATGAGAACAGAGATTTGAAAGGTAATGAGAAATCGAAGTCCATTGAGAATTTGGGTGAGTTAGATGAGAGGTCACATAAGAAAGCAAAGCTAGATTGTTCTGTGAAAGTTTTCGATGAGAAGAACGAGAATGATGGACTTGTGCCAAACCGGGATTCTGATGGAAATGATCCCGAAGATAAATCGAGATGTGCTACAAATCCTAATGGGGCATCAGAAAACTCTTCGACAAAGCTGAAAGTGGATGATGAACTCACAAAACCTTCTTGCAAGTTGGCCTATGAGTCTTCTTCAGGGCATCCGAATGATGGCGTCGGAACCGATGACGAAGCATCGGAAGTTGTTAATAGAGCTGATTTTGTAAGTGGTGTTTTGGAATTATCTCCTTCTTTCCTTTCCTTTTGTCTTTCCCTTGGAACGTGGAGTTCTAATGCACATCAAGGTAAAAATCATTGGGGTTGAAATTATTTGATAAGCAAGTCGTGGTGAAGGAGACACGCTTGGTCTTACAATGCCTCTCGAAGTGACTCGATTCTTTCCGAGAACGGTACAATACCCAGTGGTCGATTTTCGGTCTGTTTTGGAACCTGCCCCGTCGGCATCTGTATCGGCTTTGGGTTTAAGATTTCGTCCTTTAGAAGTAGAAGACACTTTACCCTATTAAGTATCTTAGGATTATGCATGAATTGATTTGATTTCAATTCGTTTTTGAATATATCTCAAGCTTCTTCAAGTCTTGGAGTTTTTTATATAAAAAATAAGTACCAAGTCAAGTTGGATTGTGTGGAGAATGAGATCAAGTCGGATTGGGTTCGAGTTTAGAGAAAAAAATACTCGACCTAAGATAGTAATATAAATTTCTCTTTATATGTTTAAGGATAATTTCTATAATGTTCCCCTTTCTCTATATATTTTCATTTATCTTCCCATTTTGGCTAATAAAAATTGTTGAAGGCAAATTTTATATCAGAATTCGAATCGGGTTTGAAATATCTTCAAATGTCATACCAAATCAAGTTAAAAGGAAGACTTTTAAATCTGGTAAATATACTAAAATTTGACTCGACCCGACTTAACTTCTAAGACTGTCTAACAATAATTAATTGTTTCAATATGTTATAAATTTATTTTCAACCAAAAGAAAAAGTTAATAAATTTCGGTTAGATGAAGATCGACATTAATTCTTTTTGGTTAATTGTTTTCATAAATATTCCGATTGATTAAATTAATTAATTTTATTTCAGTTAATAAATAAATTTAATTTAATTATTAATTGAACCGACGGTTTAAAACTGCAATAATTTAAGATTCATTATTTGATCTAGTGGCTAAGAATGTTCAAAATCTAACTTTTCATGTCAGCGGGTCATGAATAAAATATATACACACATTCATATGTCATAAAGTCAATCACATTACATGCATTTATATAAAACCTCACCCAATTCTGACCATTTTTTGTAGCCATGGAAATCAAAATATGGCGGAGGCAGAGCTCAGGCAGAGAAACCATCACATTAGGCCGGAGCTACACGCAGCGTGGCGTCAAAGACAGCTGCTCCGAACCAAAATGGACGACGTTTTGGAAGAAAATCAGAAGGGAAAGGAAGAAGATTTTCACTTCTGGTGGCACATTCCATGCTTCTTATGATCCGAATGCATACTCCCAGAATTTCGATCAAGGCACCGCATCGGCTGAACCTGATAATCTTTCTCGTTCTTTTTCGGCTCGGTTCGCGGATCCGTCCAGGCTCTCGAGGATGCAAATATGAGCGTTTTCTGCAACAATGTAATTAAGAAGTTGAAACAAGAATCCAATCTCATGGTTTGCATACAGTTTTCTCAATTTCCCACTGTTCAGCAGAATTGCAAAAATCCCAGAAATGTTATGTTTCAAAGCATGTTTGAATGTGTTTTCTGGGTTTGTTATGATCTCAATATTAAGTGAACAACACGAGACAAGAAACAGAAACATGGGATGTTTCAGCTTTTGCTTGTTCTTTGCTTTATTCATAAGTAGAAGAATCTTACAGTATTTAGTGTTTTTTCTTCATATTTTCAGGTAAGTAATTCATATGTATGATTACTTTTTTTCCATTTTTTATGTATTTAGAAGACCTTTAGAGATTATATCTCCATATCTATATGTCATATACGAAATTAAATACAAATACTTTAAAAATAAAATAAAAAGTAAGATCAACATATTAACTAGTAATGTCTTAAAGGCATATTAACTAGTAACATCAAAAAATTTAAATACCAACTATCAGTTAGTCGAACGAGGTTAGACTAGATTCCTAAGAAAGGTCAAAAACTCAAATTCTGGTGTTGTAAATAGAATAAATTGGACTGGGAGGATTACTCCCATAATGAACCTTTATAATATCCGATTCGAGTCAAATACCAGTAGTTATAAACAAAACCCTGAAATGTCCTAATCTCTAGAAATGAAGAAATTCAAGTTGAGAACCATGTGGCATTGGCACAACCAAGCCAGTTATGATGATGGGATCCCCTCCAACCCTCTTGTCAGCCATTAAATCATTGCTTCAAAAGTCAATCAAGCAAAAGCAAGCATGTTTTCATTTCCTTTTCTCTTGATCTAAAAACAAATAAAATAATGCGATGACGGCCTGGTGGTAAGAGCACGCTCACCTACTCCACTCCCTTCCCCTTAGGTCTTGAGTTTAAGACCCCTCAGGAGCCCCTCCCCCTACCTCGTAGTCAACTAGTTTTAAAAGAGGTACCTTTCATGATGACATAGCCTTGATGCATATTCATATCCAAGCATGGAGTAATCATTTCTTCTTTATAATACACATAAGAAATCTAGAATTTGATACTCTTATTTCTATGGTATCAATTAGAAATCTTAATTCATCAAAAGTTTATAAGAAAACAAAATCAGGGCAACTCAGTTTTAATTTGCATCCTAAATGAATATATTTATTGGCTTTAGAATCATGAAACCAACTAGATTTGGATAACATATAAATATATGACAGTTGTATTCCAAGGCATGTCAATACCATAACCTTAGGTTACCACCAACCAAATATTCTAATGAATGTAAACTTAGTTGCATTGACTCGTACCTTGGGGATCCGATCTTAGTGCCATCACTACTGTTTTTAATCTCACCGGAATCAATTTCACCGTCCGTATCAATATCGATATTTATATCAGTCGGCATTGGATGACTTTGTGCGATGTTAAAGCCTAAATTAGGCCAGACTGGAGAGATTTTGAACCGTAAGAATAGGCGAGCGTATGCCGGAACAGCATTAGTACTTACCAATAATCTCTGCAAGAACAAAGGCCATCCTTGAACTGGTGAAATCTGTTAGCATCTCTCACCACGAAAAC
The DNA here is from genome assembly GCA_958450335.1 of Hibiscus tridactylites. Taxonomy (NCBI): domain Eukaryota; kingdom Viridiplantae; phylum Streptophyta; class Magnoliopsida; order Malvales; family Malvaceae; genus Hibiscus; species Hibiscus tridactylites. Next base: position 92,919,041 of record OY288278.1, on the reverse strand, counting down.
AACCTTGACGATTTTCGACAGGCACTTGATGAAATCATGACAATCCCCACAAATTCTCAAGTTCTTGAAGATCCGTATCACTCTTGGTTCATCCCAACCACCATGGAGAAGAGCCAATCCGATTGCCAACTTCTCACTGTGAACCCTCAAGTTCTCGACTTTCGACTCCTCGTCTATATCACGCAATGCGAACTTCACCTCATGAATATAACCCAATTCTTCTTTCATCCTTTGCTCCATCTCCTTCAACACCTCATGAATTTTGTCTATCTTCGGGTGAGTGTTGTCTCCGCCGTAGAAAAAGTGGACCACCTTGTTAACCTCCACCCAACTACGCCCTGCCTCTTTCCTTAACCCCTTTGCCTCTGCCAATTCTCTTACTTGCTCGTACTCCTTCCAGTATCCAGCCTCGGCGTAAATGTTTGATATCATCACATAGTTTACAGGGTTTTCGCCATCCAATGTCAAAAGATTTTTGCCAACTTCTTTCCCTAGTTGCAAGTTCCCATGCACCCTACATGCACTCAGCAATGTTTGCCATATCCCCACGTTTGGCTTTAATGGCATGCTTTCTATGAGATCCTTGGCTTCTTTCAATCGTCCATCTCGACCAAGAAGATCAACCATGCAGGCGTAATGCTCTATCCCGGGTTTAATCCATCGATTACGACACAACTGTGAGAAATATTCTTCACCTTCCTTAATGAGTCCTGAATGACTACATGCTGAGAGTGTAGCCAAATAACTCACCCCATCAGGCTCAATGTTATTCAACTGCATTTGGTTAAATAAACGAATCGCCTCTTCGCCAAACCCATGTTTTCCATATCCAGTGATCATTACTGTCCAAGAAACCACATTTCTTGTTGGCATTTTGTTGAAGTGTCTTTTGGCCTCGTCTAGGAGTCCACATTTAAGATACATATCAACGATTGAATTGGAAACGGATATATCTAAACCAGAAGGAATCTTAACTGCATATGCATGCATTTGCTTGCCTTGCTCCACAAGTGCAAAATCAGCAAACACGCCCATCATACTTGATAGAACGAAGCCATCCACTCGCATGCTGCTGTTTTGAAGTTGCTTAAACAACTCCACGGCCTCTGCCAAATTCCCTCCTTGAGCATACCCCAGAATCAATGCACTCCAAGATATCACATTCTTCTCTCCAATCTGATTAAACACCGTTCGAGCCGCGGCCAAGTTCCCACATTTCACATACAAATCAATAAGAGAACCCGCAATGGCTGCTTTACCTGAACATGGAAATCCACTAGTGATCAAAAAGCCATGAATCATTGATCCTTCCCTAATCTTACCAAGACGACTACATGCTTTCAACATGGTTGTTAATGTATACTCATCCGGTATCTGTCCATTTTCTAGTATTCTATGGAACCAAAGTAAAGCTTTTTCACCCTGGCCGGCAATCGTATAACCCGCTAGCATCGTGTTCCAACTTATTAGATTCTTAACCGGCAAAGCATTAAACATAGCTGCCGCTTCGTTGATTCTTCCACATTTCGAATACATATCAACTATTGAATTCCCCACCACAGGGACACCATCAAAACCAGATATTATACTCATACAATGAATCTGCATCCCAATCTCAAGAACATTCAAAATCCCACAAGCTTTGAAATTTGTGGAAAAAGTATACTCATTTGGCTTTAAACACGAAAACACCATCTGAAAGAAAAGTGACAGTGTTGCCCTGGCATTACCGTTTTGCAAATGGCCACACATGAGCGCTGTCCAAGAAACCACATTTCTCTCGGTCATTCTATCGAACACAAGAGATGCATTGTCCATTACACCACATTTGGCGTACATATCTATAAGATCATTGCTCAACATCAAGTCAAAACCAAATCCCGTCTTCAAACTAGCTGCATGAACCTGAACCCCTTGATCAAGCAACGAGTTTTTCGAACAATGTCTTAAGAGATTCGCTAATCTCTGCCTATTATTCCGGAACGAAAACAACAATCGGGCCATTGATTATCTTGCGGAACTGCGCCTCAGTTTAAGACTTTTATTCAGTTAAAAAAAACTCCATGTTTTATAATTACCTGAGCTACGAAAACCCATGCGCATGTTTCGAAGAGTGATTTCTTGGAGACATAGTGGTTCTCTTCATTCTCTCTGGGTATATTTCATATGTATGGATTTGGGTTTTTGGACTTAAGCCTCATTCATAATTCGTATTCCATATCTTTAAATATTCGTAGATAGGGGTGGGTGTAAACGAGCCGAGTCGAGCTCGAGTAGTGCTAAGCTCGGCTCGGCTCGTTAAGATTTCGAGTCGAGTTTAAGTTTGAGTAATTTCTAACGAGCTTGAAAAATCTGAGCTCGACTCGGCTCGTTTAGAACTCGAGTCGAGTTCGAGCTTGATTTGTTCACAACTCATTGAGTGATTTTAGTGGTAAAATTCTTTGAGTGGAAAGAAGAATAAAAATTTTCAACTCGACCCGTTGTATAAAAAAATTCAGTTTCGTTTTGACCCAATTAAGTGATTAAGAGTGAGCAAAATTTGGTCCGACTTTAAAAAAAATCATTTTTTTTAATTTGACTGAATGCAAAAAAAATTGACTCGTTTTGACCCGACTCAAAATTTATAAATTGGACTCGAGAAAAATTCAAATGAAGTTTAAGTTTTAAAATGAAAATTCAAATAACTCAAAAATTTTATTAATTAGTAAACGAATTTTTAAATTCGAGTCAAGTCCCTCAATTTTGTTTTTTATATATATAATATATATCACGTATGAAGAAATATATGTGAAAAGTTGTTTAAATAGAAAACAATCTACATTATAACATTGTAATAATTGTAATTCGACTCTAATTTTATAAACTCAACTCAAAAAAATATTCAAAAAAAATTGAGTCGTAAAATAAAACTCATAAACTCGACTAACTTAAAAAAATTTAACTCGATTCGGTCAAACAATCATCCCTAATGATAAGATTGTTCCTTTGCACGGTAAATGTAAGAGTATTTATGGAAAAGAAATCTCAGTTAAAAGTATTAAACAAAGCAAATACAACCCAAAACTTCATTTAAGATGAGAATTGAAATACAAAAGTATGAATTGCAAAGTACACCAAAGAATACTATTCTTAATCTATTGCAGCTTGGAAAGTCCAACAGGGAAGGCCGAAAAGATACAAATATAATCCCCAACACATAAAGAAACTAATCAACAGAAATATGCTTACTGAGTTGTTATGTGAATGAGAGGCCACATATGACAATTATGAGATATACACTACAATCCATGAACGCCGCATCGATCGCCTTCTTCGCGACCAATCCTACCTCCAAAGTCTTGCTTAATTGCTCGGCCCAATTATTGTCATCGGCGGAAGATGGTTTGTTCTCTTCTGCAATGTCTCTTCGAGAGCTTACATGATCACCGTAAAGAAGTCGCCCTATCACGAGTGTTATGTTGGTCAACAAAATGAAGTAAAGTGGCCTGAAGCTAATCATGCTCCCTAAGAATCTGTTTCCTAGAAGAGGAAACCCCAAATGTACCAATACGACTAAAACAGCCACGACTACTGAAGATATAAGTCGAGATTGCCCAGATGCATCAATTGCAGAACTTATTTGCTTAGGGGTGAAAAATTCGTGTTTTCGAGTTGGTGTTTCCGAATGCTGTGCTGTCCCTGGTGTGGAAATCAATGAAATTTGATCATCTGATGAACCTGGCAGTGAATTTGCTTGACCACTTGTATCCAACACAGTATCATTTGAAGGCCCGATGCTTCTATCCCGTCCGTTGGGTGTTGATTCTTCACCGATTCCACCATTATAAACACTGGGCTGACTCTGGTTAGCATCAAAACTAGGATTATGTTTTAGCAACACAGAAGTAGAGGCTTCATCACAGACATCGGGAGAAACTGCACGGCAATAAAAACCCAAAATTAATAACCCAAAAGAACAAAGAATCCATCAATAAAACAATTGGTACTAACATCTGTCAAGAACCGAAAAAGCTATTTGATGGCGCTTATGAGAAGCAAGTTCGACACTTTCAAGAACCCAAAAGGCTAAAAACCCGAGAAGAGACTAGCTTTCCCAAATGCAAATTTCAGCTACCATCTTAATTTAAAAATTTCAATTGCCAGGATTCAAAGCTTTCTAGAGAAGCAATTTAAAATTTCAGTAACTTGGTAACGTAAACGAAGGAAATTTGATGGCACTTAAGAGAAGCAAGTTCAAAGCTTTCTAGAACCAGAAAGTTAAACCTCACAAGATACTTTTTTTTGGTATAATCATTTGTATCCAACTCATTGGCCGATTAATCCGGATCGATTACTGCAGACGCCCAATATGGAGTGACCCTCCCAACCCAATATACACAATTCACAATGTCAGTATTCGAAACATGAAATTTAGCTACCTTTCTAAATCCAAATTTCCAATTGCAAGAACTAAAATAAACATCAATCTTGAATTGAACCGTCCAATTATCAATGTTTTCCAGAACCCAACAAGCTAAACCATAGAATATGCTTTGACTAGCTTTCCCAAATGCAAAATCCAAAAACTACAATCCGAATTCCAATCTTTCAATTGCTAGGATTCAACTAAACCCAGATCCTCAACCGACATAATAAACTAATAAGATACGTAAAAACGAAAACGGAGGGGAGAGAGAAAAAGGGTACCGGCGGTTTGATTTGGGAAGTCGGGTGGCGGATCTTGAGCGAGGGGGGCCGACGGCGGCGGCGGAGGGAGGTTTTGGAGATGACCCGAAATAAAAGCCAAGCGATCGGATCCTCTTTCGAGGATTTTCCTGCGCCGACTTTCTCTGCTGCTTGTCGCCATGTTCGCACGGCTGTTGTCTGTTGAAAATTGAAATCTTTGGAATTTGGAGACCAAACCAAGAAATCGGTTTTCACTTCGGCTTTGTTTTGATTTGGGTCACACTTTTGGGCTTTTCATTGCTGGGCCTGGATATAACCATTGCAATTTACTCTTAATTTCTGTTTTTATTTTATTTTATTTTATTTTAGGCTTAATACAACTTTTTTCCCTAAAGTATACCCGATTTTTCAATTTGTCCCCTAAACTTTATTATCCCCACTTTTTTCTCTTAAACATTCGCCGTTACTCATTTTGTCCCATTCAGTTACTCTTTTCCGTTAAAAAAATTCAGCCAATAACATCCTGCCACGTCATTAATGGGTTGACTAAGTCAACCCGTCTGGTTTTATTTAAAGGGTAAATGACATGTCAAGTCTGTTAGGTTTGTTTTTTTGTTCAATTTAGTCATTGAAAAGTCTATTTTTACCTTAAATTGACTCCTATTTGTTTCTAATTTTTATGATTTCGTCAATTATTTGTTATTATTAATAATATTATTTTATTAAAATGTTAATATTTAATAAAAATAAATAAAAACAAATATTTTAATACTAAATTAGTAATTTTTTAGATTCGAATTACAATTATATTCTAATTATTAATTCTAATTTCACTATATTTGAATTATAATTTTTGAGTAAAATTTAAATTATATTTGAATCATGTTCGTATTATATTCGAATCATATTCAAATTATATTTGAATCATCATTTAATTATATTCGGATTATTAATTCAAATTTCGCTATATTCGAAATATATTTTTGAGCAAAATTCTAATTATATTAGAATTATATTTGAACCATGTCTATATTATATTCAAATTATTTTCGGAATATAATTTGAATATGATATTTCGAACGTGATTCGAATATAATTCTAATATATTTACATGTTTTTTCAACTATTATATTCCAATCATATTCAAATTATTTTCAAAATATAATTTGAATATGCTATTTCGAATGTAATTTGAATATGATTCGAATATAATATGAATATGATTCGAATATAATTCTAATATAATTACATGTTTTTCAACTATTATATTCGAATCATGTTTAACATGTAATTATATTTGAATCATGTTTAACAGGTAATTATATTTGTATCATGTTCATATTATATTCGAATCATATTCGAATTATTTTCGAAATATAATTTGAATATGATATTTCGAATGTAATTCGAATATGATTCGAATATAATATGAACATGATTTGAACATGATTCTAATATAATTACATGTTTTTCAACTATTATATTCGAATCATGTTCATAATATATTCGAATCATGTTTAACATGTAATTATATTCGAATCATGTTCGTATTATATTCAAATATAATAGTTGAAAAAATGTAATTATATTAGAATTATATTCGAATCATGTTCATATTATTCGAATCATATTAGAATTACATTCAAAATATCATATTCAAATTATATTTCGAAAATAATTTTAATATGATTTGAATATAATATAGACATGGTTCAAATATAATTTGAATTTTGCTCAAAAAATATATTTCAAATATAGCAAAATTTGAATATAATTAGAAGACGATTCAAATATAATTTGAATGTGATTCGAATATAATACGAATATGATTCGAATATAATTTGAATTTTACTCAAAAACTATAATTTAAATATAATAAAATTAGAATTAATAATTAGAATATAATTAGAATTTGAATCTAAAAAATTACTAATTTAGTATTAAAATATTTGTTTTTATTTATTTTTATTAAATATTAACATTTTAATAAAATAATATTATTATAATAAAAAATAATGAACTAAATTATAAAAATTAAAATCAAATAAGGGTCAATTTAATGTAAAAATAGACTTTTCAGTGACTAAATTGAACAAAAAACGAACTTGACAAACTTGACATGTCATTTACCCTTTAAATAAAACCAGAAGAATTGACTTAGTCAATCCGTTGATGACGTGGTAGGATGTTATGGCTAAAAAAAATTTTAATAAAAAAGGGTAACGAAATGGGGCAAAATAGAAAACGACAAATTGTTTAAGAGGTAAAAGTGGGCAAAATGAAGTTTAAGGCGCAAGTTGGAAAATCAGATATACTTTAAGTGAAAAAGTTGTATTAAGCCTTTTATTTTACTATAAATTACATAAATAGTCTCGTTTTTTAGTCCTCTAATTATAAGAAAAGTACAATATAGTTATTTGAATTTCAACCGAAAGATAACATGACAATTAATAAAATTGACATAAAAACAATTTTAATCCTTAATTTTATATAATATTATAATTTAATAATAACAAAAAGAGTAAACTACCTGGGTGACCACCCAATTATTGTGTCTGACTTATTTTGACAATTTTAATCCCGGATTCTACCAACTTAGTCTCAAATTTCAAATAACAACAATAAAATAATCAATTAAATGTATTATGTAGATGGCATGTGTTCTTGTTATAAAATCAATTCGTTAAATCAGCAAAAAAATAATTGTCAATATTAACAGACGGATATTTTTATATTGAAACTAAGGGATTAGATTGATTAAATTTATAAGTTTTGCAGTGTAAAAATAAAAAATTAAAATAATAAAAGTGGGATTCAAACCAAAACACACATAATGTAAAAGAAAATAAAACCAAAACACCAGAACTTGAGTCTGACGCCTTAGACCACTCGGCCACCTTACGACTAGCCTTAAACATTTGTATTTCTAATTTAACTCTTATATAATAAGTTATGAATAGTAAAAATAAAAAAAGGGTAAAGTATAAAAATAACCATTGAACTATGCTAAAACATTTTTTTGGTCACTTTAACTTTTAAAAATTATAAAATAAATATTAAACTTTTGATTTGTTATAAAATGAACATGTTAGTTTCGGTTAAGAGGATAATGTAATTCATTAACAACCAATTTGACCGTTTAATGGTAAATAAAATTTTGTTGATATATTTTTCAATATTTCTAAGTAATTAATTCCCAAAAAAAAAAGTTAAATCAATAACTAGGGTAGATAAAACGAGCTTGAATGAACAAGGGTTTGATTGTGTTCGTTTTTTTATTTTTAAAAGTTTTTGTATTTATTTTTTTGGGTGAACTAACCCAATGACCAACAAGAACCGAATGTACTAAACCTGGAAGTTGCAAGGGTATGGCAGATTCACATTTTTTCAACTGCGCTGCTTCATCGATTACCACCACATCCAGTGGTTTCATTTCAACTTTATAGAGTTTAAAAGAACTGCTTGCAGTGGAAAGGAGTAAAGAAGCTTTATTCGAAGCAGAACCGTCTTATGGAATACTTGTTCCTCGCACTTGGCAGTTTAAGTTCAATAAGAGAATCACATAGGACTTTCAGGGAAGATGCAAGAGAAAGATTTGCTGGCACAATATTACCACTGAGAAAATGTGTGTAAATTTTGTATACGCATATAAAAGAAACAGTGTCATTTTGAACATCCAGAAAAACACTTTTAGTCTCCAAGTCATTAAGATTCTCGAGGGCTAGACAATCCTTAACAGGGCAGCACACGAGTATGCAAATGCAGATCCCAGCACAACATAGTTGGACAAAAAAAAGCTGAGAAGGCAAGAGCTTCAAATAGAAATTGCGCTGGTTTAGATAAAACAAATAAACCAAGTAAGACAACCCTTAACAGAAATAAATTCAAAACTGAGAAAATTAATGTGTAAACTCTCTTCCGCAAACCCTTATTGATAACCAATTTTAAATTCCGTCCTCCAAGTCAAAACAAGTAGGCAATCAGGATGCTGGCAAAAAGCCCTAAAAGAATAGTATTCAATAAAAGTAAGTGCAAAGGATTTTTTACACTTACCCTTTATTGAATACTATTCTTCTAGGGTTTTTTGCCAGCATCATGACTGCCTACTTGTTTTGGCTTGGAAGGCGGATTTTAAAATTGGTTATCAATAAGAGTTTGCGGAAGAGAGTTTACACATTAATTTTTTCAGTTTTGAGTTTACTTCAATTAAGGGTTGTTTTACTTGGTTTATCTGTTTTATCTAAACCAGAGCAATTTCTGTTTGAAGCTCTTGCCTTCTCAGCTTTTATTGTCCAACTATGTTGTGCTGGGATCTGCATTTGCATACTCGTGTGCTGCCCTGTTAAGGATTGTCTAGCCCTCGGGAATCTTAATGACTTGGAGACTAGAAGTGTTTTTCTGAATGTTCAAAATGACACTGTTTCTCTTATATGCGTATACAAAATTGACACACATCTTCTCAGTGGTAATATTGTGCCAGCAAATCTTTCTATTGCATCTTCCCTGAAAGTCCTATGTGATTCTCTTAATGAACTTAAACTGACAAGTGCGAGGAACAAGTATTTCATAAGACGGTTCTGCTTCGAATCAACTTCTTCACTCTTTTCCACTGCAAGCAGTTCTTTTAAACTCTATAAAGTTGAAATGAAACCACTGGATGTGGTGGTAATCGATGAAGCAACGCAGTTGAAATAATGTGAATCTGCCATACCCTTGCAACTTCCAGGTTTAGTACATCAGTTTATATGTTTGTGAATATATTCATTTAACGTGTCTATGTAAAGTTCGGGAATATGTTCATTTATATGTCCGCTAAAATGGTGAAATTACACCACTAATCAATAAGCTCTATATTTAAAATGCACCAAAAAAAGGCATAAATAAACTTATACACAGGCTTATAAACGAGTTGATAAACAGGAGTTGATAAACGGTGAACATAAACAGGTCGGTGATGTGCTCCACGTCCACAACATAAATTGTTGATATCAAAATGAGAAGAACATTTAAAAAAGAGACAGAGAGGAGGAAGACAGTAATTAGTGACAGTTTCTGCGGGTTCGCCGTTATAAATTAAAGGCAGAGTATTCGTATTTAAGAATAGAAACTTGACAATGTAGACAACAAACCCTAAAGAACAAACAACAAATTCAAAGAGAAGGAAGAAAGTATTACAAATGCATTATTATTAAACTTTTATACTTCACCATATCAAAGTGGTTATTGGCGGGTACATGTAGAAAACTGAAAACCTACTAAACTTCTAAACCTATGAAAACATCGTATTTCAAATCTTGCTCGAATCCAAGAGATTGGAACAAAAAACAGTGTAGAAAAAGAAGAATACGAAACCCAATTCCCTCCTTCCAATCAGCAGGCGGTTTACCTAATCGGAGAGAAAAAGAAAGGCACAAAAGAAAGTACCTGTAGTCTGGTGGAGTGATTCTCTTACTCTTTTTCCATGGCTTGCACTCAACATTCTTCCTCTCGAAAAAAATACAGAGGAAGAATATGATGCTCGATATAGCAAGATCCGGATTTCGAAACGGAAGCGATGCCAAATCCAGGTTTTCAATGACGGATGCAACAATTACGGCGATGCCTTGACGGTTCTTCCCAAAAAACCAGGGACCGGAAGCGAACTGGGCGGCGGCGAAACGCAAGAAGCAGGACCGGCATAAAAACCGCCGATCTTGAATTCCTTTAGCCTGATTTGCTTTTGCATCGTTTCCGGATCTGGACCCAACCGATTCGTCGAGCCTAATGCCAAATCAAACTCCTCTTCAACCCTCGATCCATTTATCCTTCCAAGATCGGTCTTCTTCTTCTCACCGATACCAGTCAAGGTCTCGCCGCGTTTCAAGATCTTGACCTGGCCCATCACTAGATTCTTCCCGGGCGATTTGGTCACCATGGATTCGGATTGCCTTCTGTTATTCGAGTGAAACCCTAGCGGAGGACTCCCCTTTCTGTTGCTCGGCTTAATCATCCTAGGGTTAGGGCTTCTACGGTGTCTGAAAGGCCGGTCTAATCCTAGGGTTTCACGGCGGAACCGATTGCGGAGACAGCCTTCGGTGCGGAGAACGGCGGTTGTCATCGGATCTTTACGGAGGAAACGAAGAAATCAAGAGGGTAACGATGAAGGAAATCCGGTAAACTAATTTCCGGAAAAATAATTTGTACGATTGAGGGTATTTATAGGGAGTTGGATTAGGTTTTCCTGGGAAACAGGAGAGTCTCTCAGCTGAGCTGTCATTTTTTATTATTGGAAAGTGGGTTAATTTACGTATAAGATATGATCGAAAAAGCGTACTCGAATCTTTACAATACCCGATCTAAATTAAACTAAATAACTAACATTGTTTTTACATAATCATCAGTATTACATTTTCTATTGTTAGATTAATTGAATTGGATAGAGGTGAAAATTCGATCGAGTCGAGCCAAAAAATTTTGAGTTAGTCGAGTTAAAGAATCATATACTTATAGTTATAACTCATTTTACTTGAACTTTTTCGAGTCAAATCTAGTTGCTGGAGTTTCTATTCAAGTTTAATTGTATTTATGGTATTAATTAGTTCTTATTTAAATAATTTTCTATAACTATATACAATATACATATATTTTTAATAATTTTTTCATATGTGATATGTATATTTCTTATGTTTTTCACATGTGATATACATTATTATGCAAAATTGAGAGACTCGACTTGAACTTAAAAATCGATCCACCAATTATTAAAATTCTGAGTTATTCGATTTTTCATTTTATAACTCAAACTTTATTTGAAATTTGAAATTTTTTTCGAGTCAAGTCAACTATTTTAGCATCGATTCGAGTCGAATTTACACTCCTTGCTACATTTACGACTCAGCTCCGCAATTACTAGAAGATTTTCAAGAAACACGTTTTATTTTAACAAAACTCATTGGCCCCTCTTATTGTTTTAGTGCAATCAAATGATTGTCCAGCAAGATTTCAAGAGAATCGAATCCGACTCTTTTTAAGTCTTGGAAAGTTCGTGGCTACGCTTCGCAGCCGCCACAACCGCATTCATCAATGTTCCCCGGAAGCCGTTCTTCTCTAGCTCGTGAATGCCGGCGATTGTAGTCCCACCAGGCGATGTGACATCGTCTTTCAGCTGTCCAGGGTGCTTCCCAGACTGAACGGCCATAGAAGCTGCTCCCAAAACCTGCAAAAGAATGAACCTAAATTGTCATCTCCAACGATGGACCGAGGGGGTGCTGGGGGAGTTGCACCCCTAAATTTTTTAAATTCTCTTATAATTTAGATATTTCCTTCGTATTTTCTATTCACAATCTAATTTCGCCCCCACTAGACTAATTTGAAAGATAATGAGAGGATTGGATTATCATTTCAACTTTGATCATGGGAGTAGCCTTGACTTTTCCCCTTACTATTCTTCCTTTACGAACCTACACCTACCGTGTACTCCGCAATCGAAGTAAACCAATGTATTACTACTGCGGGAGAAGCACTTTCATCAGCATATCAAGTAAAAACGGGTTTCAGGTAAGCGTACACGGTGAACGTATTGTTCCCATTTCTTCTACGAGATTGTCAAAGTTGGAAGGCAAATGGCAAATTCTCGCCTTTGGCGTTAGATGGAAATTCAAGGTAGAATTGTGCCAAGATTTATGGAGAGGCCAAGGATTTTCCAAAGGATATTGAAAAAAAAGCTAAAATACATAATTTATTTGTAGTAAACATAACATGATGTATAAAGTATAATTGACTTACAGTCTGAGAAGCCAGTCCCAATGCTAGATCTCGTGGAAGACCGGCAGCCACTCCCCCGTCAGCCAAAGCTTCAATTGCTAAATATATATATGCTGGACCACTGCCACTGAATATTTCGGGAAACATACATCTCGTTAATCTAACTTTTGTCGGATAATTGAAGATACCACATGGTAATGCATTTTCAACCTTATTCAATGGATGATATAACTTTTAAAGGAGATAGAATTCAACCCAACCAACCAACCGGTGCAAAACAAAGAGGGAAGAAAAAGGAAACCAAAAATGGAAAGGATTTGCATTCGGATAATAGCATGCAGGGACTGAGGCATATTATAGGTAATCAGTTTATTTCATCAGCCATCGAAACAACATGATACCTAAGGCCGGTGACAGCATCAAACAGTTTCTCGTCAGCTGTCCATATCTTGCCAACTGATCCAAATAATTTACTAACTAATTCCCCATCCTGTTCTGTTGCAGATCCTCCCAAGCTCATAACTGCGCATTATGGAAAAAGATTAGATATTTGTATTGCCATGCGTTGGTCACTAAGATGATATATGATAAAAGACTGCAAAATGAACTCGTGGGACTAGAAGAATCATATTTTACAAAACATATGAGAAAAGGATGACGGTTTATCTTATGGCTCATCTTTGTTATTTATGATATCACATATCAATACTCCTTCATATTCTATATATGAACAAGAAATGATAAAGTTGTGCTTTATGATGCCTATAAAGACGGGATCTCTACTGCCACCAAATGTACCCAAAATGATATCAAATAAGAAGATCCCAGTTGTCGGACCACGGTTCTGTAGATGAGCCATTTGTATTTCAGACCACAGATTGTATTCTAGACCAACCTAGAGCAAACAACAGCTACGGCCTCTATAGTAGATGGTATATCAGACCTTTCACTTCAGATCACACAACTCCAAAAAAAATCCGATCACATATTCACAGTGATCCATCACACAAATATACTTCGTATTAAAAAGAAACCTCAAAGTCAAACAAATGATGGTACTTCCAATAATGAAAAGCTCTACGAAAATAATCATGCTTCTTTGCTATGTTATGTGCATAACTTCAACAGTAAGTTATAGAGAGAAATTTTAGTTGAATCTGAAAATCTGAAGACAAGGGTGACAGGAAAATAAGATGAAAACCTCTTATATGAAGGGGAAAAAAAGAAAAAAAAATGAAACTCAATAGTTTAGATTTTAGAACTCAACAAAACGCTACATTGGACATGCTAACTTTAGAATTGATTCGCTCATAAGCATTTAATGGGGAAAAAGTGATACCTGATGCTGCCATACCAACAGCAGATGGTGTGTTAGGCATCACCCGGATAAATCGGCCATGGCCAGCCCATTCCTGAACAAAATAAAAACTATTTATTTTGTTGAAATGAAGTCTAATACCTGACACTACAACTGCACATGAAGACAGCAAGAGTCTCAAAGAGTACAAAGCATAAGAAATAAGAGAACTGACGATGAGAAAAGTGTTGCCAATCATATCATTGCAACTGATTTACAATGTGGTCTAGTATGGCCATTTGGTTAAATCCTAATGAGAGAAATAAAGACAAGGAGAAAAAAGAATATATACAGTCAAATAGACAGTTCTTCACTGCCAAGCAAGGAGCAAAGAGTATTTTGCATCGGTTTTGGTTTGAGAAAAGAAAGACAAAATTGCTTTAAAAGTACTCAACGGTGCTTCATCTGAAAACATGAATTTCGGACTGAAAATTACCAAAGATTAAAACTACCTATGTATTTGAAAAACAATGAAGGGTGGATAAATTTTATTTTGTCATCAAGTATTTCTGATTCACTAATTTATCAAAACCATGGATTTAAGTGTAATAACGAATATAATATAATGAGTTCGATTGCATAAATGTGTACTGAATTTGAGTCCAAACCTTTTATTCAAATTTAAGTTAGCAAAACCTGAGGATTTAATTTGGTGAAGGATATTAATAGAAAATTTTCTAGTTGAGGCCCCTAGAATGCACTAGAAAGATATTATCGCTTTCTATCCCTTCCTTTCATTGTGTTTCATTCTCTTTATTTTCCTTCGCTTAAACATTTTACATCCTTTTAACCGCAACCAGCCCATTAATTTTAGAGGAATTATCCATAAATTTAAAACCAATACCCTCATTTAAAACCAATAATTTAAACCCTTACTCTAGTACTAATAATCATGAAACCCAAATACTTTTAACTTGCCAAGATATCTGGTAACAGGTAAGATACTTTGACAAAGGTTTAAAGCTTGCATTCTATGACCAAGGATGCACCAAACTGGAAGGCAGAAAATTTTAATCATGCTTAAAGAAGTTACTTGTAGAAATCAGCTATAATTACCAGCGAAGAAAGAACCAAATGCCAGAACTTCTTTATGCTCTGTTCTCGCTATACTCACTATTAAGTTTTATCAAGAACTGTAAGCGTATAGTAAATAATACTCAAGCAAAAATTAAGATGACAAAATAATAACTATGAACCACCAAAATTATCACATAAAGAACAAGAAATAAACTAAATATTTATTTGTGTTTGTTTCCACACTTCAAAACTAAATCAATTCCTTTCTAAAACTAAAATTGTCTCTCGACGGTTTGAAGTAACATTAAGAGTTGAAAAGATAAAAGAACTCAAAACACTATAAGATCCCAAATTGGCAAAATGGTATTTAAAAGATTCAATGCTCTCACACTGGCACTATGAAGGGAAGTTGTACCTCTCTTTTATCTTTTGTTTTTCTCACCAACACCCATAAAACTGAAACACTGATGTCAAGATTTCAAAAAGTCGTGAAAAACTATTTGTGGAATTAAAGGAAATTCTTTTAAATCATAATATGCAACTCTTCTATGAATGACATGGAATTGCATAATTTATACCTGCACCATGTCTTTTAGGCTTTTGTAAAGGCAAAGAGCTTAAAAGATATACCTCCAGATCCTTCAGTTTCACTCCTGCAGCAATAGAAACCAAAAGCTTTTTCTCTGAAAGTAACGGTTTCAGCTCCAAAACCACTTTTTTAACTGCAAACCACCAAGGAAATGTTTTAGACTAAAAACATGTCTGAAAATGTATCTGAATTCTGAAGATGTTCTGCACACATAATTTCTTGTTTCTGTTTCTCGTGTACGATATTTCTCGTTATTTAAATACAATATCATGACCGGATTAGTAAATGCAAACTTTAAAAACCGCAGTGCTCGATCTGTGATGTTTTTACAAGAAGTGGTCTGTGTATAAACGTGCTTGAGATAAAAGCAAAATAGAGAGGACCATGATTAACTGCGACCGTTAAAATATTGCCTTTTCTATAATAAAGGTAAAATAACAGAGACACTAGAGCCTCTTCACAATTCTTTTTCTATCTTTCCTACCAACTAATAGATGGAAGGTAAAACGTAATTGTTTTCTATCTTTATCATCAAGATATCCAAGAAAAAAAGAACCTACTGCAAGAATGGTGAAATCACATCACAAGCCTAATAGCAAAGACGGAAATGCGCGGAGGCGAATAAAGAGGAAACATTCAGGCTAATAGCAATATAGCATTACCTACTTGGGGTTTCACAGAAAAAATGATCACATCACAAGCCTCCACAACCTGTTTTCATATATATTCATAACTTGGATCAGAAACAAAACAAAAACAAAAACTTGAAAGCATATCAACCTCAAAGGACGATTATTTCTACATACAAACAAATACCAACAAAACACAATTGTTGTTTTCAGCTATTTGCTTTCCACTTTGTAAAGAGTTAAAACATGTATATGCAAATGGTGAAGAGCAAAATCAGATCAGCCAAACAGTAAAAAAAAAACTCCCAAAAGTATAACATAAATTTATATAAAACATAATTACCCAATAACCAAAGTAATAATTTCTTGTACCTGAGAGCAAAAATATATATATTCGACTAATTCGGATCAGATTTTGCGGAGATACAATATGGAACAACACTCCAACCCAGATTTTTAATCATTCAGAATAGTGAAATCAATATTGAATCAATTTTTCCAAGAAGCAAAATTGAGAAATAGTGAATGTAAAGGGAGGGAAGAAAACAGCATACGTCGTTGTTGTGACTATGAACAGTGATGCCGAGTGATTGGAAGGCGATACCGCGATTGGGGTTTGAGTGGATTGCTGTGGAAATACGCTGGGGAGGCAGAACACCAGATTGCACCACTCCTCTGGCAATGCTCTCTGCCATTTTCCCAGCTCCGATGAAGCCAAGCTTGAAGCTTTCAGTCTGTATAGGCGTTGCCACCATTTCTATGGCGTCGACGCGGCGGCCGGCGTGGCAGTTTGGGTTTTGCCTTACTAGTGGTTTGAGTAGTGATATGTTGCTATATTTTTCAGCCGGTGAGGGAAATCTGAGAAAAATTGGGGGTTTTAGACGTCAAACATTGGCTAATCATGTTCTATATTTATACTTTCGTCTTCTTAAAAATTTAGTTGAATTACATTTTTCATCACTATTTTTTATTTTGGTCATTGAATTTTAAAAGTTAACAATTTAGTCATTGAACTTTTCCAATTGTTATTGGTTTGGTCACTTGACTCTTAAATCACAAACGGTGTGATGACATTACATTTTTTTAAAAAAGACGTAGTATTGGATCCTATAAAAACAAAAAAAAAAATCATTTTCTTTTCTTTATTATTCTACTTTATTTCCTTATCTTCAAACCAATCATATTCCAATCATCATCCGCAGTTATCAATCACAATATCGGTCATTGTCAATCACCATTGTTATCGGCCGATAAGTCCTAAAAAATTTCATCATTTTTGTTTTGTTTTCCTAAACATGAAACTGATGTTCGTTTAAGTAAAATACACTTAAATTTTATGAATGCGTAAATAGAAGAATCAAAAGAAGGAAGTATAGAGTAAGAAAACAAGGGTGAATTATAACACATATCACTTATTCATAGATTTAGTAACAAGCAAGTCAATTTTCTTCTAAAAAAAATTAGTCACTCAAATACAAATTTGTAACAAACTAGTTACAAAGTGGTTAAAATTAAAAAATGACTTGTTATAATAATAGTTTTAGTTGCCAAAACTTTTACATACTATCATTTTGGTCATAATTCAACAAATATAGTTTTTTATATTTAAAAATTTTGACATTGCACTTTCATATTATACTCTCCGACCACTTATCACACTCTATGGTAATGCCTTTTAGCTCGATAATCAACATATGTGATAACTCAACAAACATAGTCGCTTCACTACTAGACAACTGATAAACTAATAGAACATTCTAATTGTGACTTTAATGTCGCCTACTAGTAGACATAGTCACTTCACTAATATGTTTCTTTAAATATAAAGTGTTAAATTTATTGAATTATATTGAATTAATAAAATATATATGTTTTGAGGACTAAATTGTTATTATACTGATCAAGATTTTATGTTAGTGGTATGTACTTCTATTTTTTTTTGAATATGCTGGTGCGATGCAAGAGTAGCATCTGTTCAACTTTCTAAGTCTTTTATGTTAGTGGTATGTACTTCTATTTAGTTACGCAAAATTAGATTATTAATAACAACATTTCTCTTTAGCGCTCTTTATTTAAAGAGGGCACACGGCAATATTAGAATTTGTTTGTGGAATAATTTTTTTTATTATTAGTGTATGAAATAATAACCCATACAGTTTCATACCCGCAGGCCGCAGTGGGAAAAAATATTTCAAGATTTGGCTGGCTCATTAGAAACATGATCAGGTTGAACATGATAAAATTGGTTGAAGAAATTTTAATGCATCGGAGCAAGTAGGGATGGACACTGGTCAGGCAGAGTTGTTTTTGGCTCACCTGGATTCACCCGTACTCAACTCGAAAATAAATACTATAAATTCGTATCCGACTCGACATTATTTTTTAAAAAATTCGATCCGACCCAAAAATAAATATACTAAATTCAGATCTAACCTGATCCGACCCAACTTATATAAAATAAATTAGTTTGATCCGTCGGGTTCGGGTAAAATACCCATCCCTAGTAGCAAGGTCTCACTTCAAAACTTAGCTTAAATCATACCATGCTCTGCATTGCTTTTCGAATTCACTTTCGGAGCCTAAAAATAAATGCAGAACATATAGTTTTTCATACAAGTTCTTTTCAAAAAGTGAAAAAAAATCAGCTTTCGACTTTTGTAATAAAAAAAAGGCAAAATTTGAGTAAAATTACAATATCAATACTAAACACTTAAATTCTAAAACAAACAGTTCAAGCTGGCCATAAGTCACTCTCGAGTTGTGGTACCTAAATGGCCACCAAAGGGACAATTAAACCCCATTTAAGGAGAACTTTTTTTAGTGTTGAATTTTAAAAAAATTAATTTAACGCCTAGAGAAAGAAAAATGAAAATTTCAAACTTATTTTTAAATTTTTGGATCCGCCATTACTTTAGAGTATAAGCACATAGCAATAGCTCATCATAGCAACCAGCAAAGCACTCAAACGAAGAGATTATATAATCAAACATTTTTTTTTTGACCAAAGATACTTCCAAATTAAATTAGACCATAAACAGGCCCCACAACCATGCAAGGGCCATGCACAAAAGAAGAAAACAAAGGCACCAGTAGGCACCCAACATCAAGCGACAGACAACAACCGACACAAGAACACCGTCAAAGACCGAAACAGAAACCACAAAATACAAAGGAGAGCCAATCCTGTTGAACACAGCAAGCAGAAGATATCCACCAAGATCAACGAAACGTCCCACAAAAGGTGACGCAGCAACCTTCTCCATCCTCGAGGGATTGGTAGAAGAACCAAAGCAGAGACCCCAATTACGTATCGGAGAGTGACCAAAACGAAATCTCGCCAACCTCAACCATTGGAACTTTGCCGTCATTGCGCCTGAGAGCTCATAACAGAGACAGGCTTCCGATAAAAAATCGATCCTTATCAAGGCGTCGGCTGCAAGGGACTGATGATGAGGGGACTGTGAGAAATCAGGATCATCCTCCTGTAATGAAGGCTCAACCAACCAACAACACAAAAGCAAAACTACGAACCATAAGCTTCTGTGGGGATCAACGGCACCGTAATAAAACCAGCAAACATGAAAAACTGAAACACAGGTAGCGTCCACTGGTACAACCAGGGATAACTTCAAACTACAGCCGGAACACGGCAGAAACAGCAGCGACCCATCCACGATCAGTCGGTGCTTGAGACAACAGGAATACGCTCGAAACTCGCCTGAGAGCTCCCTCCGGAGGCAGGCTCCCACTCTACACGAGATGGGCCTTATCAAGGCAAGCGGAACGTAACCCTTACGTTGTGGCCACGACACGTAGGGTAGGGACGCATCAGCTGAGGTAAAATCATCCTGAAACCAAAGCATTGTAAACCAAAAGACATGAACATACGAGCAATGATGCTTCAAAAAGCGAGACTTTACTGTATACTTAGGCCCTCCCGGGTCCCATCCAAGATTCCAAATCAATAAATATCGGGGCTTGCTCAAATCTAAAGTCAACAGCCATGTGGGCCCAGAAGATCTCCAAGGGCCTGCAGACTTCCAAATCCCATGAAGAGGGGATTTGCTTGACTCAAAAAGGAAAGATCTGATTCTAGATCCACAAAATTCGGAAAAGTCATTTGAAAGTTTTCCAAAACAGAAAAGGTGGCAAACCGGGCCTTCTTCTTTGTTTTGGAAAACAACTGCATTCAATGCGTTCGCAGGAGAAAAGACTTTTCTTTCGATCGAAATAAGAAAGAAAACCATTTGCTTGAGCTCCTCGTACAATGTTCTCCTAAAAATGGTAAGATGCGTGCCCCAAATGGCCTGAAAAATCAGGAGAAAGTTGACTTTGAGCCTGGTAAAAAACTTTCCTCCCGGGCAAAGACTAAAAATGGTAAACTTAGACCAGAGTGCCCAGCTTTGTCTCGCCCAAAAGGAGTAACTTTCTTTCCAGGAAAGGGACGAGACTGCTCCTCCTCTGACAGTTGTGAGCTGGCAGGAAACCAACCGTTCAACGGCAACGCCGACTTCTCCCTGAACCAACAGAAATCCGTGATAACCAGTCTTGCTACCAGAAGGAACAGGGATCCAGCAGATCATACCCCCACAGTCAAGACGCTGCTGGAGAAGTGCAACCTGAAAACATCCTAAGGTCGAAGCTCGCTGCCGTACAACGCGAAGACTACGGCTGCGCCCGGGAGGGGGAGGGAAACACCTGTAGTGAAAAGGCAGGTGCGACCTAAACTGCATTTCCGGTCCGATTCCAACCTTTTTCCATGACCTTCAAACTTGTGGCGGCAGTGAAGCTCAGCTCAGGCCTCCGGTTGAGCGCAGTTTGTGGCGGCGAAAACAAACCCGAGTCACGCCCGGGAGAATCTTCCGTCAAAACGCTCTGACGCCTTGGTGGTGGGAAAACTTGGCTGACCCTCCTGCGAGACCCTTTCGAGGACAGTATTTTGGCCCGACCACGCCCGGGTGAAAACCGTGTCGCTGCCACCTTGGAGCAAACCACCAGGCGTCGCCGGTCACCAACGAAACCCGGCGCAGCGGGGCCTCCTACCGGGGACGACGCCTCGTGAAAGAAGACAACCACAAATCTGAACTGGGGTGGTGAGTCCAACCGAACGGCTGAGGCTCGTCGGAGAAAGGCGTACGGTGAAACTCTTCTCTGTCCCCTTTTCATTCTTCTTTTCTTTTTCCAGGTATGAAATTTTTTGAGCTTAGAAGAAAGAGTCCAACTCTTCAATCCAAATAATCCCATTGAGCTTAGAACCCTAGCTTGGTACGGCGCCAGTGCCTTCGCTTGGCGTTGTACCTACACACCAAAATAAAAATTGAAAAAAAAACACTCCAAAAACATCAATAAAACGTAACAAAAAATCACAATTCTGTAAACATAACAATAAAAAAGAAGAAAATGTATCGACCTGATGGTGTTATCGGTGCGCATACGAATCCAGTACGGGATGGGCCGGTTCTACCTCATCTTCTTTGCTAGCTTCTTCTTGATCATGAAGGACTTGTGCGAAGGCTGCCATGTCCAAAAATAAACCATTCCAAACAAATCAGAGAGATATCTTTCAAAACACAAATATTTTTTTCACTGAAGAAAAGTAAAGCAAATCAAGATTCAGATGAGAATGGAGGAAGGAGACTTTACCATGCCTGGAAGGTTGGGGTGGCGGCAGCGGCGGCGGCGCTAGGTCTTGTTGATTGTTGAAGATGAAGAGCTACGAGAGAGCGTTTTGGAGATACAAAGCGCTTTGATTCTCGGGATTTAGCGTTTTGTGGATATTTATTGGTGGATTTCGGCTTTAAGATTATAAATCTTATTTTAACTTTAAATATTAAATTCTAATCTTAAATTAAGGGTGTAAACGAGCCGAGTCAAGCTCGAGTAGTGCTAAGTTCGACTCAGCTCATTAAGATTTTGAGTCGAGTGTTGACCGAGTCGGACTCGAGTACCTCGCGGCCTGTCTCGTCCATTTAAAGCCCTATTAGGAACTTAGATTTTAAATTTAAAAAATTAAAAATTTTAGTATAATATATTTTCGAGTAGCTCACGAGCTTTTCGAGTCGAGTATCGAATAACTCGACTCGTTAAGAACTCGACTCGACTCGAGTCCAATCGAATTAAGTGTTGACCAAACTTTGACCGAGTCAAGCTCGAGTAGCTCGCGATCTGTCTCGTCTCCTTTACAGTCTTGTCTTAAACTAAACTCTAACCCTGAAATAACCCTATATATCTACTTATTAAAAAATAATTTTTTCATAATCGTGCATAAAACAATTTTTATGATTAAATATTAATACAAAAAAGGCAAATATTAATTTATTTGTTTAATGGAACCATCGATTTTATTTTTTATTGTTTTACTTTACATGTTTATATTTTCAGAACTAATTAATATATTTAACTCAACAAATATCACAGTGAAAAAACAGATAATATTTATTTCAAGAGATATATATTCAATTGTAATGTCTATAAAATATACGTGCATTGTCAAAAAATTAATAATATCTATACACATATATTACCTTAAAAAAATCAATATATTAAAACAGTCTTTTTGTAATTTTGTGAAGATTTGCGAATATGCAATTTTTTTTCACAATTATTTTTGAAGGGCTTATTGCTAAATACCCAAAAATAAATTTTTAAGTCCAACAAATTTTGAATGCAAAATAATGGTATTCAACCGCCCTTGAAGTGGCGTGTGGGGTAAGGTAGGTATGGGCCCCAAAGTCATTCATTTAAGTTTAAGTCTCTGTGTTTTGGCTCCAAAATTTCATTTCTTTCCTCTCTTATAAATTTTGGGTAAGAAGATGGAAAAAGAAAATAGACAGGAAAGAGGGTTTCGTAGGAAAATCAAGGGCTTTAATCAGATTTTCCTCTCAATTCATTTTCTTTAATTGATTTTGGAAATTTCTTTTTGTCGACCAAAAATTTTGAGCGGATGGCTATGGCAATTGCTTCGGATTTTTCATTCCTTCAATTTTAAACACAATCTTTTTTTCTTGTATGCTTAAAAACTGCCTTTTTTTGTTAAAATTATTTATTGGCGCTGTGGGGAATTTCGTTGCCTGGTTTTCCTAGAATCTCATGTTTAAAGAATGATTCTTTAACCCTTTTCTTGAATGAATTTTCATTCGTTCAGTTTTAAACGCAATCTTTTTTCTCGTCTTCCAGGTCCTAGCCAGGGATTTAAAAAGCGTTTGCGGCCGCGTTTTCGGTCGCGTCGCGTTTATTAGGGGTGGGAGAAAATACCCGACCCGATTGGCTCGACCCGAAAACTCGATGACCCGAAACAAAAATACCGGGTAATTCCCGAAAAAAATTACTCGACTGGGCCGAATACCCGACCCGGCAAATTTTCCGGGACATGGGCCGGGACACGGGCCGAGAGTTTTCTCTTACCGGGTACCTGACCCGACCCAATAAAATTTAATATATATTTTTTATATTTAAAATTAAATTTTTATTTTATGTTTCTTAATATTTTCACTCTAAAATTAAGTTTAAATCCCTACATTTTTTCTATGTTTGTATTATATTCTTTTAAGTTTTAAGTTTAATTTTTTTAAAATATTTTTGTGTTTAACATATGATTTTTTTTTAATTTTAAAATAAAAAAAATAAAAAAAATATGAACTGGGTACCCGAATTTTACGGGTACCCGAATCCCGGGTACCCGGATATAATGGGCCAGGACACGGGCCGTTTAACGAGGTACCCGGATGAACCGGGTACCCGACAATTCCCACCCCTAGCGTTTATCGCGGTTGCGGACATAACGGATGCTATTACGATTATTGCGGGTGTCGCAGTTGTGAACTTTTTTAAAATTTACATATCTTATTGTAAAATATAATAATTATAAATATAAATATAGACAAACGACTAAGTCAACTTGAATTCTCACTCAGTAATATCAAATTCTTTTATGGCACTAAGAACATTAAGTCGTTTTAAGCGCATGCAAACTATAGAGAAGACAACTCAAGAACAACAAAGAGAGTCTTAGAGTGAATATCTTAATTACTTAGAAGATCGGTGATACAAATGAGGTGAGGAATGCTTCTATTTATAATTGAGTTCACCTACATCCGACGGTATTTAATGATTTACATCGATAACAATGATTAATACTCACCAACCACAATGGAATATTCCCTAGAATATATTTTTTATCTAAGGAAACAAATCTTATGTTTACATGGAAAATTTACATAGGTCAAAGTGGTTGTCTTTTAGAATACTCCACAGTTCGGGTTAAGTCTAGTGGTCTCTTTAGTTCTAAAATCTCCGTTGGAACCTCTTGGTCAATCATGTGTGCATGTGACTTGAACTGAAACTGACGGTTCGTGACAATATTGTCAAGTATTGTTCACTTTGATTATAGAATTAAAGTCTTAAAGAGTTTAACGGTTTCGTACCAAGTCTTACAAATATGAGTCGTCTTTATTATATTAAGAGGTACATACATATAAATTGTGTAGAATTAAATAAACTTTTCTGGAATAATATTATAAACAACTACAAATGATTCTTTTAACACAAAATATAATTATTAAAAAAAACTCAAAATATAAATATTTTTATAAAATAAATGTATTTTAATTAGTTAATAATTCTTATTATAGTTAATATAATTTGTTTCATAAAAATAATATAATTAACTTAAAATATAATTTAAAACAAAAGTTTAATAATTAAATAGGTGCTCAAACCATAATTTAATCTTTTATTTTTGGGTCAAACTCTAATTGTTGATTTCAATTAAAAATCATTAGTGAGCCTTTTTTTATCAAATTAATGACTCTCTTAATACATTTTCTTAATTGAATTCTCATACCCAATGATTTTTTTTAATGATAATAAAATAAAATTATAATATTAATGACAAAACCTAAATCCCTCTTTATTGTTCGTTTACTCTTTGGCTTTCAAACCTAGGGTTGTTTTCACGCCGTCGTCATCAGACCAGCATCTAGAGCCGCGCGATTTCACCTCTTGTCGTCGGCACGCCGTCAATCTCCTCTCCTCAACGTCGACCAATCCTCTTCCTGTAAGTCTCATCAGCTCGCCTCCCTTTACACTCTTACGTCACCCTTATCGCCTGCCCATGGATATTTTTTAGATTTTACAGTAAGGGAGAAAACAGGTGTAACACCCCGAATTTCCCCAATTTAGAAAATTCTAAATTTTAAAATCCCTATATTTAAAAACCCTACAATTTGGGAATTTTAATCTTGAAACCCTAATTTGAATTATGGATTTAATTAGGAGGAAATCAAAGTTTAAAGATTAATTGGAAATAATTCAGAACTTCAGTGACCATTTTGTCAATCGGGTAATCTTTGGTGCCTTACTCGTGAACCCTAGAAATTTGAAGGTTTTGCCTTGTAGTTTACCCTTTAAATGAGATATAAAATCTCATTTTTAGTTTCAGAAACCTTTTTTTTAGAGTTGGCAGCCGCAACCTTCCCTTACCCCTTCCCCTCATTTTTTTCATCTCTCGACATCACCCCCTCCTTGGTTCTCCGGTTAAGCTCCGGTTAAGCTCCGATGAGGGAGTTTGTATAGTCCGTTCAAAGAGACCCCGCTGCCATTCGAATCTCCTTCGTCGTCCGACCAAAACCCATCCATCCGTTTATCACCGTTCCTCATTATTTGCTCAAAAACTGTGAGGAACCGTTCGAATCTTCCTTTGCGTCGCCGTTCTCCTCCGTGTTCCTCAACCGTTGTCCGTTTTGGGTAAGCTTTCTTCGAGTGTGTTTTATTTCAGATTATTTGATGTTGAGTATTGTTGGTTGTGGAGTGCTGATCGTTGTTTGTGTTGTTTTGCCATTGTCGTTGCCTTTTCCGACGAGTCTGGGCCGCAACCTTTCATCCGTCCGTGTCGTGCCGCCGTTGAGTCTGCCCCGTCGTCGTTCTTGCTTCATGTTGTGCCGCGCCGTCGTACTCGTTTGGTTTTGCCGCCGCCGTGGGGCCCTTTCTGCCGCCGTTTGGTTTAGTACAGCCGTCGTTCTTGTCGATTGGTTCCATCGACGTCATAGTTGTTGCTGCCGTCGAATTATTGCGTCGTCGGATTGTTGTGTTGCCACCACCGTTTTGAGGGTTCTGGAAACCCTAAGGATCAAAGGATGAAACCTTTGTTGTTGGGCTTTTGTGTATATCAATATGGTTTGTGTGTTGGGCCCAGATGTGTTTGTAAACCAAGTGAGAAACCATGGCCCATACCAATTAATCGGATCGGACCAGACCATGAATGAATCAGATCTTTACCTTGAACCGAACTTGTGATATGACTGAACTGAATCGGATTGACCTATTGAACCGAACCGGTTGGCTAAGTGAACTGGTCTAAACCAACCTGAACCTGAGTTGACCGTTGACTAGTTTGACCAGAATTGACTTTTGACCCGTTTGACCGGAGTTGACTATTGACCCGTTTGACTGGAGTTGACTGTAGACCTTGGACTAGTTTGACCAAGTTTGACTTTGATCAGTTGACTTTGACTTTGACCAAAGTTGACGGAGAGTTGACTTTTTTGAGAAATGTTCTTGATCTTTTTTGACGTCACGAGTCTGTATCCGTTGCCCGTTTTGTCAAATTAGATCTTGAAAGCTCCGTTTTGTTATCTTTGAGTAATTGTTGTTGGAATCTGATAAGTTATGATTTTAGAATCTAATTCGGAATATTCTCGTGTTCAGGTGCCGACCTTGAGACTATTGGGTTACTTGCAATTGTTCAGACCGACCGTGTACGTTCTTCGAAATCTTCACGTGAGTATATCTTCAGTTCAGTTTTCAGTGTTTTAGTTGGTGGCTTAGTGTTAGTAATAAATGTTAATATAGAATTCATATCTCGTAGGTCCTGATTCAGCTAGATCTGAGCACGAGATGCGCATTTCTCGGCATTAGAGCTTTTGTTGCTTAAGGTGTGTCTCTTCCTGTTTTATAAACTTGTGTGTTTCTCTCTATGCTATAAATTCTATGTGCTTCTTCTGATATTAATATAAGTAAATGCTTTGTACATTTTGGGTGCATACTCTGTTGTGATTGGGTGAATGTTTTCTGACATCATTCATAACATGTCATACTGTGATTTAAATGAAAAATCAGATTTACTAAATTGTGAAATATCAGATTTTCGGAACCGTAAAACATCGGATTTATAGTATTGTGGAACTTGAATTTTCATAATTCAAGTTTCGGATCAGACTCGAATTTTAAAATCTGCATCATATCATTGTGGGTATATGGTTTGAGATTTGTTCGGGGAAGTTCAGTGATTTCACCCTTCGGGCTGAATTCCGCTTCGGATCAGTGGTTCTACCCTTCGGGCTGAGTTCCACTTCGGATGGTGACGATGGAGAAAGTAGGTTGTGGGGAACTATACTTTTCGGTGTATCGGAGATGGGTACTATGATTCATGTGCATCAGACATCATATCACCATAATCCGATTTTGTTATGTTTGTTTTGTTTTCGGTTGCACTTTAAAGACACATTAAGCTCTTTAGTTTACACTCCTTAGTTTTTACTTTTTTAGATATCTCAGACTCTTTTAGGCGACTCAGTACTAGGAGGTTCTTGCATTTTACTTGGATATTTTTGTAATTCGGTATGAACTCTCTTTTAATTATTTCAGACTACTGTTTTGAAATATTTTAGAACATTTGTGTAATTCGGACACTGAGACTGTTTACTGTTTTTAATTCGGTTATTATTAAATGCATGCATTTATAAGGTTATTTTAAGAAATTTAACCAAATATTAGAATAATGTTTAAATGACTACATTTTATAATAATGAGATTTTATTGAGTTTATTTTCTTTTAATAATATTTATGTTTTTAATTACGTAAACTTAAAAGGTGATACTTGAGAGGTAAGTTTTCAAACACGACTTCCTAGATTCGACCCATTTTTTTTGGGTTGGGTTTAGGGGTTACAACAGGGATAGCGGCCCGTTATTACCGTTATTTACCACTACCCGTTAAATTGCGACCGCAATCCACTGCTACTAGTGTGATTCCGTGTCCCAACGTTGTTTTCGCCGATAACGGTTTCGGCCGGCGGCATTACCGCTAAATAGCGGCCGCGGGCCGTTCTTTGAAACCCTGGTCCTAGCTCTTTTGTTTCTTTATTCTTTTATCAACTCAGATTTTGTCTTTATGCTTAAAAATTGGTTCTTTTTTTTAAATTATTTATTTACGCTGTAGGAAATTTCGTTGCCTGGTTTTCCTAGAATTTCATGTATAAGAAAATAATTAAGTCGACCAGATCTAGCTGGAAAGGGAATCAACTAATGAATCACTTTAGTTGAATTACCTGTTTTGGTTCTTATGAGCATATGTTGTTGCCCGTAGTTGAAAATCCATTGATTTTTTTTGAAGTTTGGCTGTGGTTATCGGGCAGGTATTTTGAACATTTCAACATAATTGTTGGTGTTTCGTTTTGGTTTTGCTGGGAAGTGTGTTGCATGTTTTGAAATTTGAATAAAGCTTGAAGATATCAGTTTTTACTATTCATAATGACATTATTGAAGTGTGCTTACATTGTTAGGAAGGTGAGTTGTGGATGAAAGATTACAGAGCTTTGCCTACTGGCTTGTTTTCTTGCAAGATGGAAGTTCATCATCTTATTCTGAGTTTTGTTTTGATTTATGCCTCTGGTTCATGTGGTTGATGAAAGATTACATACATTTTTCGAATATAAATTTGCATTATGCTCATCCTTCTCGTAATCTTGAAAAATGTAAAGTTTGTGGTGATATGGTTCCAAAAAAGCATGCTGAGGAGCATTTCTTAAACACCCATGCTCCTGTAAGTATTGTCCAGTTCTTTTCAAATGATGGCTTTTTGAGTACTATTCATGCTAGAGAAATGAAATTGTCTTAGCCTTGAAGGTTGCTTAATAAACATCCATAATTTGTAACATTCATAATGTACCTAGATTTTGGATTATTAGGCCATTTTTTCTTTTGAAAATAAAATATATGGATTTGTAGTTGATCTGACAAAGAAAATTGATAAAGCCTGTTTAAAGGGAAGGATATTTGAGTTAATATCCCTCTTTTAAACTCGAGTTATCTCTTTTGGGCTTCAGTGCATGAAATGAATTTGGCAAGGGAAGACTATTTTCTTAGATCATAACTGTAAAATAGAAATTGTTTAACCAAGTCATAGCAAGTGTTTTGTCAATGAAGGGATTCTAGTTATTTCTTTAACATGATGCTAATGGATAAGTTCAGTCAACTACATGTCTAGGGGGCCTAGATTATCTGGTTGTTGATTCAGTCATGCTTGTATGTTGGTATCTAATATGCAAGTGCATTTGGTATTGCACATATACTGTTAAATCTAACACAGTATCAGCACGTGTTAATATTTTTGATGTTATTGACTCCATGTATATCAAACAGGTTACCTGTTCACTGTCAATGGAATGTGTAATTCTAGCTATCCGTAAAGGTGATTATTGCCCCCCAGAGGATTGTTACTTGTGAGTTTTGCGAACAGTTTCACCTAGCAAATATCAGTGGAATCCGTTCACTGAAAAATGGTTCAAAAATTAGAACCTGATCAATGGCAGGCAATGGAAACACGCAAAACTCACAAGTAACAATCCTCTAGGGGCAATAGCAAATGCACTTGCACATTAGATACCAGCATACAAGCATGACTGAATCCAAATCCCTTGCACTCCCACCTTGAAGATATATAAAAGCGATTATGATAAAAGCGGGCGGCTATATAACGGTAGTGGCACCGTCCAAAACCGTTATTGAGGAAAACAACGGTTCACAATGACTGCAATATCTTCTTTTATGTCCGCAACCACGATAAAACACCGTGACCAAAATCGCAGTCGCAACCGCAGTTTAAATCTCAGGTCTGTGTTGCAAAGCATGTGAATTATTTAGGACTTCTTTCGTGGAGAATGGTGTTATACTTGTTAGCTATTTAAATTTTCTATATGACCTTTGTTGATGGTTGAGAGAGTAGGTATCACATCTCAATTCTATTTTCAGAAATTCTTAGGAAAAAGTTTAGGGTTATTTTGATTTTAGTATGATTGCTAGAGAAACGTTATCAGGAATCTGAAAATATGGATTATTGGATTTGCAAAATGATTTGTTGCTTGAAAATGATTTTCTTTAACATACCTCTTTTCTTGCATCAGTATTTTGCGGTACATTTTTTCTACAGTTGAGCTTTTCTTGTATGGTGTATCGTTTATAGAATTTTTTTTGAAGACTTCTATATTCTTATTTTGAGGCTGTTCAAATCAACATGCATCTTGAATCACAATGCAAAACCTGATTTGCTATTCATATTCGAACCCCAATCCTGTGTTATATGTGCTAAAGGGACATCTGCACACATATAGATTCTGGGACAATGTCTGGACCTTCATATTACAGGATGCTTTGTTTAAGTAGGACTCTCAGGAGAATGTCAGTAAGGTGAAAATAGTAGCATGTGATTCAAAGTTACTCTTAGAATGAAATATCAGTTGGTGTTATATCTGACCATGGTGGAAGGAGATGGTTGACTGAGATCGGACATACATTACAAAGCCACAAACCTTTATTCGACGAATTTTTCTATGTACTTAGTTGTATTTTTTTATTTCTGAAGAGGAAATGTCCTCTTCAGATGATGCTCGTGGTCCTTCCGACGAAGAATGAGGTGCTGAACTGCACAAAAGTTTACAAAAAGTTCTCCAGTTTCATCTCTATTGCCTTTTATGAAAAGCCGTCCTTGTCTAAGTGCAGAGATCTTGCTTTTAAAGTTCCAAAGCATCCGGTTCTCTTCCATCATTTCCCTGAGTTTCCTTTTCTTAATGGAATTCCAGCTTCTCTTCCAGTTCAAATAAGAACGCCTTTATTCGCCAAACAAAAAGGACTTGAAAAGAAGGGTAGCTAACTTTTCAACAAAGTAGTTAAATAAGTGTCCTATATTCATTTTAGAGGAGGGTTTTCCAAGGTTTTTTTTCTTATTTTCTTTTTCGAATCGTAAAAGAAAGAGGTCTAAATCAGATATCCTTATAATACCGAGGACCGAAATTGTCCCTATCAAGAAGAGACTGTATCTCAACTGGAGGCTCAGTAAAAGTGGTCATAGAAAGGAGAAGTGGATTAGAGAGTTTATCAAGTTTATCAGCAGGCCAACAAAAAGTGTGAACTTCGGACGAGACCCTCTTTTCGTTAACAAATATGTAGAGACGGGTTTGCTAAAATCTTTAAAGACACATTTGCAATGTGTCTCTTTTCATAATTAAAGATGTCTTTTAGGTGTTTCATATATGCATGTGTGTTTATCATATGCCATGGTTAATATCATGCTGCAAGGACAGTTGACAGACACATATCGAATTACTGTATCGAATTAAAGAGTACAGGTTCCTCGAGTTCTTCGTTTTCAACTCGATGATGGGGTGCAACTTCAGGTTTTTAATTTTCCATTTTGTATGGATTTCCATTTTTTCTTGTTGGTTAATCTCCTAGATATTGTTCTTTTGTTGCCGCAGACACCATCTGTGAAGGCGTGTTTTCTGTTTGCACATCAGCTTACTTGGATGTTGCCGCTCTCATTCACAAGTAAGAAATCACTGTGATTTTAAATAATTTTGATTCGATTAAGTCGGCCTCGAATTGCAGAATGGGGACGTATATGCTCTAAATATTGAGTTGAGGGACCCTAAGATTCACATGATGCTAGTGAAATAAAAGAGAACAAGGATTCTAGTTATTTCTTTAACATGATGCTAATGGATAAGTTCAGTCAACTACAAGTTTATGGGGCCTAGATTATCTGTTTGTTGATTCAGTCATGCTTGTATGTTGGTATCTATTGTGCAAGTGCATTTGCTATTGCCCCCAGAGGATTGTTACTTGTGAGTTTTGCGAGTTTCCATTGCCTGCCATTGATTTGGCAGGCCATCAGGTTCTAATTTTTGAACCATTTTTCAGTGAATGGATTCCACTGATATTTGCTAGGTGAAACTGTTATATTGTTGATGTTGCTTTGCTATTTCAGGAGGTATGTGAGAACCGGACATATACATTAGACTGAGAGAAAGATATAATCATGAAAGTTGGTGTAATGGTATTCCAGAAGACAATGTGGGATCTTCCAGGTATACATGCTATAATTTACAATTGGAATCTTCCAGGTATACGTGCTATAATAATTTTTGTCTCCCTAGTATCTAGCAGCAAGTCGGCATTTGCAACTTTCAGTTATCGGAGGATGATTTATGGCTAAAGAATTCATTACTTTCTATTGAATATATTGCCATACCAAGAGCTAGTTCTTTGGACAATTTGTATGCATTCTTGATGAACATAGCGAGTTAAGAGTATTTTGTAGCTTACTATTTTTTATCGTTAAAGGCAATTTAAGCCGTGATATGTAATCAATGGTTGTATACACTATACACCATGTGTTTATTGCCCCTTTGCCTCCCACTTCTATTAAGCTATGTTGCTGTAACACTTTACATTCCTTTATATTCGTGTTTGATACTTTTATCTGATGGACATGGGATCCTCCAAGTACATAGAAATAAGTAGTGAACGTATAGGGAAAATATGGTTGTGAAATGCTCATATCTTAAATCCTAGTAACATCACAAGAACTGCACCTATTATAGGTCATGAAATAGTGCATATTTGGACTTGTGTTGATCTCAGCTGGATATTACTTCTATTTTTGCAAAGGCCACTTGGATTGATTGTAATGATGTCTACTGCTAACATTTATCTAAAGAGAATGGTACATGTGTTTAGGGATGTGAGGCCAGCAAGGTGGTCAGCCAAAATATTCACGAAGACCACTTTTATTCACAATTGCAATTTCCGGGATTGCTGTTTTATTAGGCCATGAATGGTACATGAAGGGGTTTTTACGTTTACAGATGAAAAAGAAAGCAACATGTTACATGAATTTATAGATTATTTTCTTGTTATGCTCTGCACCTGCATTTTTTGAGCTTGCAAGTCAGTTGTTGCCGCTTCCTTCTCATCCTTTTCTTTCAGGAAAAGGCTTCAGTTCTGTTTCCTACCTGACCAACAAGGCAACAACGGTTGCTTTAACGTACTTCGGTACTTGCAATGAATCTCCAAAAGCTAAGCAATCTTTTTTCAGTTCTAGTTCGGCGGCGGTGGTGTTTAACCGCGGAGAGTGCTTCATCTCCTCCATGACCAAGTTTTTTAAGAATATGCAAAGCTGCGTTTGATAATAAAAGACTGAAATCATGGCCATGGCAGCTTCTGAGCATTTCAGGGTAAGTTGTCGTCTGTGTTAATAAAATTGAGTCATGCATATTTTTTTCTTAAACTCTTCAATTTCCGAGCATCCACAATCTTCCTCATCGTTGCGTCCAAACTTTCGTAATTTCTTCCTCTGAATTCATCTCCTAAATTAACTTTTTTTTCCTTTTAAGTTTTCAATATAGGGATTTAACCCTTTTTTTCCCATTTTTTGCAGATCGAGTAAACAATGGGGACGCTTGAGCTTTACCGGAGATCAACTATCGGAATGAGCTTGACTGAGATTTTAGATGAGATGGTTTCAAACTGTACTCTCAGCCTTGAGCTCGCAATTCAGGTTCTCGTCCAGTTCAATAAGGTACGTTAAATCTTTGGTTGGCTTGTTCTGCTTTTCTTTATACATAATTTAGTTTATGTTTATTTTATTCTATGACTGAAGCCCTGGAAAGCCAAGTGAAGGGCAAGGTTACCATTAAGGTATGTTCTTTCTTTTTATGGAAAATGATAATTTTTTATTGAATTTCGCGGTTTAAGGTGTTAGTTGCATGTAAGTGTTAATGTGGTATTGGTTGTTTTAGTCGACGTTGATTTATGGCAGTGATTTTCTGTTTCTGTTGAATAACTATTTTTTGTTTTGTTTTGTCAAGTGCCTATTATTAAGTTCAGTGTTATAAGGGAAGCTGATATTACTTATTATCCCTTGCACTCCCACCTTGAAGATATAAAAGGGATTATGAGTTATGACCATTCATGAATGGTAAAAGACACGTTTATTGCATCACTAGTATGTGCAGGATTAAAATCTGGAGTGTTGATTTTTGCTTCTTCAATGGTACAAGAATTTCATTTAGGTCTAATCATGGTCTCAAATTTCAACATAGTAGACGGCCTGAAACTAGAATTAGACCATTTGTTTATGGTACATGGATGATGTAGTGATCGGTTATTGTAATTTTATCAAAATATGTTAATGTCTGTTTCAGGGATTCAAATAGCGGTCCGCTATATACCGGTAGTGGTACCGTCCGAAATCGTTATTGAGGAAAACAACGGTTCACAATGACTGCAATATCATCCATTATGTCCTCAACTACGATAAAACACCGTGACCAAAAACGCAGTCGCAGCCGCAATTTAAATCTCAGGTCTGTGTTGCACACATATTGTTTATGGTACGTGGTTGTGGTGATTGGTTATTGTTTATTGAGAAAGACAAACTTGCATGCAAAGCATGTGAATCTTTCAAATTTAGGACTTCTTCCGTGGAAAATGGTGTTATACTTGTTAAACAATAGCTAACTCTTGTCTTTTAAATTTTCTATATGACCTTTGTTGATGGTTAAGAGAGTGGGTAACATATCTCAATTCTATTTTCAGAAATTCTTAGGAAAAAGTTTAGGGTTATTTTGATTTTAGTATGATTGCCAGAGAGTGTTATCAGGAATCTGAAAATATGGATTATTGGATTTGCAAAATGATTTGTTGCTTGAAAATGATTTTCTTTAACAAAAAGGACTTGAAAAGAAGGGTGACTAACTTTTCAACAAAGTAGTCAAATAAGTGTCCTATATTCATTTTGGAGGAGGGTTTTCCAAGGTTTCTTTTCTTCTTTTCTTTTTCGAATCATAAAAGAAAGAGGCCTAAATCAGATAGCCTTATAATACAGAGGACCGAAATTGTCCCTATCAAGAAGAGACTGTATCTCAACTGGAGCCTCTGTAAAAGTGGTCATAGAAAGGAGAAGTGGATTAGAGAGTTTATCTAGTTTATCAGCAGGCCAACAGAAAGTGTGAACTTCGGACGAGACCCTCTTTTCGTTAACAAATATGTAGGAACGGGTTTGCTAAAATCTTTAAAGACACATTTGCAATGTGGTTGTTTTCATAATTAAAGATGTCTTTTAGGTGTTTCATATATGCATGTGTGTTTATCATATGCCATGGTTAATATCATGCTGCAAGGGCAGTTGACAGATACATATCGAATTACTGTTCTTCCAGCAGAGTACATGTTCCTCGAGTTCTTCATTTTCAACTCGATGATGGGGTGCAACTTCAGGTTTTTAATTTTCCATTTTGTATGGATTTCCATTTTTTCTTGTTAGTTAATCTCTCCTAGATATTGTTCTTTTGTTGCCGCAGACACCATCTGTGAAGGTGTATTTTCTGTTTGCACATCAGCTTGCTAATCATTGTGATTTTAAGTGATTTTGATTCGATTAAGTCGGCCTCGAATTGCAGAATGGGGACGTATATGCTCTATATATTGAGTTGAGGGACCCCAAGATTCACACTTTTGGATTTGTGTTGAAGGATGGTCGGTTTTTCCTTTGGTTCATCTCCCTCTTTTTTGTTTTTCAGGGCTTGCTCTGCTGAAATGTTTGAAATTTTTATATATTTTGCTTTCCAGGTTGAAACTAGACCACGGGAATTTTAGAGTTGAGATTCCTGAATATGATCCGCTTCCATCTATGCAGAAAGATCTAATAGATCGGATTCGGAAGGCATATTTAATCCGGGAAAGTAGAGGTATACCTTGAGGTGGCAAACGGGTCGTTCGATTCGGCTCATTTCGGGTCGGTTAATTTCCGATACTGTTAGTATCTGCTCCGTTGTTTCTGGGTAGGTTGATTTTGGTTCGGGCCAATATCAGTCAACCTTTGGATAGGTCAGTTTAGTTGGATTTTCAGATCGGATAAGTTTTTTTACACCTACATATATGACTTTTAGTGAGTTGTGTAGTTCACATATCATCTTTCTTTATTTCTTTTAACATCTTTTTTTTTATTTCGAGATGCTTTCGGTTCGGGCCATTCGATTCGATTGAAAATTAATTTAGGTTCATTCGGTTTTAAAACAATAAATTGAAAATCTTGAACAAACATATATGGAATTATTATCTTGTTTCTGTCTTATTTTGTTTTGAATTTTTTTTTCAAATATATATGGAATTAAATTTATTTTCTCAAGCTTAGAATTTAGTCATATCATTAGTAATGTTTTTAATTTGACTTTCTTTTTAATTTTAATTGGAAAAAATCTACTAGACTTGACTCGATTGAGAATAAATTCAAATATATATTAGTGTTTTTTTTTATAGTTAATGGCTATTTTATGGTCTATGCTCGATTCGTGGCTTTTCTTTAAAAGTATGCAACCAAAAGAGCTCTATCTTGATCTAACATATCCCGATATTCGATTCAAAAAGAAAAAAAATGATTCCGTTCGAGTCAGATTAGGTCAGGACCTGTCTGAGAAAAGATTATCTTCCTGTGAACAAAGCTAAGAATTCCAGGGCCAAAACAACTCATGCCGTTAGCCGGAGATTTTAAGAGCAATGCTCCTAATTTGACGGTTTACAGTTTCTTTGAGAATGAGGTAGCTACTGATGGGTTTTCATTTGAAAATATGGTTGGGGAAGGTGGATATGGTCCTGAGTACAAGGTAAAGCTAAGCTATATTCTTCGAATAAAAATTATTTGTCTTTTTTCGGTGTTCTATATATGCTCCAATATTAAAAAATTAAATTTTATACCTTAATTTTAAAATTTAAATTTTAAAAACTAAATCATACACCTAAACCGTAAACACTAACGGTAAAACTCAAATCTAAAATCTAAACTCATTTTTTAGTGTCAAATAATATGTAACGACGTCAAAAGGTAAAAGTTTTCTATTCATTCCCTTCCTATTTAGTGGAAAGAGCAATGAATGTTTACAAGGATTACATGAAAATCTATGTTTATACGAGTTACATGAAAATTTAAGGGTGCGCTTGGTTTTAGAATATGTGTCTATTTTTATTTTCTTAAAAAATAAAAAACGGTGAAAAAACTTGTTTGGTTGTAACAATATAAAATAATTTTTTGAAAACAAAACAAAAACAAGTGAAAATTTGAAAACATAAAATTATGTTTTCATTATTCATCGGAAATGTTTTAGGAAAATGGAAAATATAAAAATAAAGGTTTTTTTTTTTTTAATTTTAACCTGAGTTCGAATCATTCTAATGTTATTTTTTTTGAATAGTCTAAAGGTAACAAAGTAATATTTGTTCATACATATTCTCAGCCCTTTAACAATACATATACACCTTGTAGACAAAGTGATTTAAACTTGTGTCTCCTAAGATGAACATCATCCGTTTTTTTACTGAGACACTTGTTGGGTTCTCTAATACTATTTTTTTAATTTTGGTTTATTTACTCATATTTTATTTATTATTATAGTAATATTTTCTAACTATATTTTATTTTAATTATTTAATATTTTAATTTTTATTTTGAAAAGTTATATATCAAATACATTTTCACTATTTTTATTTTAAAAATAACTTCCTATCTCTATTAACTAAACACATTTTTTAACTTTTTAAAAGTTGAAAAATAAAATTATTTTTTGAAAATAAAAAAATATTTTCCTAAAATCAAATGAACCTAAACCTTCTCCAATTCATAAATTTTGGTCTCTTCACACTATTTATTTATTATTATTTTGTTGTTCAAAGAAGTTTTGAAGTTTTTAAAGTGTAGTACGTAGAATAATCTTTCAAACCTCCAAGTATTAATATACTTTTGTATTATAATATTTTGTCTTTTATGCTCCACTTAGAGTGTTCGGAGCACCGCTAAAGAAACCAAATTTTCGTTTTAACAGTATTTTGTCACGTTATCATAACATGCGCACTATAACGTCAGCATTATAAACTGTTATATTAGTACAGTGGACTATCACATTAATATTATTAATTGCAAGAGACAAAATTAATGAAATTAAATAACTTTTAAAGGCAAAATTAATAAAAAAAAAATAGAGACAACATTATCGATTTAAGTTTATTGTAAGGCCATGTTTATCTCTTTAGCCTTATCGTTTTTAAACAGTATTTCTAATGCTCTATCCAAGCTCTGAATTTCAAGACATCGAAAGAAAACGAAAGATACCAATTAAACACTTAACACTTGCTTTAATATTTGTTGACTAAATAATTATTTAATATAAATTTATCAAAATAATAATAATAATAATAATAGTTTAAGAATAGAAATTTTTTGTCTTCTTTGGTGTTCATATTTGTATTATTAAAAAAATTAGGTTTACAGTTTAAGATTAAAATTATAGTTTATATTTTAAAATTTAATTTTTTTAATGTTAGATATAGAAAGGAGAAAGAATTCTTATCCATGAATTAGTACATATTATGATTAAAATATTAGTAGATGTTAAATCATACACGTGTAAAGCATGGGTCACATAATCTGGTTTCATTAGATTTAGAAGTATTAATCAGCAACTAATTTCAAAGGTTTGTCTAGAAAGTCACAAACCATTCTTATTTAGTGCCTTCAAAAGTATAACATAATCTTGAAGGATCATCTTATTTCATCTACTCATAATTCTACATATCTACATCGCTCAACGACCCCCAAGTTTGCGATGCTGCATAAAAAAACAGTAAGAAATTCATCAACAAATATTAAAAAAAAACATTTAATGTATAAAATTTATATTCAATACACTGACAGTGGAAACTTTTAGTTTCTACAAGCGCCTTAGTTTTAGGGTTTATAGACTTAATTTATTGTGTACGATTTAAAATTTAAAATTTAGGGTTTAGTGGTTTAGGATTTAAAGGTTTACGTTTTAGTGTAATATGTTGAAGGATTATGTGTTAACATATAAACCCTAAACTCTAAGCACTAAACCATAAACCACAAATGCTAAACCCTAAATTATAAACTATTAAACTTAAACCCTAAATCCTAATTGAGTTCTTAAACACTAAAATTAAGGCGCTTGTGAAAACTTTTAATTTTTACTGAAAGTTTTCACCGCTAGTGTATCAAATAATTATCCTTAAAATATACTCTATCCGTCCCAATTATAATGTCCATTATTGACTTTTCACGTAGTTTTAGGAAGAAAAAATTTGTGTGAAAGATATGATGTAAAATAATTAAAATATCAATTTAATCCTTAAAAAGTTAAATTTTATTTTGTTGGAAAACTAAAAAAATGGTAGAAAGGTAAATGTGTCTTGTAAAAGTTGTTGATTTTTTCAATGAGACATTTTAAGTGGGATAATTTTAAAACACAAAATGGACATCTTAAGTGGGACGGAGGGAGTATCATTTCATCATTAACTTTTTTTTAATAAATTAATAATATTTGATAAAATGATAATAAGTTAGTTCTGAGATAAAGAAAAATTAAATCATATCACTAACCTGCTCGAGAGAGAGTCCAATTATCGTCGGCACCGACATGCCATGCGAAGTAACCGAGCAACGCATTTTGTTTAGCATAAGAAACCTTGGCTCTGATGCTCTGCGTATCGTCATACCCGATCCACGTCGTCCCGGCGTAGCAATAATCCGAAACCACCGTCGCGTTGTAAACTTGAACGGCGTTGTTCTGGACTATAAACGCTCGAATCTGACCGTAACCCAAGTCTCCGCCTGGCGTTATAGCAGCTCCACTAGTCGGCGCAAAGAACCCATGGTTGTTCGCATTCACAAGCCGCCATGCATAGCCGTAAAAGGGAAACCCCAGAACTAATTTATTCGCCGGAATCCCTGACCGGATCCACGATCGGATCCCATAATCCCCGCTGACTTGAGTTCCGGGATTGTATAAAGCTGCCGGAGGTCCGGTTACACTAGACCATCCGGGGCCGTAAAAATCATAGGCCATTACGTTGATCCAATCCAGGCTATTTCTTATGGCGGTGATTGGGTAAAGCAGAGTATAATAATCCGAGTTGCGAAAAAACGCCGCCGAGAGAAGCAATCTTGGTTTACCAGTAACGGTGGATTCGTTATTCAAAGCAGTTCTCCATTCAGTGAGAAGTGAACCCAAGTTGGTCATCTCGGTTGCCGTCGATGGGTATTCCCAATCGAGGTCGAGGCCATGGAAATTGTAAGACCGAGCTAAACTTATGGAGGAATCGATGAATGATTTCCGGGAACTTGCTTGGCTTGCCATGGAAGCGAAAGCCGCCGGCGGTGAACTTCCACCACCGATTGAAAGGAGGGTTCTGACGTTTGGGTTTCTAGATCGGACGGTTGAAGTGAAGGAGGAGAATCGGGCCTGGTTCGCCGGAGCAACCGTGACTCGGTTGGTTTGAGGATTAAGGTCGGCGAATGCGCAGAAAAGGTGGGTGAAAAGGGTGGAATCTATGCTGGAAACCGGATATTCACTGCCGGCGGACCAGTATGCGGCTCGAACAGGATTCTGGCCGGCGGAGAAGCGGAACTGGAGAAAGAAGGGGAAGGTGAAAAACAAGAAGATGAGAAGTTTGGCAGCCATTGTTAAGTTTCAAATGAAGCTTTTTTGAATGCTATAACGAATAGCTTAAATAGAAAGGACTTTGCTTAAATGAATTTAGATTAACATTAAATAAAGGATTATGAAACCTACTAAGCACGTTGATCAACTTATGTCAAATTGTACATATAGTCCTTGTATTATGGACTTTTCACATATTTAGTTTCACTATTATAACTAGGTGGAGTTTCAAAAGATTTGTATATAAATCCATCAATTTCATGTTTGATCTTTAAATGATGTATTTTATTCTTTACTTAAAAGATTACATTGATGATACCAGGAACCGGTTGGTCTAGTGGGATGATGTGATGGGTCTATTAAGTAAGTTTAGAGGTTCGAATATTGACATTGTGAATGAAGATAATTAGGTTAGGAAAGTCGTCGACATTGTAATCCGATTTGAAGAAATTAGTGCTTAAATAAAAAATTATATTGATTATATTTTAAAGACAAAAAATATTATTCCAATGATATTAACTACCCTTTAAAATAATGGTAATTTTGTAATTTCGGTTAACTCTTGACACGAATCAAAGTCAGAGACTTATTGTTAGGATGTGTGGGACTCGATTCGATCAACCAATTATGCTTACCAAGTGGTGGAGAGGTGGATATTTGGGTGGAAGGGTTTAGGAAGCTAGAAAGAATAAAGACACAATGATTTATAGTGGTTCGGTCTTCTAACAAGCACCTACATCCACTACCTTAGCTCCCCACTAAGGATTTCACAATCAATCCACTAATTGATTCGTCCCCTTTTCTAGGATTATGAGGAAACCCTTACAACCGATCAAGCTTCTACCCAAAGCCTTGATCAAAACCCTCTTTTACAAAGAGATAAATAAAGCAAACTTAAACCCTCTAATAGGTGTTTGTTTGCACAATGAAGCACTCACCCAAAACCTAAAACACTTGAGCAAATTTGACAATTTTGGCTCACTAGTGTTTGTCTATACAAGAAATGA
Organism: Hibiscus tridactylites; assembly: GCA_958450335.1. Taxonomy (NCBI): domain Eukaryota; kingdom Viridiplantae; phylum Streptophyta; class Magnoliopsida; order Malvales; family Malvaceae; genus Hibiscus; species Hibiscus tridactylites. The sequence goes on along the minus strand of OY288278.1, from coordinate 92,877,474 downwards.
CAAATAAAGCACTAAGACAATTTCTTGATCATTTGATATTTGACAATTGAAGCATTAGCCTTCTCTTGATGCTTGGAGGTCCCTTTTATACTCCCAAATGAGTTTGTAGCCGTTTAGGACCGTTGGGGATGAATTGGAGCCGTTGAGGACTTTATTTCCCTTCATAAATGCTGTTCTGCAGCTACCAATATCGATACACGTGAAACAGTATCGATACGGCCTTTATAGGAACTAGCCGTTGAGCTCTTGCCAGTTGAGGGGTATTGATATACGTGGAACGGTGTCGATACGGCTTGATATTTAAATGGCCGTTGGGAAATAGCCGTTGGGGTAGTTGAAATGGGATCGGTACGCTGACGTGGCGTATCGAAACGACCCCTCTCCGTATCGATACACTAAACCCTTGTATCGATACGGGTTTTGACAGTGGCCAAACTGAGGCAAAATGGTATCGGTACGGGTACAACCGTATCGATACTGGGACGTTGAAAATACAAGTTTGGCTGTTTAAAACATGAAAAATCTTTGCCAAAAATCTCTTAAAATACCTCAAACATAAATTCAAGTTGTTTGGACTTAAAACCAAGTTTTAAATTCTTTTCAAATTAGTCTAAAACATTTTTCAATTATTATATCAAAACATAAGTTCTACACTTATAACTAATAGAAAATTTGATATATTTTAGTATAATTATCGGTATCTAATCATTGGCTGGTTAATTCAAATTATATATTGCATGTGTCTTATTGGTAACTTTCCCAACTGAATTTGCTCATTCACAATATTTGGATTTGAACATTTGACCTTACATAAGGGATCTAATGTCTCTTCTACTAGGTCAACTGATTAATACAAATTGATACTTTTTAATACAATAGCTACGCTATCCATATTCTCTCATACCCCTAAACTATAAGTTGTTTACCTAAAACCATTCGAACATTTTATATCTTCTAAATATCAACCAAATTAAGATCCAAGACACCTATAATTTGCTTATTTCCCCTTTTGATACTAACTCTTTTTTTTTTTTATTTCGTTAAACAACTTGACACGTAAAAGTGAAGAGTTTAGGGACCTTCAATAGAATTTGACAAATTACTTCTACGGGTAGAATTATTTGGTAGGTTTTATTTTATGATAACCCGCGAGATTAAGCAAATAAATTAGGAATGTGGATAAAGACACGAGAGTTGCAATAGGCATACGTGGCTGGATCTGTTGCCGTCCACTTAATTGGATATTTTGAGTGTAAAAACACTAATCGAAGAAGCGGCTAATACGTGGCAATACCGACTATATTGCCGGTCAAAAATATCAACCCTAGAAAATCAGCCATTTTATTGGTCAAAGTATTTACATATTTATTATGCAATAAATAATACAATTTATAAAAAAAAACTTTATATTTGACTTTTTAGTACAATTTTATTTTATTTTTAAACCGTTATTCCATTTTTATAAAAAAAATAAAAAGGGTTAACTTTCTATGAAAATTTTAATTAATAAATTTATAACCAACTAACAGTTAGTTTGGTAGTATGTTACTTAAGTATGATTATAAATTTAAATTAGGAATAGACTAGGGTCGTGTTTTTAGCTCACCAGAACCAAAGTTAACTTGATATTTGATAACGTTTATCCGACCTTAATCCGACATAAATTTTATGATAAAAACTCGACCCTGACATGGTTTGATATAAATATATATTTTTTTAATTTTATTGTTAAATAATTGAAAAAGATATAAAGATGTGTACATTATAATAATCACCCTATTTTTATTCAACAAAATAGAGATGTAACTGAAAAATCATAAGGAGAAACACTATTGTAATTATCCATAAATATATAGACAGGAATTATACAACTATCCCAACCGAAATTTTTTCAACCTAAATTTGAACTCTAAACTTGAACTCGATCTAATCCAACCCAAATTAAGAAAATATCGACCCTATAAGGTCGGATAAGACTTTGTTAAATTTAGGTAATTTGATCCTTCATAATTCAAATTTTAAGGTTGTGAATAAAACAAACTAAGTTAGTATGGTCACTCTCGTAATAGACCCTATAATAATTGATTTGGATAAGTCGACGAATAAATAATATACATATTATAAAAAGATGATGTGTTTGATCTAACTGTTGCAGTTATATTTTTTAAAAATTTATTATTGTTTTTTAGATGTTTTAAAACTTTTATTAATTCATTTTTAGTTTTATTTTGTTTATTAATAAACCCGCACGGTCAATGGGTAAAAAATCATTTTTTTAAGTTAGAAGTAAATAATATTTTATGAAATTAGGAAGCATGCAAGTAATCGTAACGTATTGCAACAAAACTCTAGACAATCTCCAAAATCAAATACATTCCGAATTTAATATTTTATGAAATTAGCAAGTATATAAGTAATCGTTAACGTACTGCAATAATTGATATTTTAAATAATACCATAAGCGGTGCTATAACCATTGATATTAAATTTATTAATTTATTAATTCAAATCAAATATTATAAAAATTTATTATTAAAGTAATATTTTGATCTAATTGTACCGTTCACAACACGACTGGATTTAAAACGGTGCCTCTACTATAATTAAATGTTTGTTATAGTATTTCTATTTTTAGAATATTTATTTGAAATTTAAAGATCAATCCAAGATCGATAATATAGCATTATGATGTATTCGAAGAGTTCTTTCGGGTTTGTCAAATTTATGTTTTATAAGAAATGATGAGTGTCACAAAAATAAATAGCTCTGACTATTAATTTATAGGCTTAGTTAGTGTTTCAGGCTAATTCGACGTCTGTTTTACCAGGGGCGATGTAGTATTATTGGTGATCGTCATTCTGACAAACGCTAATTCGTATTTTTAAAAATCGTTTAATCGATTCCTGCTACAAATATGGTCAAAAATAGTTGCGATAATTATCAACATAAAACTTAGTATGTGACGACATATTGTGCGGAGAGAAATAATAAATATAACAATTATTTAATAAATATATTAAACTAGTATAGTTGTTTCTATAATAAATCAATTGTACCTGAATTAATCGACTAATAAATTAAATAATAATAGTTATAAAAAGTTAATAACTAATTAGTTATTAAGATAAAAACAATAGAAGTTAATCGGTCACATGTAAAGCATGTGTAAAATAATCTGGTTTCATTAGAAGTATTAATCAGCAACCAGTTTCAAAGGTTTGTCTAGAAAGTGTCAGTCCATTTTTATTTAGTGCCTTCAAAATTAAAATATAATTTCGAAGGGTCATTTTATTCCACACTATTAGTATTTAGTCCATCGCCAGCAATTAACGTCTAGGCTCCCCAAGTTTGCGATGCTGCATTCACACACAAAAAAGAAGGTAAGAACTTCATCTAATAAATATTATTTTTTTTTATAAATAGACTATGGCCCTATTTGAGAGAGATTTGAGCAAAAATTAAAGTTTGAGGCATAATTAGAGGTTTGACCAGTTAAATCCGCTAATATTGTTGTTTGGTAAATAACGGATTGAAAGAGCGGATTGAGATGAAATTGCTAATTTTGAAAAAGCTCATAATAGGAGATTTTTGAGATTAGAGGTTTGATATTAGAGTTGTAAAGACTCTTTTACCCTTACCAACCGAAAATCTCAAAATAACCTAAATTAAATATTTTCTTTAAGTTAATTCTATTTATTTTTTTCTTTTTACTATCACATATTTATATGTATTTAAATTTATTTATTAATTAAATTATATTAAAATAATTATTTAAATAATAAATTAATATATAAACTATTAGAATATGTTTAGAAAAGTTATATTAAAAATAATTTTATAGATCTAATTAATAATAATTAGATACAAAATATTGATAACTAATAAATTATTCAAACAAGTATTGAATATAATTATGTACTTATATGTCATTTTGCTTGTTTAAATAATCTAACAATTATCAGCTATCGGTTAATTTTACCAAACACTTTTATACAATCTGTTAATTAAATCAGCTGATGTTATTAGATATCATCTAATATAATCCGCTATTCGTTATCAGTTAATTGCCATTATTGCCAAACAAGGCCTATGTAAGTTTTAATTTAGGATTTATGGAATTTGTTTTAAAATTTAACTTTTAATTAGGCAATGAATTTTATTTTTTAGTATTTGTTTATATATTTTTTAATTTTTTAATAAGACAAACACTTGTTAAAATTGTTTGAATTTATATCTTTTAAAATAAACATCATCTTTTTTATCCACAACCATTGGGTTTGGATTCGGATTTAAGGTTAATTTAGACGAAGAGAAATCAAATAATTTCACTAACCTGTTCGGGAGAGAGTCCAATTATCATCAGCACCAACATGCCATGCGAAGTAACCGAGCAACGCATTTTGTTTAGCATAAGAAACCTTGGCTTTGATGCTCTGCGTATCGTCATACCCGATCCACGTCGTGTTCTTGAAGCAATAATTCGAAACCACCGTCGCATTGTAAACTTCACTGGGGCCGTTCTGCCCAATAAACGCCCGAATCTGACCGTAACCCAAGTCTCCACCCGGCGTTATACCAGCTCCACTGCCCGGTGCAAACAGCCCATTGTTGTTCGCATTCACAAGCGTCCATGCATAGCCGTAAAAGGGAAACCCCAGAACTAATTTATTCGCCGGAATCCCTGACCGGATCCACGATCGGATCCCATAATCCCCGCTGACTTGAGTTCCGGGATTGTATAAAGCCGCCGGAGGTCCGGTCACATTAGACCATCCGGGGCCGTAAAAATCATAAGCCATTACGTTGATCCAATCCAAGCTGTTTCTTACGGCGGTGATTGGGTAAAGCAGAGTATAATAATCCGAGTTGCGAAAAAACGCCGCCGAGAGAAGCAATCTTGGTTTACCAGTAACGGTGGATTCGTTATTCAAAGCGGTTCTCCATTCAGTGAGAAGTGAACCCAAGTTGGTCATCTCGGTTGCCGTCGATGGGTATTCCCAATCGAGGTCCAGGCCATGGAAATTGTAAGACCGAGCTAAACTTATGGAGGAATCGATGAATGATTTCCGGGAACTTGCTTGGCTTGCCATGGAAGCGAAAGCCACCGGCGGTGAACTTCCACCACCGATTGAAAGGAGGGTTTTGACATTTGGGTTTCTGGATTGGACGGTTGAAGTGAATGAGGAGAATCTGGCCTGGTTCGCCGAAGCAACCGTGACTCGGTTGGTTTGAGGATCAAGGTCGGCGAATGCGCAGAAAAGGTGAGTGAAAAGGGTGGAATTTATGCTGGAAACTGGATATTCGCTGCCGGAGGCCCAGTATGCAGCTCGAACAGGATTCTGACCGGCGGAGAAGTGAAACTGGAGAAGAAAGGGGAAGGTGAAAAACAAGAAGATGAGAAGTTTGGCAGCCATTGTTAAGTTTCAAATGAAGCTTTTTTGAATGCTATAACGAATTGCTTGGAGCTCCTTATATACATATAAATAGAAAGGACCATTCTTGATTGAATTTAGATTAGCATTGAATAAAGGATTACCTAACCTAGTAAGCATAACCAGCGTTGATGATCGGTTAATCGTATGATTTATCTTAAATATCCGGTGAAATATTATATTAGTTATTAAATTTTATTAACACTAATCTAATTATTAAAAACAATTAACTTTTAGTTGTTAATAGTATTAACGATTCGATTACCTATTATTTTTTAAAAAAGTTTGTGCTTTTTTATCATAGTTCTGGTCTAGATTGGAAAGTCCAATTTGTTCCAAGAGAATGTAGTGTCGTGGCTGATTTTTTTGGCAAAAAAAAGGATCGATCGAGATGTGGATCTAGTAGTAACAGAGTTTGAGAATCTTTCGAGTTTTATTGGCTAGTGATTTGTTTAATATCGCTGGTTTGTGGTCGTTATTTCACGATAACTTTTCAACGTTGTATTGTTTTTCTTCCATTTAAGCTTAGAGGGGCTTTTTAACGAGGCACATGTCATCGTTTTTATTGTATGATACTCTGTAATTAATTATACAATTTTTTCGTTTCAAGAAAAAAAGCAATTCAGTTACCCGTTAACTTGTAGTTTATTAGAATTTTCACATGTTTATTACTTTTTTGAAAATACTGAAATTATATCTCCGATATATATTAGGTTAAAACTTTCAAAAAAAAACTCTAAATAGCGAGAATCTAAACGCTTCATACTACAAAGTTTAAACACAATACAAAATACCCAAACTTCATACTTAGTTTAGAGTTTCAAGTTCCAACAATACTCATCACATAATCATCAAAGTTCGACACAAAAAATACACTTTTAAAAGAGAATTTAATTTTTATGTATCCATAAAAAATAAAATATCAACCAAGAATTTAACCATTTGTTCTACAAATAGTTGTCTGATTTTGTACACTTAATTAAATATTCTGAAGTGTAAAAACATTAATTGAAAAAACGGCTAATACGTAACAATACCAACTTGCGTGTGCCGGTTAAAATATCAACCATAGAAAATTAGCCATTTATTGGTCAAAGTATAATACATTATTTATTATGCAATAATAATAACTAATCATAAACCATAAATTTATATTTGACTTTTAAACCGTAATTTAATTTTTATAATAAAAATTGGTTTACTTTATATGAAAATTTTAATTAATAAATGAAGAATCAATCATCGGTTCGCCTAATGGGATAGGACATTATATTTTTAAATAAAGTTATACGTTTGAATTATTTTTTGATCGACCAAACTCAAGGGTGACCACTTAATTATTAGGTCTGGCCTGTTTTGATCATTGAACAACAAAGATTCAAAATTCGTTCACTCAACTATTTAATTAGAACTATTTTGACCACCAGCCGTTAAAATCTAACGGACAAGTGATGTGGTTGTTAATGAAAATGTGTATAACTACACATTTGGTCCCTGTTAGTTATATAATCTATCAATTTGATCTTAATTTTAATTTAATTAAATAAATTAATCATTTAATTTAATTTTATTTTTATTTTTTGATTGGCAAATACATCGAACTCAACACCAAAGATGTTGTTGGGATTACCCTTGTTGGTGAAGTTAAAAAGACTTAGATTCTTAGCTGAGCTAGCACCAAATATACCAGCAGAAGACAAGAAAGCAAATGCAAATCTGTGACCGGAGAGAAACCCTTTGAGAAGGGCGATGGAAAAAATAAAAGACGTGAAGTTAAAATTAGGATCAAATTGATATAATAGGTAATTAGCATAGACTAAATATGTGCTTATACAAATTTTCATTAACATCTCCGTTACCCCTCCGTTAGATTTTAACGACTAGTGGTCAAAATATGTCAAATTAAATAGTTGAGTCGTCGAATTTTAAATTTTTGTAGTTCGGTGGTCCAAACAAGCCAGACCCAATAGTTAGGTGGTCACTCAAGTAATTTACCCTAAAATAAATGAGAATGAAACAAAAAAAAAAGCTAATCGAGTTAAATAAAAGATATAAACTTATATAAACATGTTGTGTAGTTTTTAAACTACACAATTTCTTTTGTTTTAGAATTTAGGTATTTAATTTAAAGTTTAAGAATTTAAATTTTAGATAATAAATACGCAAACTTATGTAACTTTTTTACGCAACATATATATATATATATATATATATATATATATATATATATAAAGTACTATAAATAAAAGTTAGAATCCAACTTTCTTTTACATAAAACCCTTAAAAATAGAAGATATATGCAAAGACCGGAATTGAATGAGAGAGAAGAATTCAAATTTCTTCCAATTTTTTAGTTTAATAATAATTTAAATTTCTATGAATTTTAATATTAAACAAACTAGTCCTTAGTTTGAAGGCACTAGATTTTAGGAACGGCCCATTGTTTTGGATAAAGGAGACATTAAACCTATAGAATTAAAAGGCAAAAGTACCTTTCGTTTTGAGCTTTGATTTGTTTGTTACTTGATAATTTGATACTTACCATTTCTATAATTTAATTTTACAAAAAATAATTAAGTGACCTAAATAAAAATACAAAAATTTATGAGATACAAAACAGGCAATTGACAATTTGACACTATATTATATATTTCACTCATCATAGTAAATCAAACAAAACCCTTTTCCCTAACTCTCGTTTTCCGAGCTTATTCACGAATTTTTTTCGAGCCGAACTTGAGTCGGCTCGACTGCCCATTTGATTTGTGAGTCACAGGAAAGTGGAAGCTAAAAGCTTCTGCATGCAACACTTACGTGTGTAGCAACTATTTCCAACATAATTTCAACATGAAACCTAAATATCATTAGTTTGTCTTCATTATTCTTTATTTATTATATAAATAGAAATCCTCTCTTTTTTCGATGATCTATTTATGTCTCGACTAAAAATTAAGTTTAAGGATAAGATTAGCGAATTAGAGGTAAAGTTTATTTTTTAAGGTTTAAAAGGTTTAAAGTTTAGGATTTAGAATGTGAGGTTAGAGTTTAAAATTTTGGCCATTTTTAGCAATTAACGGATAGCTGATAGTGGATTGCATTAGTTGATTTGACTAGCGGATTGTATAAAAGTGTTTGATAAAATTAACCGATAGCTGATAGTTGTTTGATTAATTAAACAAGTAAAATGACATATAAGGACATGATTATGTTTGATACTTATTTGAATAGTTTATTGCTTATCAATATTTAATTAGTTATTAAATTTAAATACAAATATAAATGTATGAGAAGAAAAAAAAGTATTAGTTTACAAATGTCACATTGTAAATACGTGAGGTTGAAGAATTAAAATAGAAATGATTAAAATTTTTAAAGTAATTATTAATTGTATGATGGGTCCTTAAAATTTTAAATCTTTATTAATTAATTTAATGGTGTTCAAAACAATATTCAATATTAATTGTGCTTAGCGGTGTTCGTCTAAAATTTTCCTATCATAATTTAGTGATGCCAAGGAGCAACTGGAAGATTTATCTTGGACATTGCTGTATTGCGCAGAGCGGATGCTATATCAAGACTGCGGGATGAGGTAAGCTATTGTTAATCAAACTTCAAAACAACAAACCCAACATACCTAAGAAGAATCAACTGTAAGATTAATTAATGATCGTATTTGCTTAATGATCGTATTTGCTGTGCCCTTGGCATGTTCTTTACTAGTCTAGGAATAAATAATTGACTGCAGCCCCTTTACATCATCTCGTCTTGTGTTTCCGAGGTTTTTTAACGAAGCAATGGCAACGAGGGTCTAGTGCTCATGACATCAGTGAACTGTTAATCGTCTGGGATCGTTTTGAATGATAATTTGCTTTACATGTTGCAGGGTTGATAAAAAAAACACCAGCGGTAAGCAAGAGAAAAAGAGGAGAAAGTCATGTCGTGCAGATCACATTTTCGTTCTCTTAATTTGGTAACTTGTAGCCTAAGTAAATGATCAAAATGTAACTTGTTTTAATTTAAGATATTTGCTTAAGTTGCTTATATGTTTTTATTGTTAATGTTGTAGTTGATCAAACAAAAGCGTAAGATATTTAAGGCTAGTTACAATACATATATGTGTTTTACTTTTTTATATATAATAAATAAGATATTTTTATATAAAATGATCTTTCATTTACATTGTGGATGAGTAAAATATAATGTCTAATATATAGCACTTGTAGTTGCCCCTCGTTTTTAATTTTATCAATTTAATCTTCGAACTTTTTGAGTTGCATCATTCTCACCCTTTGATTATTAAATGTATACATGCACATAGTTAAAAAGGGAGAAAAACGTACACATATCATACAAATTTCCTTGTTTAAATTCAGGTCATCTAGGAGAAACAATGTCATTCTTTACAAATGAGAACACTCAATAAATTTAGAGTATCTTATTCACTTTAAGTAATTTCGATTCGAACATTTATATCTGCTGAAATTAAGATGAGAATATGAACGATATACAACATTAAAACAAAATGTTACTATAAATTTGTAATAATTAAGGAAAGGGTAATTATTTGATACACTGGCGGTGAAAACTAAAAGTTTCTACAAGTGCCTTAGTTTTAGGGTTTAAGGGCTTAGTATAGGGGTATGGTTTAGGGTTTTAGGTGTATGTGTTTTGAATTTAGGGATAATGGTTGAAATTTAAAATTTAGGGTTTATAGATTAAAACCTAAATCATCACCATATTACCGTAAAACTAGACCCTATATTCTAGCCACTATCCCTAAATTCTAAGCCTCTTAAACCCTAAAACTAAGACGCTTGTGGAAATTTTTATTTTTCACCGCTAGCGTATCAAATAATTACCCTTTCTTTATTACAAATTTTAATAATAATTTATAGTAACATTTTGTTTTAATGTTGTATGCCGTTCATATTCTCATCTTAATTCTAGCAGATATAATTTTTAAATTGATCATAGATCGATATAAGTAAAAAATATATGTATAAATTACCCGAACTTATTTATCAAAATTAAGTGTGTGTCGTAGGTCGGTCTGAATTAATCGAAACTTCGCCAAGAAGGGCAATCAATAAAAAAATTGAGAAACCATTCAATGAGTAAATCACTAAATATCGTCTAAACATATTTTTTTCTTCTTAAAAGCTACAAATTACAACATTTTCCCTGTAATTAATTAAACATAATATATTTCGTTCAGAATCTTGAATTCTCAAGGCTTTGATTGGTTTCCAAGAAATGGGTTCTTTCTCTGTGTGGAATGTGGTACTATTTATTGGTGTTCCATCTTCACATCGCAGATTCTGGGGATTCGGGTCTCGTCCAAGAAATCAAAAGTCTGTTCTTTGTTTCCTTTCGGCCAAGAAAGATGTCGAATTTGCCGAGAAGCGATTCAGTTCAGATAAGGGAAGTTTGGGACGATAACGTGGCTTACGAGATGGAGTTAATCCAGCAGATCGTAGATTCTTACCCCTACATCACCATGGACACCGAGTTCCCGGGCATTGTCATTCCACCAACCGGCGTTTCCAAGAGCAAATTCGATTACAAAACCGTGAAAGAAAACGTCGATGTTCTGAAACTGATTCAGTTGGGCCTTACTTTCTTTGATGACAAAGGAAACCTTGCTTCAAGCGGCAATGGTGCTCCCTGCGTCTGGCAATTCAATTTCGAGTTCGATCTGACTACGGATCGTCACGACACGGAATCGATCAAGTTATTGGTTGAAAATGGAATCGATTTCAAGAAGATGAAAGAAAAGGGTGTGAATGCTACAAAATTCAGTGAATTGTTGATGCCATCCGGGGCTGTTTTGAAAGATAAGGTGCATTGGGTGACATTCCACGGCGCCTATGCTCAAGTGACATTACTATTTCTTTTGTTCAAGATTCCAATTACTTCGATTTTTGATACTTCAATTCAATCCAATCAATGTTCTAGTAATTAAGTGACATTGTTTTTCTTGTTCATGATCCCAACCCTACTCATATTATATAAAAATGAATCAGCATTTATGGTGTTACAGTGCAGTTAAACTATGATCTTTTGTCATACTCTGTTTATGAGTCTCATGATAATGAAAGGTCAAAGTTTACAATTTCAATCCTAAAACCTAACTCTAATCATGTTGCGCTTGAATTGTGAAAAAAATTTAATTATCACCTTTAAAGCTTAATTTTATTTTTAATAATTTTAAGAAAAACAATCAATTAGTGCGATTATTCTACTTTAGATATCACATACTCCCTCCGTCCCAGTAAAACTGTCCATGTTGACATTTTTCTGGTCAAATTTTTTCAACTTTGACTATAATTTATTTAAATATTTTAATTAATTAAAAATTATAAAAAAATATATTTAAAAACTAGTTGATTCAAGTTTTTTAAAATATATTTTTTCATATTTTTATCAATAATAAATTTTAAATTATAAGAGGTCAAAGTTGAAAAAATTTGACCCAAAAAAAATCAACATGTGACAGTTTTAGTGGGACAGAGGGAGTACCATTTTTTGTATAGGTATAAACTTTTATACTATTTTTGTCATCTATTAATAAAGCTTGTTGTTATTGTTATTATTCTTATTATTATAAAAAGAATGGACTACACATATATATCATTAAAGGTGTTTTGAATGAAAAATATATTATTATGTTATGTTAAACTTGAAAATTATGCCTTTTTCGGTTAAAATTTTGATATTTAGCTTGCGTAAAATTTTAATTTTAAATTTTTAACTCTAAACCATATATCCTAAATTTTAAATTTTTAAATTTTAAACCTTAAACTAAACTTTTAACCCCCTAAAACTAAATGGCTTGTATAAACTAAAATTTACGGAGAAGGCAAGAAGACAAGAAAGTAAATACAAATCTGTGACCGGAGAGAAACCCTTTGAGAAGGGCGATGGAGAAGATAATAGACGTGAAGTTAAAATTAGGATAAATTGATATAATATGTAATTAGCAGGGACTAAATATGTACTTATACAAATTTTCATTAACATCCTCGTCACCCTTCCGTTAGATTTTAACGACTAGTGGTCAAAATATATCAAATAAAATAGTTGAGTGGTCGAATTTTATATTTTTATAATTCGATGGTCAAAACATGCCAGACCCAATAGTTAGGTGGTCAACCAAGTAGATTAGCCTAAAATAAATGAAAATGAAAAAGAAAAGAAAAGCTAATCGAGTTAAATAAAAGATATAAACTTATGTAAACATGTTGTGTAGTTTTTAAACTACATAATTACTTTTGTTTTAGGGTTTAGATATTTAATTTAAAGTTTAAAAATTCAAATTTTAGATAATAAATACACAAACTTATGTAACTTTTTTACACAACATATGTATAAAAAATACTATAAATAAAAGATAAAATCCAACTTTCTTTTACATCAAACCCTTAAAAATAAAAGACATATGCAAAGACCGGAATTGAATAAGAGAGAAGAATCTAAATTTCTTTCAATTTTTTAGTTTAATAACAATTTAAATTTTTATGAATTTTAATATTAAACAAACTAGTCCTTAGTTTGAAGGCACTAGATTTTAGGAACGGCCCATTGTTTTGGATAAAGGAGACATTAAACCTATAGAATTAAAAGGCAAAAGTACCTTTCGTTTTGAGCTTTGATTTGTTTGTTACTTGATAATTTGATACTTACCATTTCTATAATTTAATTTTACAAAAAATAATTAAGTGACCTAAATAAAAATACAAAAATTAATGAGATACAAAACAGGCAATTGACAATTTGACACTATATTATATATTTCACTCATCATAGTAAATCAAACAAAACCCTTTTCCCCTAACTCTTGTTTTCTTTGCTTCTCCCGCCCCGCCTCCTCTTCTCCCTCTTTACACCCACGTTCTCAAGCCTTTATCTTCTGCTCCTCCGTCTCCGCCTCCGCCTCCGCCTTGTACAACCACCCATGTCCACCGTCCGATCGTCTTCACTCCTAATTGGTTGGCAACCATTTCCATCCACCATGAATGCTGTTGGTAGACCTTGGGAATGGTTGCGAACCAGTTGGAGTGGAGAGGATCGGTGCATGTGGCCGACCCAGAGTTATGCCGGCGAATTGTTTTGGCTTGGTGCTGTGGGTGAACGGAATAAGCGCGCCCTCTTAAATCAGATTAGTTTTAATTCGAAATGATTTAATAAAATTAATTTAATCTTTAATATTTAAAATCGTTTCAATTTACCTCATGATCATCTTCTTTATCATCATCATCCTGCATCCTTATTTTCTAAAAATGATGAACAATCATCTTATTTTTCAGAAACCGATAAGTATGCTCTTCATGTTTCCTACTCCATAACCACCATGAAAGATTACTAAAGGTTAGAGCCATATGTACGCAGGGATAGGTCGAAGAGTGCTAGGGCTACGGGTGTCCAAAAATAGACGATCTGACCGATTTGATTCGATTATCCGTTAATGCGATTTGATTTTAAATTCATCTAATAAGGTGTTGACACGTGTCACCACATAATTAATTTATTTTATTAGATTAAAAATAAGACTAAATTGAAAGAATGTGTAAATAGTAAGTACCAAATGTGTAATTATACCTTTAATTTTTTAACTGTCACGTCACCTTCCGTTAGCCCCTTAACGGCCGGTGGTCACATTGATCCCATTTTAATAGTTTGGGTAGTCAATCGACGCGATTTTTTTTAAAGTGGTCATTTTAATACTTTACCTAAAGATTGGTGGTCAACGGTATAGTTTACCTAAAATTAAAAGACAAAAGTAGCTTTCGTTTTGAGCTTTGATTTGTTTGTTACTTGATAATTTACTTCAACAACATTTCCTTTATTAATCACATTCTTCTCTTTTTTTGGTATAACAAAATTTGACACCATTTCTCAAACAACTTTTTTTATACCATGAATTCCTTCGTTTAGGGATAAAATGATTTATTATTTTTTGAATTTTTTATGTTATTAAATATAGTATATTAATTTTAAATTTTATGGTACAACTCGACCCGATACAAATAAATTTTCCTGTTTTATTTGGTAAATTAGGAAGATAATTAAAAAATATATATAAAGTTGACACCATATTAAAGATTTATATTCAATACACCGAGGACGAAAACTAAAAGTACAAGCGTCTTAGTTTTAGGGTGTATGATTTATGGGTTTATAATTTAGAGTTTATATGTTAGGATTTAGTTTTGGGGTAATATGATGAGAGATTTAAGTTTGAACCTATAAACCCTAAGTTTTAACCCCTAAATCTTATCCTAAACTCTAAAACTAAGATGCTTGTGAAAAAGTTTCTACCATCAACATGTGAAATAATTATCCTTATATTAATCATTCTTAAATATATAGAGGAGAATTATGCTATTATCTCAAGTCTGATCGATTTTTTTTAACATAAACTCAAATCTATAACTTAATTTTACGACTCAAACTTAAATTTTAGAAATGAATCTGACCCTACACGATCGAGTCATAACTCATCATGTTTGGATAATTTAATCACCCTTAAATGTGAATATATATTTTAAATAATTACTATGATTAGTATCGGATATATTCGTACGAAAAAAAAAGAAATTTTCTATTTGATATTTTAGTTAAAATTTTAGAAAATAATTAGTATGGGAAAAGGGCAAAAAAAGGAGAAATGGGTGATGAAGACAGCCATTGATTCTCAGCTCCTTGAAAAAAAAAAAAACAATAAAAATAAACAAGAAGGGTCATTTGGTTGCAATATTTTCTAGGCCTCCCTCCGTTCATTTGCAGGAACACAGTTGCAGCACTCACCCGTTTAGATCGGATCCCATTTCACCTTAAAAAACACACAAAACAAAACAAAGAAGTGTGTTTTTTTTTCTTTCTTGGTCGGTCTGGTTTGAAATGGGGAATGTAACGTCGAACGTGGCTGCAAGGTTTGCATTCTTCCCGCCAGACCCGCCGACGTACGAGGTGATCAAGGACGGAGATGGGAGCCTGGTCCTGCAAGGTGTAACACCCGACAAGAACATGCATGTTCACATGCTCGACACCAAAGGTGGTAATAAAATCATCGCCACCTTTTGGAAACACCCCGTCGCTCGCCTGACCCTCTTGTATTCCCACGGCAACGCCGCCGACTTAGGCCAGATGCACGAGCTCTTCGTCGAGCTCCGATCCCATCTTCGTGTCAATATCATGAGGCATGCATGCGTACATACACCCGAATCCATGCAGTTTTTTCCATGTTTTATGAAATGGTTGACATTTTGGTTTTTTGGTCTTGCAGTTATGATTATTCAGGGTATGGAGGATCTTCAGGCAAGGTAAAGGAATCCTTTTAAGTTTTAAGGTTGTCTGGTTACATTGTTATTAACATGGTTTAACACGAAATGTTTGTTGATTTGTTGTGAAATTGCGATATAGCCGTCTGAAATCAACACATATCATGACATAGAGGCAGTGTACAATTGTTTAAAGAAAGAATATGGGATCAAGCAGGAGGATTTGATCGTGTATGGCCAATCTGTCGGAAGTGGACCGACTCTGCATTTAGCCTCCCGGTTAAAGAAACTAGGCGGCGGCGTTCTTCACAGCGCCATCCTTTCCGGCCTTCGGGTCTTGTACCCGGTCAAGATGACATTCTGGTTCGACATATTCAAAGTAAGTTCCGGTGTAAAACATTATTGTGAAAGTCCAAACCCAAACTCCCCTGTCGTTTCGTGTTCGAATTCGATTGAAAGCTCTTTCTGATCATATTTGCAGAACATCGATAAAATTCGACATGTCAACTGTCCGGTTCTGGTTATTCATGTAAGTAACATTCATGTCTATGTCCCCTGTCTTTGTCCAATGGTACCAATGGTTCATACATTGTGTTGATTTCGTCGATAATCGCTTTCGCAGGGGACGGATGACGACATTGTGGATTTGTCTCATGGGAAGAGGTTGTGGGAACTTGCCAAGGAAAAATATGATCCTTTATGGGTGGAGGGTGGTGGCCATTGCAACCTGGAAACCTTTCCGGAATACATTCGGCATCTACGCAAATTCATACAAGCGATGGAGAAGCTCTCGATCACGAAACCGACTAAACAGCTCGAGTCTACCCCTAGCATTGGAGAATCTAACCACTGCAAATGCCTGAGATTCAAGACAAAGCAATCGAAGAAGGAATCATGAGTCGGAACACATGTATATTGGATTTGCTTTGCTTGCCTCACCCGCATTGGGTGGCTGCCGGTGCTCGATCTGTTCCTGAGATTTATAAACTGATAGGAATCATAGACATGAAGTCTCTGTTTGTTTGATTCGGATCCGGTTCGAACGATCGGGTTTCTTGAGGTTCGATCATAAAATATGTATGCTTCTTGATCTAGAATTTCATGTATAATATTACAAAGTTGTTTCTATGTAAAAACCGGAAGGGAATGTACATGGATTAAGGTTACCCATTGATTGTGTTTGATGGCATGAATCTTGCCTTGATGCATAAGTTATTGAATCCAGCCCAATTCTGATGATTAACTTTATTAGCTGAAACCACAAATGACGTACGAGAGATAAAGCAGACATACCAAATACGAATATGTGGTCGAAAAAACATTATCCGACTCGACCTGTTCCGTTGCCATACCTATGCACACTAGATTTCCCACATTCATTCCATTGGCTGGGAACCTATGTAAATATTGCTAGAATGTTTCTAGCCCTAGGATATATTTGAATGAACTACACACAGACAGTTTATTCCCCTTCCCAACCCATTTGTCGGGCTCTTTGCTCCCACAATGTCGTAACTTTCCTCTCCCGGATTAGCGATGCCTCAGCTCGCTCTCTTGCTCCCTCACATGTTTCGGTGGCCGCGATACATTTTTCCGCCTCCTTTTGGTACTGGGAAGCCACCCTTTTTGCCTCACCAAAGGTGATGTTCATATGACGGGAATGCTCTTCGGCAACAGCCTCCTGCAACTTCAACTCCTCTGTTAGAAGGTCCACAAATTGCTTCTCCATCTCTTGTTTGAGATCAGGGTCATTGCTTCCACAATCTGCGACGTCGTAGTTCATACCAGGCATACATGATTATGGTTCATTGGATGAACGGACAAAGTACACGTTAGGAAAGAAGGCAACGATTTGATATAGATTAAAAAGTTAAATATGAAGAAATAAGTCGCAAGTTAACCGATTTAAGCTGATAAAGTAAACTCTAACCTGTGACCGAGAGATTGGTCAATCCTGCAAAAGAACAAAAGCACAAAAAGGATATATGAGTAATTCACCGAGATAACTAAAGTTTCGAGTAGCAAACACATGAACACTAGACTCTTAACTTTTACAACCATTGCTGCTGAAGCTAGCAGAAACACGAAAGAACTAAATCAACAACATAAATGCATAAGAAGCTGCAGATTCGGCATGATAGATCATCATCACAAGGTAATATAGTCCAAACACAAGAGAAGAGCCTAATGTCAGATGTGAAAGAAACAAAGTTTATCAATTTACATGCAGCTAACTAATTTAACAAGCTGTGATATGATATACCAATAGTCATTCCAGAAATGTAAAAACAATTTCACCGTCCTCAATGTAAAACCCGGCCAGGTTGTAGTTTATATCTCCCTACAGACTGAGAAGGACCAAAATCACTAGACAAAGGGAACTGACTCTTTTCTATGGCATGTTATTGCCTGATTAGTATCATCACCTAACTCAACATACTTCCCGGCATACAAATCAGAAACGGACATAGAAATGGGCAATTTTCCTACAGGTAATATTAGCAGAGAAATGAACATAGTGTTTGGGTGAGGAGATTGGAGACTCGTATCCAACGTGTAAGACATTGTCCGCTTTGACCCGAAACACTTTTCTATTACATGGTTAGTAAGCCTAAAATCCCGAAAGGCCATCACCTAACTCGACATACTTCCAGGCATACAAATCAGAAATGGACAACTTTCCTTCAAGTATTATTAACAGAGTGACTGTGCACATATAAACGGACATAGTGTTCGAGTGCGGAGACTCGTCTCCATCGTGTAAGATATCATCAGCTTCGACCCGAAACCCCCTACAATTTTGTCCCACAAGAGCTTCCTGAAGTGGAATTGGGTTCCATACTCAATATACGATTAAAACAAGCACAAATATGAATTCAAATTTGGGTTTACTTTCATATCAACAGCCAAGCAGAGACATTAGCAGCAGCAGCAGATCAAAACCCCCAAATTGAAGAAACATGAAATTCACAAAGAACAACAAACAAATCAAAACCCAAAGCTCAGAATTCAAAATTAGCAACAAAAAGCAGATCAAAACTTCAAATTTCTCAAATGGGTATTCCTTAACTAAATCAAAAACAAATTCTAACAACAACCCAGAATCAAAACAGAGAAAAAAAGAGAGGAAACGATACCAGGAGCAATCTTGAGAAGGGAAAGAGGAGGAGGACAATCACAGATGCAAGGAGGA
Source organism: Hibiscus tridactylites (assembly GCA_958450335.1). Taxonomy (NCBI): domain Eukaryota; kingdom Viridiplantae; phylum Streptophyta; class Magnoliopsida; order Malvales; family Malvaceae; genus Hibiscus; species Hibiscus tridactylites. Next base: position 92,858,569 of record OY288278.1, on the reverse strand, counting down.
CAAGAGGATTTGGAATCACCCAAATTGAGAGTTTTCTTGAATCTCCAGTAAAGAGCAGGTCCACAAACTGCAAGTGCAGAAACCACAGCAAATGTAACTAGGCATAGCCTCAAGCAAGTCCCAGATCGCCTTGGCATCGTTTTCGATCGATCTGTTAACTTTGTTTTCTCAGGCTTTCAGTTTTATAGTGTTGATGGAATAGTGAGATCTAACCAGGGAAGCATTGATTGACGGTGAAGGGCGGATTCACCGTCACAAAGGAAGGAGAAAAGTCGGGGTAAAAGTTGTATGTAGGCGCAGGCCTAACAAAATGCAAGGGTTGAAATTCTTCTCGGCCAGCGGTAAAACATTGGATAAGAACTGCAAAATCAGCCAATGTTTCGGTATAGATATACTCAGTCGATTAAAAAAAAATCGAATTAGTCGGGTTGAAAATACTATCTTATAAGTTAAATTTTATTTGAATTTTTTCTGAATTAAGTTGAGTCGTATATGATATATATAATATGAGTTAAAATTGAGGAGCTCGTCGATGGGATTCCAACGTATATGGGTTGAATTGAATAATGCGAAGGTGGTTCGAATAATTGAAAAACGGGTGGCTCATCGTTGACCCATAACGTCACTCATATGCTTAGTTGGGATTGGGACGTGCGGTTCTCATACGTGTTCAGGGAGGCTAATTGTGTGGCAGATTGTTTGGCGAAAAATAGTTTTGATATGGTTCGAGGGAATCAGGTGTTTATGCAGCCGCAAAACTGTACTTTTTGAGCTTATCATGAGAATTGTAGGTCTTTGTTTTGTTGAGTCTCTTGGCTTTGTTTGGTTTTCTTTTCGGTTTTATGTAGGTTGCTAGGTGTACTCTTTTTTCTCCATTTAAGTTAGGGAGGTTTTTTAGCGGGCCACCTAGTTAACCACCCTTTATTCATAAAAAAAAAAATTGAGGAGCTCATTTCGAACTTAGAAACCAATCTACTAATAGTAAAATTTGAGTTATTCGAACTTTCATTTTATAACTCAAACTTTATTTGAATTGTCAAGTTGAGTTAAAAAGTACAATGTTCAAATTTAATTATAAATATTTTTATAATGTTCTGGTTCTCATAAGTTTCAATTTAAGTTTTCTATAACCATATACAATACATATTTTTTTAAGCTTTTTCATGTGTGATATATATAATATCAATTAGAATTGAGGAGCTCGTTTCGAACTTGAAAATTGATCTACTAATTACTAAAACTTGAATTATTCAAATTTTCATTTTATAACTCAAACTTTATTTAAATTTTTTTTAGTCAATTCGAATTTATGAAATAACGAGTCAAATTTTATACACCGAATCAAATAATTTAATTTTTTCGAGTCAAGTTTTACGCACCCTACTTCCCCTCCCAAATCAATAATGTTCCCTCTTATTTTTAGTTCCATCAATTTAGCACTTGAACTAACCAATCCTTTTTAATTTCAATAATTTAATTTGAGTAGTTATCTAAAATCAATAATGTTCCCTCTTATTTTTAATTCTATCAATTTAGGCTTTGAACTCTTTAAAGCAATTAATCTTCCCCTTTGATTATCATCACTCATCTTTTGTGATGCCATTCACTTTATTGTTAAATAATTAACATGTTCACATGTCATTTTTAAAAATAAATTAATGGTATCCAATAAAACGATGGAATATGTCGGACAACTGATGATAACAACTGATGTGAAAGCAAATAGTGACCACATGAACAAAATTTAACGATTTTATTAATCAACGACTATGAAAGAATGAATTGATGTAATTCAGAAGTCCGAGGACGAAAATGAAAAACTTAAAAACGAAAAACAACATTGTTAATTATGGAAGCCAATGGAGGCCCTAACTTGATGGAATTAAAGAAAGGAAAGATAATATTATAATCAATCAAAGTAACATTTTAGATTAAAACCCACCGCAATATAATATTTTCGGTTATAATTCGAATCCCTTACCCTTTTCATCCAAAAGAAACATGCCCAGAATAGTGAATTTTCTCAAATAAACCAAATTAACAAATAGTAGCAGTTACCCTTCGGCCATCACAGCATACCTGCCTTCCTCTACAAGCTTTACAGTATGCTACAGCATTGATTGTTTCTCTTGGCCTGATTGTAAAACATCTGTTTCAATAACCAAAATAGGTTTGATGTTAGCAACAGCATGTTATTTGTTCAATCCAATTCAGATGGCATGGTTTTAATAAGATGTGTAGTAAACACGACCGTGGTTATGAGTAAAACTCGACTCGACTATAAAAAATTCACCCATTTGGAGTTAAAGAATGAGTAACTTCTTGGTGGTTCTTCAGTAGGTGCCCGGTGGTAGCTTTTAGAGTTACATCTGGGATATCTATACTAATATTCTAACACGTATCCATCCGAAGATTTGTTTCCGGAGGTGAAAATGGTGTTTGCTGTCCTCCGGAGCCACCTTTCCGGATGGATAAAATATACAGGACTCGCATATGCAAACTGGATAATGCCATATATAGGATTATATTGTGTAGCACATGTACCTGAGATGCTGCACTCAGATCTGAACTCTTCTCAACTAAACTGTCCAGCTTCTCACCTCGTGCAAGCACACTATCAATAGTTTTATGCTGCATCAAAGCCACTTTCAACATTTCTAAAAGTTGCATTTCAAATGGCAAAACTCTACAGAAATTATGACATGTGAAGAATACAATGAAAGAAATCAGCACAACTAAAACAGGCCGGCTATTTAAAGCATTAGCTAGCATAAATTCCTTTATAATCTTCAAGCTGAGAACTTGGAAATAAAATGGAGATATGGCACTTGTTAATAGGGGTGTTTGCGGTTAACCAAAATACTATAATGGTTAATCTATAAGTTATGTTCTTAGTGCAAATGTTATATGCTCTTAATGTAATTAGAGGGAAAATACATAGAGAATGTGCTTAAGAATGCATAGAAAATTAGGGACTCATTCTTAATGGTTAACCAACTGTTAACCGTGAACACCCCTACTTGTTAAGGTCTTGATGTGCACACAACATGTCAAACCAATGCACAATCTCTTTATGGACTTGAACAAACCATATGCAAACATTGATCTTTGGAAATTATATCATTGTATCACAACTTTATAGACAAAATTACTAGTTTGCTATTTATGAACTAATGTTTCTTCTGAATCAAATATGGATAGCCAACAAAAAAAAACATCATTTTTTCCACAAAAATAGAAAGATACTTACAAGGATGATTTTAGTCTCATCCAACTCCCTCTGAATTTTCAATAATTTATCAGCCTCAGCAGGGTCCTGAAAATAAATTGTGAGATTAATTTGAAAAGCACAATAATACATCCCATATTAGAACACAGCAGAAAGAATGAGAAAGAAAACAGACACCTGAAACTTGGTCAAAGCCTCATCCAAATAGGGCCAAGTTTGAGTGCTATCAGCTTGTGCAGCTCTCCATGATTCCCCAAAACTTTTTTGATATTCATCTAGCACCTGCCAAACATTACCATCTGAAATTTCCCAAAGCACCCACGGTGGATCCAATCCAACCTCACAAACATATTTCAGAACACCAAAGAACACACATTAAGAACAAAAACGATGCATACAAAACGTGATGAATGTGATCGACAATCGACATACTCTTGACATCATCTTAATGTAACAGAAACTCTATCCAGCTATCTACAAATCAAAAAGGAAAACCATATCTAACATATATGGTGGCAAGCAGCAAGCATAAACATAAGTTACCAGTGAAAACCAATCAGAAGGTAATAGTAATTTAAGGAAACTTTTAACCATTATTGACACTTTCTATATATTTCTTGAATCACAAACAATGTTAAAAAGGAGCAAGAATCCATCCAGTCCAATAAATTTAAGAGTAGAGCTTGCCAATATAGTTTCACCTGAAACAAACAATCTGGTTAAGCCTGAAACAAACAATCCGATAGCTAAGTAATCGAATCTATAAAGATATATTCATGTAAACAATCATACTTATCATGACACAGGGAAGATTAGAGTTACATTACCTGGTTGAGAAGCGAAAAAGCACTTCGGACCGGATAGTGACCATCCATAAATCCAATTGCACACAGTCCATTTCTGTTGTAAGAATGTACCATGTACTCTACATTAAAACCACCAAACAAAAATTAATAAATAACCATAATTTCTTATAGTCCTAAATTAGAAATGAAATCCACAAAAAAAAAAATCAAGATCACCTTCGTGCAATCTAAATCAAGAAATCTTTATTGATCTTGAAATCTAAATTTTTGAAAAGATTTTTTTAAAAATGGCAATGTAATGCAAGATAATACACAAAAGATCCAAAGGCGGTGTTATTGATCTAATTGCCGGAGATATTAACAATCAACGAAACAAATAACGCATGAAATTAAGAAATACGGAAGAGAAAAAAAAAGACCTTCGTGCTGGACGGACTGGCGCTGGCCGGAAGGGGTTCGTTTGGCGACGGTTCGAGAGACGAAGACGATGAACTCCCTAATGCTTGACCTTTGGAAGTATCCGAAATGGGTAACATCGGAAGCGTTGGCTAGAATTACCGGATCGGATCCTTCCGGTTGGCATTTCAACACCAATAACGACGTGATCTTCATCTTTCCTTGTAGCAATGCCAAATTCTATTTCTTTATCTTTCTCTCTGCAAAACAAAAATACAAATCTTTTTCTTTGTTTGGATTCGTAAGAAATGAAAGTGGGGGCCTTTTCTTTCCAGGATTCTTGGAAATTTATAAAAATGCGAAGTCTGTCTAAGCGGAGCCGGGTCAGAAAACTCGAGTAAAGTGAAAAATACTAGACTCACCCGATTCAAATCATAATTTCATATATTCAATTCGAATAAATTTTACATATGGTTTGAGTTATAAACTAAAAGTTCTAATAACTAATTTTTTTTAATAATTAGTTGATCAATTTTTAAGTTCGAGTCGAGTCTATCAACTATGCTCGATATATATATATATAGAGAGAGAGATGTTTAAACTAAAACCAAACATAATATTATAAATGTTTACAATTAAACTTGAACATAAACTTAAACAACTCGACTCGATTAGAATTTTATAAACACGACTCAAAAAAGTTTCAAGTAAAGTTTGAGTTATAAAATAAGACTCGTCAATTTCACTAACTTAATTTTCTCACCCGATTCAACTTAATCGAATGTTCACCCCTAAACAGAGGAATCAACATGTATTTAGCAAAAATTAGAGTTCTAATTTGTCCAATTAAAATCATGATTAAATTTAAAATAAATTTTAAATATTTGATATGTATTTTAATGGAATAAAAAATAATTGTGTCAATTTTTTTTAAAAAAAATTATGATTTTATAATTAAAATTTTATAAAAATAGTGAAATGATAAAAAGGTTATTGTTGTGTAAACATATTTCAAGAAGTTTCATTCTTCTTTGTGTTGTATTTTTTTTTAAATTAAGAAGGCATATAAACATGTTTAGGACGTGTTTAATTTCATTTTTAATAAAAATATATTTGCCGAAAAAATGGATGTATTCGAACATAAAACACACAGGAATTGCCCCCTTCACAATTAAATTATTTAAAGAGCGATTACTTTTTCGTTATATCAAATATTCTTTAATGGATTCAAATTAATTGAATTAATTTTGTATATACCTTAGATTAAGTCAGACTTCAAATTAATTACATTAATTATCTCTAACACGTTTTTTTATATGCAACATGCTTCATTTTGCGATTAATTTAAACTTTAACTTAAACTAAAACTTATGCAAAATTAATGTAATTAATTTAAATTTCAATATAAAGACTTTACGGTTTTAGTGTTATTTAAAAATGATTTAAGGGGTAACTTTTTTTCCTTATAGTAATTCTAAATAAGTAATTTCTTCATCTTTTTAATTTCTGTAAATTAGCCTTTGTAGTTATCCTAAATCAACAATGTTACCTCTAGTTTGTAATTTCATAATTTAGCTTTCGAATTTTTCGAATTGCATCAATTTTATTCTTTAGTAGTTGTTGACTAATAAGATGGTTATCATCAGTCACCCTTTGTCATTTCAAGCATTCTATTGTTAAATAATTATAAGTGACTTAAGTTAACACGTTTACTTGTCATTTTTTATAATAAATTAATATTTTTTAATAAAATGATAACATGTAAATTTTGATGATGTGGAAGTACAGTTGGTGCAGATTTAAAAATAAATTTAAAGTAAATAATTAATTTTAAAACTTTTCGTTCGTCGCATCATCAAAACTGACGTGTCATCATCAACACAACAAAATAACTTGTAATAACGACTAATGTGGCAGGAGATGACAACCACATGTGCAGAATTTAATTCCTTAGTTAGTCAACAATGGTCAAAGGCACATGATTAATGCAATTCAGGGAGTTTGACAGATAAATTGATGATGAGGGACAATATTGTTGATTTAGAAAGACTACGAAGGCTAAATTGATGAAACTAAAAAAATTGAGATTACTACATTATTAAAATTATCTTTTTTTTAATATGCTGGTGCGATGCAAGGGTAGCATCTGTTCAACTTTCTAAGTCTTTTCAAAGGCGGCACACACAGCATGACATTACTGGTGCTCGAACCCGGGTCTCAAGGGATGATAAACATCTACCTTTGCTACCAGGACACAAAAGAATGAATGTAAATATATTTTCAAATATGTAATGAATGTAACGATCGGATGTAATGGTTAAGTAGTTCAAGTTTTCTGGACCCGAATTTAAATTTCAGGCCAAATCATCCAAACTTAGAGTGTTTTATTTTTTAACCAATTAATAACACGTGTTACTAATATTTATCCTTGAGTGACTAAAATGAAAATAAAAACGAAACCTAACTTTGACTACTTGTTTGCAAAAAAGAAATATTTTTGGTGACCAAAACAAAATAATTGATAGTTAAGTGACCACTAACATAGTTTCCCCTAAATAAAACTTAAAGCAAAGAATTGATGAAGGCACCAGGAGTTTCAAAATAATAAATTTTGATCCAGCAATTAATGTTGAATTTTTTTTTTGTCTTAATAAAATTGCCATTGTCTTAGACAGTTTCTTCCATAGTTTTTGTGAGACTTTATAGGAACTGTTCCTTTTTACACATCTAATTAGTGAACGTTCAAGTGAGTCTTTCCTTTCTTTTCTTTTCACTTTGATAATGTATCTATCTCGGATTCGATTTTTGGTATAACCATCGATATTTTCTTAGTTTACTCCATTCGGGATTTGAAGCCTGGCCTTGCTTAAGAGATTAAACCTCTTATCTCATTAGATCAACTGGTAGTCGACTAGTCGGTAATGAAAAATATGATTCTGAGTTAAATCTTCGAGTACGAAAATTTCTTATTTTTTTTGGATTAACTGATGATATGGTTATGGAATTTGCAGTGTATTTTGAGGCAAAATGAAAAGGATTTTGCTTTTGTTTGCCCTAATGGTCCATTCATCTTTAGCCAAAAACCAGCTTCAACAATCCCAGCCTCAGGCTCCTACCAAGAAATGGCAAACATTAAGCGGTAACATAAAGTTCAACTTGTTATTTATCTGATTTCCGAGTCAAATTGATATTTTAGTTTCTCTACCATGTATAAATATGGGACTAAATCCCATATCTGAACATAGTAGAGGGACCAAAACCATAATTTGACCTTTTTCGTTCGATTTTAAGACAAACTTATCTTTTGTCCCCAGGTGAACCTCCACTTGTAATAGCTCGAGGTGGATTCTCAGGGCTTTTCCCTGAATCTAGCATATATGCAAATGACATTGTCAATCAATTAAACCATACAAAAATGGCATTATCCTGCAATCTTCAGCTGACAAAAGATGGCATCGGCATATGTTTGTCCGATATCAGGCTCGATAATTCGACGAACATACGAACAGTTTTCCCAAATGATTCCAACACATACAATGTTAATGGACATCAAGTTCAGGGTTGGTTTGCTGTGGATTTCACTTCTGATGTAATGTTAAAGAATGTCACATGTAAGTCTCGAATTTCGAAGCCAAGGAGTTCATAGGTTTTGATTTGAACTTACCAAACTTCAGCTTTGTCATTTCTTTTTATTCCCTTGCAGTGGTGCAAAGCATACCGACTAGGACAAATGTGTTCGATGATCGACTGCCGGTATCTACCGTAGAGGATGTTGCCGGAGTTAAACCTCCCGTGTTTTGGTTGAATGTTCAGGTTTCGTGTCGTTTTTAGTCCCTGCAAATAAGATTAAGCTCATCAACTAAAAGTCTAAAATGGATTCTCTTTTGCAGTATGATGTTTTCTATACAGAACATAATCTAAGTGTATCGATGTATCTCGAAAAGGAGAGAAGATTTAAGGGCATAAATTTCATTTCATCTCCCGAGATCGGTTTCTTGATAAGAATGAATGGGAAGGTTAACAAAGCCGAGACAAAGCTCGTTTTCGTGTTCCTTGATCCCGAAGTAGTTGAACCGACGACCAAGCAGAAGTACAGAGAGATCCTAAACGATCTTTCTGCCATCAAGCTGTTTGTATCCGGGATTCTTGTCCCGAAAGAATACATATGGCCCGTTGATGCAAACAAGTATTTGGCAAATCCTACAACTCTTGTGGCTGATGCTCACAAGCTTGGCCTGGAAGTATATGCTTCTGGTTTTGCAAATGATATGCCAGCAAGTTACAATTATAGTTATGATCCAACAAATGAGTACTTACAGTTTATTGATAATCCCGATTTTTCTGTCGACGGATTGCTTACGGATTTCTCCCCTACAGCATCGACCGCCATTGGTATGCTTATTAACTCCTGCATGGCTGTGGCATTTTTCGGTTATCGTCACATTTCCTATGAATATATCAAAGAACCGGTGACCGTGGCAACAAATAAAACAATTATAGCATGAATATAAGCCTGCATACCCGGTGTATTTGAGGTTTCGAGTAACCCTTCCGAATGGTCTTTTTTGCAGCTTGCTTTGCAAGGAATGAAACCACCATACTCAAGAAAGGTAACTGCTGAGTTTACTTGTGCTAAGTTTATATTTATATATATACATGTATATAATGTTTACCTGTGATTTTGTGCTTTTTATAGGGAAAGCTTTGATAATAACTCACAATGGAGCAAGTGGGATGTTTCCTGGTTGCACTGATCTTGCCTACGAACAAGCAGCGAATGACGGAGCTGACATAATAGATTGCTCGGTCCAAATGACGAAAGATGGAGTAGCTTTCTGTTTAGATTCAGCGGATCTAACAAGGGTTACTACCGCGATGCCTGCCTTCATGTCTCGTTCTTCCTCCGTTCCTGAAGTTCAAAAGGACAGGGGGATTTTTTCATTTGATCTTACGTGGAGCGAGATCCAGACCTTGAAGCGTAAGCTTCTCGAACACGTTTGCTACATACATACAGTCCTACAAGTTATGTCTCTACAATCTTTCATGATCCCCACTATATCTTTTCTTCAGCTCAAATGGAAAGCCCTTTTGATCAAACAGCTGGTTTCCAGAGGAACCCTGAAGCTAAAACCAAGGGTAAATTCATGACACTGGTTGAGTTTTTGGATTTTGCTAGGGAGAATGCAATGTCTGGAATTTTGATCAACATAGAAGTAAGAGTTCTGATTCGAACTTCGAATTTTGTACTTATTTTTAGCAATTATTCTAACTTTCATTCTTTATCATTGTCACAAAATCCTAACACTGATGATGGCTCTCCAGAATGCAGCTTACCTCGCATCGAAAAAGGGTCTTGACATCGTAGGTTCAATCACCAAAGCCTTGAGTGATGCAACCTTCGACGAACAACGAACTCAGCAAGTCTTAATCCAATCAGATGACAGTTCCGTGCTGTCCAAGTTTCAAGGTGTCCCAGCTTACAAAAGATTGTTACATATTGCAAAGCCAATAGGCGATGCTCCTGAACCGACAGTAAACGAAATCAAGAAGTTTGCTGACGGAGTTGTCGTCCCAAAGTCTTCTCTGATTTCACTTGAAAATGGCTTTACCAAGACTCAAACAAAAGTTCTTGATGAAATGCACGCTGCAAAGATCTCAGTTTACGTCTATGTTTTGAGAAATGAATTTGTTGCACTTCCATTCGATTACTTCGCAGATCCAACGAGGGAGCTCGCTACTTATGTTGCAGCACTGGAAGTTGACGGGGTTATCACCGAGTTCCCTGAAACAGCCAGCAGATATATGAGTGAGTGCTAACCAAAAGATTCTATTATATGCAAGCAGTGTAAAATATGGTACAAATTTTGGTTATAATGCTGCAGGGAGCCCATGTGTGGATCTCAATGGAGAAATTGCAGTCTTACCTGCCGAACCTGGTGCACTGCTAAAGCAAGCCTCTTCCGGGACATTGGTGCTGCCACCAGCGAATCCTCCCAACCCGCCGCTTCAGGTTGCAGATGTTGTTGACCCTCCACTACCGGCAGTCACCAATATATCATCATCTACAGCTTCATCGGGTTCCTCACGTGTACCTGCAACTTCTTTAAGTGGCATGGCAATTACTGCCAACTTTGGTCTTTGTCTAGCAGTAATTATGGCTTCTAATTTCTTGTCTTCTCATCATTCGGGTTGTTAAATTATAATTTCAACCACAAAATTCAAATTCTTTTACTCATTTAGCATCACATTAGCAGTGAAATACACCTTTTGATCTCAAAAACTGTTTCCGACCACGATGCTAAACATGCTTAATATTTCATTGATATCATCCATACATGCTTAAGGAGAATGCCCCGTAAATCGAATGCCATTTACAAGGATTGTTGAAGAGAAGCTCAACCAATTGAAAACAAAAATCTGGAAGCAAATGTATACAGAATGCAAACAATTTTTTACATGACCTCTCTGCCCCTTTGTCGGACTACGATTTTGTTCACTATCTCCCCTGCCGAGGTAACAAAGTAGGTGACCTGCAATAGAAGGATTCGAAAGTTGCAGGCAAGAAAAAGGAGAAGATTTTAGACATCCAATGCCTAATACCAATATTTATGGATGCATCTGAAGTTCAAAATGAACCCGAGCACTTACCATCTCCAGCGAGTTGAGCCTATGGAGAAGAAATCCATCGGTCATCCCTCTGAGAAACAACAAGACGAAGAAAGTTGGTTTCGAATTAGTATTCAAAACAGAAAACAGATTGACATGGGGTTTCCAAGAATATAACTCACTTTGTAGCTTGGTGTCTTTCATTGGCAGAGTCCGAAAGGGATTTCTGTTTAGTCAAACCCGGGTTACCTATATAAGCAACGCTATCTCGAAGGGCATAGCTTATGCAACCTTGCTGACTTAGGTAAACATTCTATAAACAAGCACAATTCTATGAGTCAGTCTAAGCATCAAGATTACCGGTAACGTTGAATACGAATACGAAGGAACTAGGAAGTCTCACCACTCCAAACTTCACAAATATACGGTGTAGAGGCTGGTTAATCAGCTTTGCAACCGACTGTTCCCCGTCCTCGTCACATGCAACCAATGGATGGAATCCAACTACTATCCGCCTGAATTAATAGATCATAAAACTATAGTTACTATTAGGGGTGGATTCGGTAATGAAGAGCTGAAACTCAAAGAGAAAGCTTGTGTGCAAAAGCAGTACAGGTCAAGAAAATACAAGTTTTCTTGCTTAAAACAAAAGGAACTTAGCTGAGACTATGTTTCAGTTTCGGAACTTTACTATTATCATGGAGATCAGAAATGAGAAACCTTGTCAAATCCAAGTTAACTAAACCAGTGCAAGACTAAACTATGATCTGCCAACAAGATATTGTCTCGTTTACCAGCTACTAACGGTTGCTTTTAGTTTCCTTGTAAGCCAATTCGACAAACTGTCCCTCGTGCCACTTGACGGTCCCACAAGCGCTGTGTCCTTACAGTTTCATCATGAGCCCGAATTAGAGGAAAGAAGAAAGATTATGAACACAAATATATTTATGCTCATAAGTACACTACAGTAAACATACTCTGCTCTAACATGTATAGCCCCTCACCATGGTAATATCCCAATTCCCGATAGCCGATCTATAAGGTCTAAAACCAAGAACTATGATAGAAAGGTAGCTTAAACAACTAACAGAACATAACTCCCACCGACCTCGATATTCTATACGTGCAGTCAAGTAAGAACAAATTTAAATGCTGAATTCGACAACAAGTATCCACCTGCAGTGAAGTGGTATTCAAACCGACGATATCTAACATTCTCCCACCGGGTAGTTTGATCTGCTGGACAAAGCAATCAAGTCCATCACATTTAGAACCTCCAGTTGTATACCTGCAAGCATGCAAACATGTTATTATCTTTGTAATAAAGACATTGCAGCACATATAACAACTTCAGCATATGATGCTTAATTGGCAGATGGCAAGAGGATCGAATACCAAGGAACATTCAGTAATGGAGACAGCCTTGTTACCTACAAAATATACATTTAGATTCATTACCAACTACTGAAACCAAGCTAGAGATAATGTGCAGATTAATTTCTTATTGGAAACGATTTTCTTCGTATGATAAGCAATTGCAGAGAGGGCTTACGTTCGGCATGAGTGGATCATCCTCCCCAAGCTCGCTAATGTTCACCACAAACTTTACATCATAAGCTTTCGTCACAATCTCCATCTGTATCAAGGACAAGAATTTTTTATTTTCTATAGAAAACTCAAAATTCCCAGTTCATCTTAATAGAAATTCAACAATCATCAACTCCGTAAGCCAAAGAGTGACCATAGTATTAAATTACGGCAGCAACATGTCTGCATCTGCAACAACTGCAATTTAGTACTATGCCAAAGACACACACCAAAACACCAGTTCATCTGGCAGTGTCTGAATTCTGACAGAGAAACTAACCAGTTTGAGAAGATGGGTGTGTTGTTGAAGTGGTCTGAATTCTGACAGAGAAACTAACCAGTTTGAGAAGATGGGTGTGTTGTTGAAGTGGTCTGAATTCTGACAGAGAAACTAACCAGTTTGAGAAGATGGGTGTGTTGTTGAAGTGGTCTGAAGCCTCCTCGGACGCTGAGAAAGTAGAGGTCGAGGGGATGGTTGTAAAGCAACTTCTGAGGGTGGCCGGAGTTGATAACTACGTAGAGAGCAAAGCAAAGAGATAGCTGAATGGTCAGAGTACGAAGCCACGAGGAAGAGGAAGAGGATGATCTCTCCATTTCTGGCTCTGCCTCTGCAAAAACTGTTTCTTTGTTTGATTGATTGAGAGTTCTATGAAGGAAGGAGTTAATAACGCCATCTCCAAGATCCGACATTATTGATATTGTCTATTGAGAACCTTGTCACATGGCGTCATTATCCTCGCACCACAAGTCTAGACAAAGAAACTCTAGACCTTATCACTTATTTGTTACCATCAAAATATAATATAGTTTTATAAAATTTATTATTATTTAAGCACCGATATTGAATTCATGGACAGACTAATTTAGATTGAGTTTTGGGCCAATTATAAAAACGATCCTCCTTAGAGGTGGAAATCCAAGTTGATTTTCAAATCAGGTTGCTTTCGGTTTAGGTTCGGGTCGGTCTGATTCGTATTTAGTTCGGTGTCGGGTCAATATCTGATTAGTTGACTTTTGGTTAAGTTTAGAGATTTAGGTTAAGGTTTAGAGTTTAGGTGTTTAGGGGGTAAGCTATAAAATCTAAAATTTATGATTATAATTTAGAGTTTAGGGTTTAAGTTTTACAGGGTTAGCATTACAAATTAAGTTTACTTCCCGTTTTTTTTTGTTCAAGTTGCTTTCAATTCAATTTACTTTATAGATCGGGTTGATTTCAAAACATTTTAGTTCAGTTTAGTTTACTTCGGGTTCAGGTAAGATTTAAATTGTCATGTTTATTGTTTGTGTCCATCGAATAAGTTGATTAAGGTCACGAGTCATGAGTCAAATCTAATCCTCTCAAGTCTCAACTCAATTTTCTTTATTCACAATATCATAATTTGAACCAACTTTATTTAAGAGACCTAACACCTTTTCCCGCTAAACCAACCAGAATAATTGCATAATAATGTTAAAAAAATTTACATCAAGGGATCAAATATGTTTAAAGATCAATATTCTCTGATTTATAGATAGAAAGTGTACATTTGTGAAAATCATGACAAAATATTCATAAAAATCTAATTATCCGTGGGTATACAAAATAATGAAGGCAGACTTCCCTAGATGCCACCACTCTCCAAGCATCTTCCATGGCAAGAGCAAAGTATCTCATCTACTTGCTGGTTAGCACAAACTTCCCTTCAAACAACTCAAACCTGGAAGGCAAGAAAACAAGCTCCTGTCCTGATGCCGTTGACTCTTACACGGCTGTCTTCCATTCTAAGCAATACATCTCAAATAGACACTAAATATGTGCCACCATTTATGACTAGTTCAATATCACATTCTCTAGTATATACAAACAGTGTCGAGGGGGCAAAAAGTACATGGCGTCAGCGTTGTTACAATGTCGTACGTGATACGAACGTAATAATGATACATGTGTATCCCGAGGACTCTTATGGCAGGACCATTGGTGTCTGATAATTTATGACCTTGCAACACAGCAAAAATGTGGGTTTACTTATTCCACTGCTACTTGCTGATCCACCTTCGTTTTCGGGGTGGTCTCTCTGGTTTAATCTCGGAATCTGCAGGAGTTTCGTTCTTGGCAGAAGGCAGTGCTTCGCTCTCCATCTTCTTTATTGCCACGGCATCTTTTTCCTTAGGCATTGGAAGTTTGAACCTCTCGCTCCGCTTCTTCAGCTTCTCAACGGTGTCAAGATGTCGATCCTCTGATGGCCCTGTATCAGCATCCTTGGTCTCTGGCTCACCGGCATTTTTATTGTCAGACAAAGGGTGGTGGTTCTCAGCAGGCTCAACTGAAGTACCGGATTCTTGTATAGTTTTGTTAGATTCTGAAGCTTCCACATTATTAATCTTCTCGATCTCCTTGAACTTTGAGGAAGCTGATGACTTACTGTTGATACTGTAATCCTTCTCCTTATGGCTTGTCCAACGTTCCAATTTGGAGCGCCCCCGTTTTGACTCATGCTGTTCATCATCTGAAGAAGCATCTTCTCTGTGTTTTCTGGAAGATTTATACTGAACTGGGTTCTCATTCTTCTCATCACTTTTCAAGCCCTAGCCAAGGTAAAAGGTAACAGTAATAATGACACAAAACAATTACACCGGTTATAAAAAATAAAAAACAATGTTAATAGATGAGTCATGCATGCAGCATGGCAACTCCATCATTTAACTAAGAAAGGATGCCATAGTTAACAACTTACTAAAATTTCAATTTATGATGCAAAGGAAAAATCTATGAACCAAAGGGCTAATTATAGGTGTTAAGCTCAAATCCAACTTTGCTTCATGTTCAATCTAGATCATTGGTAAATTACCATTTTCTTTCAAAAGTGAAGCCTTTAAATATTAAAATGAAATGTTAAAATAAGAGTAAATTTTACAAAGATTTACGGTGGAATACTTCCCCAATCCCTTCCCACAATCCAAACAAAGCCTTAATGCAAATAAATACAACATTAAACTCAAAGCCAAACAGCAGGACCACAGAATTCAATTAGCAAGATTTAATAACAAAGACAATGACACAGCAAAATACCATGGTAAAGAAAAGTTGTCAATCAATGACAGAAAAATTCACATCCAAGGTGCCACGCTTTGTAAATAGCAGTAAATTATACACATTGCTTGCTGAAACTGCTACCCAAACCGATTGCATGATCAGAGATACAGATGGAATGGTGTGTTCTTGTTGGAGCAATATAGAAAGGGAAAGGTCCACAATTTAAAAAATAGGGAGAGGGAGGCACTGCTCACATAAATGGTACCTACTTTAATGACAAATCATAATCCTTGCAAAAAGATTCATGAGTTGAGTGGTTTTAAATTACTCTCGATCTAAAGGTAAAAATGTCACTGGACACAAGAATTATGCAACTAACAAGCACAGTTCTCCAAACTGTAAACAGATATATGCATGCATGTGTGTAAATTTAATTTAAGATTTTTAAAGACATCATGATCGAGTAATTAAAACCAGAATCTCTAATTTTGAAGAAACTGCGTCAACTTCAATAGAAGATTTCTTTATATAAGTATGCACATGTATTGGCTCATTTCAAGCAAACTGCTGTGTTATTTTTCTCCTTATGACTAAAGAAACATCATGTCCTAGAGTCTACGAAACATACCGTTTCATTGTAGTGACCACTTAAATCTTCTTGATTTCTCTTGGCAGAACCCAAACTGATTGGATCTCCACCTACAGATTCTCTATTTTTCCTAGTGTTTTCTTTCTGTTTCTTCTCATGCCCCCTTTGGCTATCTGAAGCATTGACAGCATGCTCACTACGGGTGCTTGTCCTTTCCTGCCTGGATTTTCTCTCATCATTGCTAAATTGATGTCCTCGTGCATACGAATCTTCACGCCCTCTATGGCGTGAGAAACTTTCATCATCATTCCGATCCCTTCTTTTCACCTGTTCACTGTGGCGTACTGTCTCTTTGAGTTGGTATTCCTTTTCTGAAACTTTATGTTCATCCTTTGTCCTGGAGCGGCCAACCCATGCTTTGTCTTCTGAACCGCGTCCACTCCTTGCAGTGCCTCGTCCTTCTTCTCTCTCCCGTTTCGATAAACTTTCTTCATGGGATTGCTTTGGTCTATGCCATTCATCTCTCTCCCGATGCTTCTCAACCCTCTCTCTGTGCAACCAAACCTCATCTTTGTCCCAAACGGATTGATGATCAAAATTGTCTCTAACTCTTTGTTGCTCAGCTCTCTTACGTGGGTCTAAAGTTTCATCCCTTTCTCGCTTTCTGCGACTGCTGCTGGATTCTCTGTTGCCATGCAAGATCACCTCTTTGTCTGCAATATCCCTCCTCAGATACTCCTCATCTTTCCTCCTTTTGCTGTGGTAATCATCTGCTGTTTCATATCTACTCTTCAAATTATCATCTCTTTCCCTATGTCTAGGGTTGACATCCTTATCATGATGAACTTTATAAATGCCATTATCCAACTGTTTTCTAGGTGGATTATCATCTCTGTCACTCCTCTCACTTTCACGAACCTTAGCCCTGTTCCTAGAGCCCATTTCATCATCCCGCTCTCTCTTCCTTAAGTCCTCAGTTCTACTTTTTCTGCTATAAAAATCATCTTCTCTCTGTTGCCATGCATTATCAAGATTATCACTCTCCCTTCGCCGATCAAAACCCTCCATTTTGAGGTGCAAATTATGTGACGAGCCAGCATCAAAGTCTCTAAGAGGATAAGAACCTTCTCTTGCTTTACCTACAATCTGGCTTCTTTCAATCTCACGCCTTGCATCACGATCTTTCCGCCATAAATTCTGATCATGCTCATCAAGATGCTTCTTGACATTCGGAATTCGAGAAGAACGTCCACCTTGAACAACTTCATCATCAGCACCGTCTCGCCACTTCTGATAATCTCTGCTGCTGCCAGATCTTGCTTCACTATTTTCACTAATTCTTGCAGCCATAGAATCCTCACCACCTTCAAATTCTTGAAGCTTCTGTTGCTCTACTTGAGAACTTATTTTTTCATTAAGTGGACTCTCATCATTATGGGTATCATTTATCAGCACATCCTTTTCTCTAACAGGGCTTCTATCAGCCAACTCAGGCTTATCATCAACATCACCCTTGTGATCCACACTTACTTCCCTGGCATCTCGAACCAGGACAGGAGATTTAGGATCCATGCTTTCAACAGATTCTTCCCCATGAGAATGGTTATCACTGAATTTATCTCGTTTACCTCGAATAGGTGTCATGTGAGGGGATCTCTCACATGCTCTTCCCTTTCTATGCCTGCGTGAAGAAGAGGGTTAGTGGCACTTATTCATGCATTTGCAGTATTACCACCTAAAATAACAAGCTAAGGCTTCAAACTAATGAAAAACATAAAAGTAACCAATGATAATGAAGAAATGCATGCTCAAAGTTACAAGCAGCCTTTCACACCAACTTCTCTCTCTCACTTCCAAAGTATGAAATGGATTATGAAAGCATGGAATTCATCTATGAATTAACTCATCAGCAAACAAAAAAGAGTCGATAAAAACAGCATCTCTATTAAAGAAAATAAACTATAATGAATTCATCTACGAATTAATTTCCCATGACAGCACAACGATCTAGAAAGTTACACATCTGCTTAAAGAAAACAAACTATAATGAGAACTGCCACCGCTAAAAATAAGTCAAATGCATAAGCATCTCTATTAGTTACTTGAACATACGGTGTACAAGTAACATGGGACAATTTTGATCACTCAATGATAATAAGGAACTACTACCAACTCCATTAGTTTTCACTATGGCCATCTTGATTC
Organism: Hibiscus tridactylites; assembly: GCA_958450335.1. Taxonomy (NCBI): domain Eukaryota; kingdom Viridiplantae; phylum Streptophyta; class Magnoliopsida; order Malvales; family Malvaceae; genus Hibiscus; species Hibiscus tridactylites. Next base: position 92,840,138 of record OY288278.1, on the reverse strand, counting down.
ACGTTTACTTTTCCCTTCCCTTCAGATAAATAAAAAACCACCACATCATCATTTTTTATTACTCCCAACAAGTTCATTCCTAGCTTCTCAGGGCACACAAAAGCAGGTTTAGTCGTATTTAACAATTAACATAGCAATAAATACATCCATTTCACTATAATGAAAAATCAGTTTATCCCAACTGCATCTTGCTTAGATTTTTCCACATAAAATATGTAAATGGAGAAGTAAACAAATTAGAATTTAAAACAACAGAACCATAAGTAATCAAATGTAGGGTCATGTTTGGGGAGGACAAATTCTTCAGCATGCTCCGTATAGCATCATAGAATAACAGAAGATAGATGATATCAGATGATACGATCAAGCCAAAAGAGACGACAATAAATCAATTAAAAGATTGGTACCTCTCATCACGAGGGTTGCCAAAGTTCCCATTATGATACATAGGACTCTGACTCCTAGATCCAGGACCATAAGTATGTGATGCTTCTGCAGAGAAGGGCAAAATCCCATCACCTTCACTCACATCAGTCCGAGCCGAACTCATTGCCCTTTCAACTAGCTCCCTCTTTCGACTACTATAAGCATTTGGAAAACCATTAACATATTCAGTATCTTCATGCGCGATATCATTTTCGGATGCAAGATCTCCTTTAAGATCCTCCCTTGGCAGATCATTTTCTGTTCTGTCTTCAACAGCATTCCCTGTGGAGGAATCATCATCTAGAGTATCCTGACAAACAATCTGTTTACACAAATAAGAGTTAAAACAATTTTGCATAAGCAGCAGATAGATACTAAATAAGACTTGAGCTAAGTGCAACACGGTTTCACTGCAAACCTCAATAATTGCATCTGAATCACGGATACGAGGCGGTCGAGTATCAATGGAGGGGAGACGTTCCCCAGAACCTCCCTCAACCTGTATTGCTCTCCCAGTTGGCTGGTACAGTTAATAAAAAATAAAGTTATCGAACAAATAATACATGGAATAGTTCATTGCACTTGTAGTAAGATAGTTAATATTGGACAGCAATGAAAGAGAAGATACAGGCTCGGATCAAGCACATATCAGAAGAGCCAAGAGTACAAGATAAGAATTTACAGAGAAAATAGGAGTATGGTTGAAGAATCTACATCTAAAAGATGATTTTATAATTATAATGTATGTACTGTAAAGCCGGTAACTGAAGCTTACTAGAGGTGGTCGCATGCGGGAAGTTCCTTTTGTCAAATCATTTTGTCCACCATTTGAATTTGAAAAATTAGCAGCATCAGCGGGAATCTCTTGTCCAGTTGCTGCTGCCAATTCTGGAGGCAAATCTGGATCATAGTCCTAGAAAAAACCAAGACAATTATACATAACTGTTGAAGGTTCTTTCAAAAGAAAAAAGAAAGAAAAACTGTTGAAGGGAAACATTTTCAGATATGCATAAGCTAGCACCTAATTACCTGCTCTGTTCGCCCACTTTCATAAACGCGAATTTTGCTTTGCATGGTTGTCTCCAAGCGACGTTGTTCCTACAAGATTTGATTTTAACATTCAACCTTCCAAGATCTTAGCTAACACAAGAATGAAATCAGGAATCGATTAAGTTAATAATTACCAGTTGTTTGCAATAATCTTTCCAGCTCTCCTCATTCAGACCAAAGTTGAAGAAGTCTGAAAGATCAACACCGGGATATTTCCATGGCTTTTCCTCAAAACTATCAATGTCCACTTCATATATTGTCCTGGATTCACATAAGGATAAATTAAAATCAGGAAAAAATAAATGAAGAAATTAAGAGTTCGCACATGACAATTGAAAAATGGAACACGACAAATTATGACAGAAACCAAAAGTCATCTTGCAATAAGAAATGTGTCTCCATATTCAGCTTCTACGAGCCAAAATTAAATGAATTTAGTATATCATGCACAAAATTCACACTATCAACTAATGATAAATAATTACATTATTATAGAAAAATGGGCAATTACTTGTGAGAAGGAAGAGTGAAATCCAATCCACCACCAAAACCTCGCCCCATATTGTTACCCCAACCAGGCATTCCAAAACTAGGATTGAAACCCTTTTGCATGGAAGGACCAGCTTTCAGTCCAGGTGGTCTCCAATCACCTCTACCCCGACCAACCATAGCACCCATGACTGGACGAACCTGAGCTGGTGCTCCTCCAGGAACACCTGCAGTAGCTCCAGGCATTGGTGCTGCACCAGGTCTTACATACTGCATGAAGCCCAAAATAGATCGTGTCATTAATCAGAAACCAAAGTGAGAAAAAACAGCATAAGCTCATAATAGAAGAAATAGGATGTTTATCCAACAATGCAGTTTTTTTGTTCAGCTATAAAAATTACAATATACAACATATGATCAGAACCTTGATATAGATGCAATGAACTTTCCATTTGATAACACAATCAAGACTAAGGCCAACAGTAGCATCATATAACCAAACGCAGATTTTAATGTAAAAGAGTGCTAAATCAAAATCTCTTTATAGCACGCACGAAGCATGCACAAAGACAATATACAAATCAGTAGAAAAAAAAGGACACATACACATGCAACCAAAATGTCAATTATACAATAAGAATCCCAAGCTGGAAATAACTTAACCTCTATGACCAATGACAAAGGTTAGGTAAACCAAATTAACTGCTATTTGAAAATGGTTTGGAACAAGCATGAAGAGAAGAGCTTTCATCAAAGGTTCACAGTTGATCTAGCAGAAACATTGTGCCTTTAACTATAATGTTCCAATAGTTACATCTCTTTTACCAATAGATTGTTTGCACTTTTCCTTTGCAGAAGCATCTAGATTTGCTTTTGAACAAAAAGTATTTGACTTAAAATAACAAATAGTTCTGAACATAATTGTTCATTTTCAACAGCTACTACCGAAAATAATTGGAGACACATGAAATATCAACAGATGTATCTTCACATATTATGCCACCAAATGCATGAACTGTAGTTGTGGTTGTAGTATTGAAATCATTAACTAATGTGCCCCAGAACATTCAAAAATCAAAATTTATGCTCGAAAACTTTTTTAAGTTGTCTGATAAAGGTTGTAGTATTGCTGAACCAAATCGTCCTTTCTTACAGGTCAGTGTTGCATTAGTCAACAGTTCAAGGAAACATGGATCAATAAGTGAGATTTCTAATTGCAGCGTATGATCTTCAACAAATAGCTAAGCAAAAAACATCAAAATATAACTTTTATTCATCATTCGTTCTGTACAAAGTTTGCAAACCAATAACTAAAGTGAACTTCTAATCATTCATCAAAAGGTTGGGGCATATGACAAACAAAACCCGCAACTTTTGTCTAAACATCTCTATATCGTTTAATTCAACAACAGCAACAACATATTAACACACTGACCTTAAACTGAGAATGAAACGGATGGAAACCATGACTGCTGTACCCAATTTTGGGCACAAGCACGCTCCCTCCTCCGCTGCCAGCAGTGCCAACCTTCCCTACTTCACCCCCTTCTTTCCCTTCCCCATCCACCGCCTGCCCTCCTCCTTCACCCAAATCCTGTTCCTCCATCCCTTGGTTAGCATCTCCATCAGCCACTATCACAAGAGGGTCCCCATCTTCATCGTCGTCGTCATCTTCCCCCATCATTCCTCCTCTTTCCATAGCCATCGGGCCGTGGTTGTTGTCGTTCAACACTATCTGTAGATCATCTTCACTGTCACTATCCCAATCATCCCCTTCTCCTCCTCCTCCTGCTTCCACTTGGCCGCCGTTGCATCTAATTCTGTTATCGGCACCGTCACCATTCCTCCCAGAATCTCCCTGGGGAACCGATTCAGTTAAACCCGGAATTATCGGGTCATCCGAGCCAGAACCCCCAATTGCTCTACTACCCCCCTCTTCAATATCAAAAATAACATCATTCACATCAGCAGGTTCTTGTTTAGAATCCAAAACCATCGGTTCCAGAGCAGAATCATCGCGGTTAGGGATCGAACCCATAGTTGCCGTTGCAGCAGCGGGAGGATGAAACTTAAAGGGCGCTAGGGTTTGAGCATCGGGGATTGGATGCGGCGCTCTGAGGAGGTTATCGTCGCCGTCTTGTGATTGGAGATTGGAATCAAACGGACGTTGGAGATGGGGGGCTGTAGAAGGCTGCGACGGAGGCGGAGCAGCGGAAGAGAAAGGCTTGAGAACGTCGGAGTAAAGATCTCCGAACTCGTCGTCGTCTTCCATGGGAATTCCTTGAAAGAAAGAAAGAAAGAAAGAAGAGAGGGCGAGACGGGGAAAAGCAAAGAGAAAGAGAGTTAGGGGAAAGGGTTTTTATTAGTCCAGGAGGAGGTAGGGTGAACAAATATATACTCCATTACACAATTATTTTATGAAATGGAAGAAGAAGAAAAATTGATTTTAGGGTTTAAATATTTAAAAAAATTGTTTATGTATTTATAATTTAGGGTTTAGGATAAGAGTTTAAAAAGTATAAGTTAGAATTTAGAGTTTAGCGTAATATGGTTAGGTACTTACGTTTTAACATGAACTTTAAATTTTAAGCTTAGATTCTAACAACCCTAAATTTAAATCCCTATACTTAAACCCTAAATTCCAACTAAAATTTATAAATCCTAAAAACTAAAGTATTTATAAAAAAATTTTGTCCATGTTTGGTAAACAGCGGTTTAGGCAAAAATTAGAGGTTTAAGGTATAATTAGAGGTTTAACTAGTCAAATCCGCTAATATTGATTTTTGGTAAATAGCGGATATAAATAATAAATTAATATATATATCTTTCAAATATGTTTAAAAATTTTATATTAAAAATAATTTTTACAAATCTAATTATATTTATTAGATACAAAATATTCATAACTGGTAAATTATTCAAACAAGTATTGAATATAATCATGTCCTTATATGTCATTTTGCTTGTTTAAATAATCAAACAACTATCGGCTATCAGTTAATTTTACCAAACAGTTTTATACAATCAACTAATACAATCCGCTAGTCAAATCAACTAATGCAATTAGCTATCAGCTAATGTAATCCGCTATCAGCTATCAACTATCCGCTAATTGTCAAACATGGCCTTTGTTTCAACTGTCTATATATGGAATAATTATTTATTATTTTATTATTTTTTATAATAAACCTATTAATCAGTTAATTCGGATTGAAATAGTGTAAAAGTCTATTATAGTAGGACACATGACAAATCCTAAATCTCAATTGTTAAAGGTTACATTTAGATCACTCAATTATGGACAAGGTTACATTTGGGTAACACTTCATATTTTAAAAAAAGTATATTATTTTGTGTATTAGATTAATTAACGATTTCAAATAAAGTATTCTAATGTTAACAATGGTATATAAATGATTTGGAAAAAAATGACTAAATTAATGTACCTTTTTAAATATAAAAGGTGACCCAAATGTAATTTTACCCATAATTGAGTGACCCAAATGTAACCTTTAATAATTGAGTGACTCAAATGTAACCTTTAATAATTGAGTGACCCAAATGTAATCTTTAATAATTGGGTGACCCAAATGTAACATTACCCATAATTGAGTGACCCAAATGTAACTTTACCCATAATTAAGTGACTTAAATGTAACTTTTAATAATTAAGTGACCCAAATGTAACTTCACCCATAATTGAGTGACCTCTATTGTAGTTTTACCCAAATTATTATACCAAGAAACAAATGTACGAATCTGTCATAATTTATGTAAAATAAATTATTAACGTAAAAATAATTTTTAATTTTTTTTTAATATGCTGATGTGATGTAAGGGTAACATATGTTCAACTTTTTTAGTCTTTTTAAAGACGGCACACACAGCATGCATTATTGGTGCTCGAACTCGGTTGTCAAGGGATGATGAACATCGACCTTTGCCACCAGGACACAAGAGGATAAAAATGCCTATTTTTTTTAATAAAATCAACATGTTAAATTTTATAAAAATATTACGATTCAGAACATGACATGAATATAAATTATTTTTAAAATAAATCATAATAATACATTAATTATACAAAACACGATAAAACATTAAAAAAACATAATTTGCAAATTCTATATAAAACATAAATGGAATTACACCTTTTTTTTCTATTTTTCTAACTTCATATTTATCAAACAAAATGGTAAACAAATTACAAAACATTTAGCATAACATAAAATTATATTTATCCTCAACCTCCAATTTTTTTTACCTTTACATTATATAATAAATCTAAATGTGTTATGTGATACTTAAAAATTGTCACCACTTTTTTAAAAGAAAATTATACTTTATCTCTATCGAGTAAGAATTTTGGCTCAATCCCTAACGAAGAAATACGATAAAAGTTCACAACCTCAAAAAAGAAAAGTTTATAATATTTAAAGTAGACTAATCACATTGATTAATCATTTTTCTTAAAATTGTCAAAGAACAAAATTAATCCACAAATAATAAAACAATACAAGTAAAGGGTCAAAATCCAAATCAAACAACTCGAAAAATATAAAAGATAGAAACAATCATCATTGTGATGGTGATGCTTAATTATAAGAGTATGACAAATAAATTTATCACAACTCAAATGTGACATTTTTAGGGTTTTTGTGAGCATATGTTAATATGAAAGTTTTTTGTAGCTCGTTAGTTGTCGTCGTTTATAGATAGGGTGACATTTTTAGGGTTTTGGTGGGGTGATTAAGGATCATTCTAGTTCCCGGTTACATGGTTTTACTAAATTTATTGGCTCGCTATCACTCGGGCTATCCAGGATGTGGTCCAAAGAAATTGACGGATCTCGATTCGTGCTATCCCTAGGAAGTGCAATTAAGTTGCAAATGCTTTAGCAAAACGTGCAAGTCACTCGAATCTCGACTTAGGACTTAGTTTCTCCTAGGATGTAATCCTCATATGTTGTTTTGTATATCTTTATCATGTGCACTCTTTTTCCTCAAGTTTAGAGAGATTTTTTAACGAGGCACATGATAAAGATACAACTATAATGTACTATAAAAAGGGACAAAAACGTAGTAAATATTCGATAAATTGAATCAGCATATAAAAACCCTAATCATGTATAAGAGAATAAAAGCATAATATAAACTTGCTTGGGATTTTGGCTTCCAACGCCTAGTGATTCAAACGGACAATGGCGTTGTGCATCGCCTTCTTTTGTCACCATCATCGTCCAGCCCCTTGGGTCTAGTAAGGGCTATCATGGAGCTAGCTAGTTGAGCGAGCATGGTGGGTTGAGTTCTTCTTTATGCGTCGTGAAGCTAATATGGTTGCGGATTTTATCGTGATGTCTCTGGCCCCCTCGTATTCGGTTGAGCTAGCTAGTTGAGCGAGCATGGTAGGTTGAGTTCTTCTTTTGTCACCCATGTCCACCGTCGTGAAGATTAAATTAATAGAATTTTTAAATATTAGATAGATAGAGAACCTTAGCTGCGTCAATTAATTAAACATAATATATTTCTACTACTATCCCTGCATTCCCCTTTGTTCTTGTCCCTTCTTTTTCTTTTCTTGTTGAATTGACTCAGTGAAAACGCAGTGAGTTGGTGCGAAGATGAGTCGTAACTTATCTGGTTTAAGAGGCCAAAACAACTCGCCGGCATAACTCTCGGTCGGACACATGCACCGATCCTCTCCACTCCAACTGGTTCGCAACCATTCCCAAGGGATCAGAATCTGATCAGGTCTACCAACAGCATTCATGGTGGATTGAAATGGTTGCCAACCAATTAGGAGTGAAGACGATCGGACGGTGGACATGGGTGGTTGTACAAGGCGGAGGCGGAGGCGGAGACGGAGGCGGAGGAGCAGAAGATAAAAGCTTGAGAACGTGGGTGTAAAGAGGGAGAAGAGACGGCGCGGCGGGAGAAGCAAAGAGAACGAGAGTTAGGGAAAAGGGTTTTGTTTGATTTACTATGATGAATGAAATATATAATATAGTGTCAATTGCCTGTTTAGTATCTCATAAATTTTTGTATTTTTATTTAGGTCACTTAATTATTTTTTTGTAAAATTAAATTATAGAAATGGTAAGTATCAAATTAATCTAATATTTAAAAATTCTATCAATTTGACTTTATTATTTAAAAAATTATAATAATATATTAATTATATAAAATATGATATAATTTGAAAAAGAAAAAGAACAATTTTCGATACTGAAAACTTTAGTTTACACAAGCCTTTTAGTTTTAAGGATTAGATGTTTAGTTTAAGGTTTAAGATTTAGAGATTTAAAATTTAGGATACATGATTTAGAGTTTAAGGTTTAGAGTTAAGAATTTAAGATTAATATTTTATAAAGTAAATTTTACACAAGAAAAGTATCAAAATTTTAACAAAAAAACATAATTTTCAAGTCTTATATAAAACAAAATAGCATGACATACATATATTTTTTTAATTTTCCTTACTTCATATTGATCAAACAAATTACAACACATTTAGCATAACATAATAATATATTTTTCATTCAAAACACCTTGATATAATACGTGTAGTCCATTCTTTTTATGATAATAATAATACAACAACAATAATAACAATAACAACTAATTTTATTAATAGGTGACAAATTACGATAAGTTTATACCTATACATAAAATAGTCTATGATATTTAAGTAGAATAATCACACTAATTGATATTTTTCTTAAAATTATTAAAAATAAAAATTAAACGTTGGACATGATAACTAGAAATTTATCACAACTCATGCACCACATAATTAGAGTTATTTCAAACATCTACCAATACAATAAATAATAAATAACTGAAGGAGTTAGATTTTTATGATTGAAATTGTAAACTTTTTACCTTTTACTATCATGAGACTCATAAACAGAGTATGGCAAAAGATCATTGTGAAATCCTTGAAAGAAAGAAGGAAGCAAGGAGAAGAGAAAACGAGACGGGAAAAAGCAAAGAGAAAGAGAATTAGGGGAAAGGGTTTTTAAAAATTACACAATTATTTTATGAAATGGAAAAAATGATTTTAGGGTTTAAATATTTAAAAAAATTAGGAGAATTTACCTGTATATTATTTTTAAATTTTTTTATTCTAAAAAATAAAGAACCCATCAAATTATTTTCAGATTTAAAGATGTTTACTATGCAAAAAAGTGAAGACATGGGGACTACAACCAGTCTTTGAACAGTACTTTTTTTATGTTGGTACTGTTCAAACTCGAATGGTAAGTCCTGCATTTTTAAAAAAACCATACTGCTACGTGGCAAAATTTGGGGTGTGTAACCACTGTTCAAAGACTGGTTTCTCACCCTCCGTTTTTCTATAGTACATGGCATGTGGTTTTCCAGTCTCTACAGTAATATCGTTTATTGTTGCACTGTTCAAACTCGGGGGGTGGGCAGTCCGATTTTGAACAGTGCCCGGACGCCCAGCATTGCGCCACATGGCAGCGTGCCTTCTTCAAAGGGGAAGGGAAAGCAATCCGCTTTTGAACAGTGTTCCAACCTGAAAAACATTGTTCAAAAACGGGTTGTGCACCCAGTGTCTTCTGAATCTGCACAGTAAACATCCCTAGATTTGTAAATAATTTTTCGGGATCCCTACTTTTGAAATTGAAAAATTCAAAAGTAATATTTGTGTAAATATTCCAAAAAAATTATGTTTATGTACTTATAATTTAGGGTTTAAGGTAAGAGTTTAAAAATATAGGTTAAGATTTAGGATTTAGTGTGATATGGTTAAGCATTTATGTTTTAACATATGAACTTTAAATTTTAAGCTTAGATTCTAACAACCCTAAATTTAAATCCCTAAACTTAAACCTTAAATTAGTTAATTCGTATTGAAATTGTGTAAAAGTCTATTATAATAGGATATCTGACAAATCTTAAATAAAAGTAAGTATTTGATCGAGTTGAGTCAAAAAATTAAGTTGACGCGTCATAATTTGTCAAATTTAAAAATTAAATATTGTTTTATCGCTATTATTTTTTTATCAACTGTTTAATAGGACAAAATTCGTCCACCCCTTTTCGGTGCTCCTACATATGCTCCAACACTAAAAGACACTACAAAATTAAATTCTAAGCCATAACCCTAAATTCTCTCTATATAAAATTAATTTTAATCCAGCATAACGTCATTTTGATCCCCATAAAACCTACTTTTTTCTCCTTTTACCTCATTTCTTCTTTCTTTTGCTTACTCGTTTTCTTTTCACTCCTTTGCCTTGAAACAACCTGGCCGCCGCTCCGGTTGTCGATTTAATCATCATCGGCTACTTCAAATTCAAACAAACACGAACACAAATATCAAAATTTTAAATGATTATGAACCGAACATAAATATAAGTAATAAAAGAATACGAATAAAGGTGTGGCCACTTTACTTATGTTCACAAACAAATTCATTTACCCAATTATCCTTTTTCTTTTTTACATTATAAAATATATGTGAAAGTATTTACTAAATTGAACACGTGATAAATTACTGTGAAGCTTAAAGAGTTTAAGAACTAATGGCGTAAAGAGAGTATTCACAAACACTAAACGAACATGTTCTCGAAACACTGAATAAACGAACATAAACACCTTCAAAAATAAATAAATAAACACAAATATAATCTTATTTATTTAAGCGATTTATTTACATCCTTAGGGAAGGTTTTGAGGATAGGAGGGTTGAGTGATTGAGATTAGGGTTTTGAGATTTAAAATTGGGATTGAGATTAAAATTTAATAATTTTAATATTTTATTTTAAATTCTATTGAACATTAAATATAAATAAAATAATAAGATCCCTTGTGTTCTAGTGACAAAGATAGATGTTTATCATTCCTTTGCATCACACCAGCATATTCAAAAAAAAATATAAATAAAGTATATTTTTTTAAAACTCAATGATTAAATTAGAAAATTACAAACTTATGATTGCACTTAATACGTTAACATGCTCAACAGGAAATATGATTAGTTTGACAACACAATACGGATGTTGAGATTTTTTATATTATTTTCTCTGGAAAGAGAAGTTAAAAAAGAATGGTGAACAATTTGATCCCAAAAAAATGAAAAAAAACATTATTTATTTAATCACAAAATAGTTAATTTAGTAAGATAAAACACTATAAATCGAATATCGAAACTCATATTAGAAAAATATTATTTATTTAAGAGATATTTTTATATATAATTCACATATCTTTAACAACAGTAAAATAGTAGACGGATCATACAGTTCAAACCCACAATATAAGTTGAAGGTTTAATGTTTATGAACAATAGGAATTCGACAACTCGAAAATATGAGAATTTAAAAAGTTTATTTAAAATGTATCAGCGAAGCTTTCATAGCTCAGTTGGTTAGAGCACCCGTTTAGTAAGCGGGAGGTCTTGAGTTCGACTCTCAATGAAAGCAAAATATTTTTACTTTTTACTTTTGCTTCTAAACAGTACCGTTTCACCCTTCTCCTGAATCCCCAAATCACCTCTTATTTTTACTTTTTCTTCCTCGCTCCTCTGCCTGCGGCGGCGATGGTAAAGCCACTGGAACCTCTCAAGATGTACGCTGTTTAGAAACCCGATAAAGTCGACCCGAATGAGCAAAGACTCGGTAAGTGGCTCAATTGTGCTTTATTCAATGAACCTTGCGTGATTTGTGGATTAGGAAAATGACTTGTGTAGTAATTAGTATATGGTTAAATGAATTCTTTGGAATTTCAGATATCTTCGGTCAATATTTTGAAACAAGTTGGAATTTGATCTGGCTGTTTTAGGCTTGTTCGGCACAGTTTTTCAAACGCCGGTTTGGGTGAGAGGCTGGAAATTTCAGCTTTTCCGAAACTCCCGTTTGGAACCAAATCAGCTGCAAAAACACCCATTTGAAGCGCTCTCTTTGATCGTTCGCACAACCTCTCCGTTCAGCAGCCAAAAGTTCGACAATTGTATTCATGTCTTAAGTATGTATCAAATACGAGTCGAGAAAAATAATATAAGATTTAAAGTTTCGGGTTGAGGGTCATTGCCACAAAGCAATTTAGTATAGAAATATTTGAATAGTTGGTGCATTCCATCTAGCTAGTAGCAACTTGGTAATTGAACAACAGTTATACATGAATTGGAAAAATTGTTAGATGTAATCGGCTCATCACGTCATTTATGGTCTCAGCCAATAAGATTTACTCATCCCATTCTTTTCCAAGCGAATCTTTATCTCTTTCTTATATGTAAATAAGGAGTCTTTGAGATTGATGGATCTTATTGGCTAGGACCATGAATAACGTGGTAAGCCCGGTCTATCTAATAATTTCTCGATGAATTGGCCCTAAACTACACTTGATGGGCTTTTTACTCGCCGTTGAACTACTCATCCATGTTTGAATCACCGTTGAACTCTCATGTTACTCGGACTCAAATGTAAATGTAGGACACGGGTATAATTATATACACATAATCAAGTGTCGGACATGGATATTTCATGAAAAATGAAAAGTCGGAGCAGTGGGGAGTGGCACAGCAGTTTATGCAGGATGATATAAAGGTATGGCAATGGTGAGGATAACAGTTTTCTGGTAAATGGTATGCCCATTCCATAAGGATAAACCGACCAACTTTAAATCTGTTTTGTTGATGTCATGTTCATGCAGGTTTCACATGTCAAGATAAGACTGTTAAGTAAGCAACCATTCAATTGGGAAGGAACTGAAAAAAAAATATGAAAATCATTTGCAAATTGCTGACAAGAAACAAGAATTTTATGTTTCTGATAGCTTTGCATCAGCAGAAAACCAGACTAGATTATAGGGGTGTTCAAAAAAATTCGATCCGATTATCCGTTGATCCGATCCGAAATTTCGGATATCCGATTCATTTTTTATTTTTCGGATAATTCGAATCGGATATCCGAAAATTTCGGATCGAATACGGATAGTGGTTTTACATTCGGATCGGATATCCGATTATCTGATACCCGAAAATTCAAATTTTTTTATAGGTATAATAAATCTTGTTATATTCGATATTTTTACTTGTTATATATGAAAAATTGAAATTTCCATGGATAAAAATATTGTTATATTCAATAATTTATTAATTTTTATATTCGAAAACTTAAAATTTTCATAAATAGAACCATTAAATTAAAAAAAATATTCAAATAAATTCATAAATTTTGGATATCTGAATTTTCGAATCGGATCGGATCCGATATCCAAAATAAACACCCCTACTAGATTAGGTTACATTCTATAGGTGCAAATGCTTACTAATTTTTGGCATAATATCAATTTTAGCCTTCCCTGTTTTCACATTTTATCAATTCGACCGTTCATTTTAAAGCTGAATTGGCGTGATTTTAATAAAAATGACGATTTGGCCGTTAAAATTTTACAAAGCTAATGTAACACTATTTTGTTGGCATAACAACCTGCATCATCTTACAATGTTCTGTAATAAATTATTTTTAAGTTATTTTTTATAATTTTAAAATTATTTGATGACGTCAGACTATGTCACATCAATAATGAAATATGTGGGCTGACATATTAGTTTCGTGAAAATTTAATGACTTAAAAATAATTTTAGGAAAAAATTAGAGTCAAATTGATAGAAGATACAATTGTTGAAAGTAATGAGACAAATTTTTAGCTGTTCCGACTCTAACTTAAAATTTAAGAATTATAATATGATCTCATCTCGCCCTGAAATTTAATGTATCTTAACCGACTAGACATAAAAGAAACATGATTTAGCCCTTAAAATTTTAACAAAAAAATCGATTAAATTTGTCTGGCCCGAAAAAAATTAACAAAACATTAATTATACTACATAAAAATATGATAAATATATATTTAATTAAAAATCTGACAGGAGGAAAGTTTTCATCCTAAACCCGAACTTGACTCGACCTCGACTCAATCTTGAGACAATATGAACCACCTAAACTTTTTAAACTCTTTTGTGTGGTATATGCAACCAGAGCAATGAGTGGCTCACCTCCTCCCTATATATATGTATGCATACACGAGTTGAGTCTTAGCATCAAACTCAGACCAGACACTCAGTGACTCAACTCTTCACTCTAACCCTCTCTTTTCTGATTTCCATAATGACCGGAACCGGAGTGTTTGCAGAGATATTGGACGGAGATGTTTACATGTACTATGCTGATGGAGAATGGAAGAAATCTTCTTCAGGAAAAACTGTTGCTATTATCAATCCAACTACAAGAAAAACTCAGTACAAGGTTCAAGGTATGTATGTATGTATGTATGTATGTATGTATGTATGTATGTATGTATGTATGTATGTATGTATGTATGTATGTATGTATGTATGTATGCTTATGAAGTTATGTGTTTTTGGTGCTTGAAAAATAGCTTGTACACAAGAAGAAGTGAACAAGGCCATGGAATCAGCAAAAGCAGCACAGAAATCATGGGCCAAGACGCCGCTATGGAAGCGAGCCGAGCTACTTCACAAGGCTGCAGCCATCTTAAAGGAACATAAAGCACCAATTGCTGAGTGTCTGGTTAAAGAAATTGCAAAACCAGCCAAAGATGCTGTTACTGAGGTATGTGACTGAAAAGTTTGTTCTAGCTTTTGTCTTATGAACAAATCAGCTTAAGACAACTGTGTTTTTTTTTTCATTTGATTTCATTAAGGTTGTAAGGTCTGGTGATCTGGTTTCCTACACTGCTGAAGAGGGTGTTCGGATTCTCGGAGAAGGCAAATTCTTGGTGTCTGATAGTTTTCCAGGCAATGAAAGAACCAAATATTGCCTCACTTCTAAAGTAAAGTGTCATCTGTTATATGTTATATGTTACTTTCTAGTGTTGATGTAGTATTTTATGATTGGAAGTTGCATTTGAAACTGCAGATTCCACTTGGAGTGATTCTAGCCATTCCACCATTCAATTACCCTGTCAACCTCGCTGTTTCGAAGATCGCACCGGCATTAATCGCCGGAAACTCACTTGTACTCAAGCCACCTACACAGGTATTTGACAAAAACAACAAGCTGATATAGCATAAGTTTGAAAATGATGGTTCTTCCTGCAGGGTGCTGTTTCTGCTCTTCATATGGTGCACTGTTTTCACTTGGCCGGCTTTCCCGAAGGGCTTATTAGCTGTGTGACCGGGAAAGGCTCCGAGATCGGTGATTTCCTCACTATGCATCCTGGAGTTAACTGTATCAGGTAAAATCCGATTCGACTTTAGGCCTTAGGGACACCATTAGCTTCCCATTAACCATCCATTAGTAACTTGTTGCAATCTCCTTTTGCTCAGCTTCACAGGTGGAGACACC
The DNA here is from genome assembly GCA_958450335.1 of Hibiscus tridactylites. Lineage (NCBI taxonomy): Eukaryota > Viridiplantae > Streptophyta > Magnoliopsida > Malvales > Malvaceae > Hibiscus > Hibiscus tridactylites. Next base: position 92,824,834 of record OY288278.1, on the reverse strand, counting down.
GGTATTGCTATCTCGAAAAAGGCCGGAATGATCCCTCTTCAAATGGAATTGGGAGGAAAAGATGCATGTATCGTACTCGAAGACGCCGACTTAGATTTGGTTGCATCAAACATAATCAAAGGAGGATTTTCTTACAGCGGCCAAAGATGCACTGCTGTTAAAGTTGTCTTGGTGATGGAATCTGTTGCTGATGCTCTAGTCCAAAAAGTGAAGGCAAAAATAGCAAAGTTAACGGTTGGACCACCGGAGGATGACTGCGATATAACACCGGTTGTATCGGAATCATCCGCAAATTTCATTGAAGGACTTGTAAAGGATGCCAAAGAGAAAGGGGCTACATTCTGTCAGGATTACAAGAGAGATGGCAATCTTATATGGCCATTGTTGTTAGACAACGTTCGCCCCGATATGAGGATTGCGTGGGAGGAACCGTTCGGGCCGGTTTTGCCGATCATACGGATCAACTCCATTGAAGAAGGAATCCATCATTGCAATGCTAGCAACTTTGGACTGCAGGCATGTACTTATACATACACATAACAAAAAAAATCATCAAATTTTCCAATATCATCTGTATAACAACTTTGACAAATGCATGCAACATTGCAGGGAAGTGTATTCACCAAGGATGTGAACAAAGCAATATTGATTAGTGATGCAATGGAGACTGGAACGGTTCAGATTAATTCCGCACCGGCTCGTGGACCGGATCATTTCCCGTTTCAGGTAAATAAAATCTACACCACCAACATGGATCATCTTCATGAAACTTAAACAACAAGCTTTGTTAACAGGGTTTGAAAGATAGTGGAATTGGATCACAGGGAGTTGCCAACAGCATTAACATGATGACAAAGATCAAGAGCACTGTCATCAATTTGCCAACCCCATCTTACACCATTGGTTAGTATTTCCAATCAGGGAATACATATACATATACATATACATATACATATGTATGTATGTATGTATGTATGTATGTATGTATGTATGTATGTATGTATGTATGTATGTATGTATGTATGTATGTATGTATGTATGTATGTATGTATGTATGTATGTTAGAGATTAGTGGCATATTATCATGTTTTGTGAATAAGGATGAGAGAAAGAGAGAAATGAGCATGGTTGAAGAAGGGAAAGGTTTAGAATGAGCTGATGAGCAAAAGAACAAACATGATGCAGGCAATGGAGGACATTCAAAAATATGAGGGCGTGAAGATACCTGATGTCGGCACTGTTGCACCCCTGAAAATTTTAAATTTTAAATATTTATATTATTTAATTTCACACCTCATGAATTTTCAAATTATCCTATAATTTTACTAAATATAAAGTTCGTATATTTGGAAAGAGTATATTTTAGTCCAAAATAGTAATTCTACCCTTAGTTGAATTGAAATATTCAGTTTAAATATCCCTTAAGTACCTAATAATTTATCAATTGAGAAAATTCATCCTTATAAGAAAAGTAATTTAATCCATATATATTTCAAAGTGAGTAAATAAGGATGAACTATGACGGTGTTAATTTTTTCATTACTACATAACACATGTACAAATCTAATTAGAGAATTTTAAAAATATTATAAATATTCGATAAATGTATACAATATTCAAAACAATTATTAACACGAGATAAGCTTTTAGGAATCATTAAAAATTACTAAGGGTTAACAATTTCTTATGAAATTTATTAAGAAATTATACAAAAATAAAACTAATAAAATTTAAAATGTTATTTAAAATTCAAAAAAACTGTTTGTTGGATTCGTTATTAAATTAAATCTGTTACATAACAGGCTATGGGCTATATAGTCTCACACGTTGTATTGGACTAAGAGAGAGTTAATGTAATTTTTCGAGGGATTACAATGTAATATTTATTTGTATATATTCTTAACTCTTCGAAAATATCTATATATTTTATAGACAAAATAAATTTTAATTTTTTTAAAAAATTTCAAACACAAATCCTTGAATCGCAATCGTTTTCTCTGTCAATGCCGCCCTCGAACACACTCATGGATGACAGATGGGTACAATTTCGTGGATTCTGTATCGCACTCGTCCCAATTATGACGAAGATGGGTATAAGTTTGGTGCGTAGTGGGCGGGCATAGATGTAAAAAGTCATACCCGTCGTGGGTAGTGGGTAGGTAGTGGATTTAAGACCTTACCCGCCCTGCACTCGCCCGCCTCGCATCCTACCCGCCATTAGGGATGGGCACAACACCCAGATCCGACGGGTTCCGACCCGGCCCGGCCCGGCCCGATCGGGTTGGGTATTTTTATGGAAAAAAATCGGATTCGGGTCGGGTCGGATTTTTGTGTGGGGTGAGGTCGGGTCGGGTTTGGGTTTGGGTTTTAGGGTGAAAAAATTTGACCCGACCCGGGACTAATAGTGTAATTTCTCCTAAATTTTTAGGGATATTTGTAATAATACCCCTCTTTATATATATATTTTTATAATTAGGTCTTTAAAATTAATTTTTTATTTACATTTTAGTCTTTAAAATTATTATTTTTATAATTATGCCTCTTAAAATTATATTTTTACAATTAGGTCCTAAAATTAATTTTTTTCTATAGGTTGGATCTGGTTTAGAATATTTATTTTCGGGTCGGGTTTTTTAAAGAATTAGATCGGGTCGGGTCAGTCGGTTTTAGGATAATTAGTTTTGGGTCGGATCGGGTCGGGTCGGTCGGTTTTAGGATAATTAGTTTTGGGTCAAAAACTCGACCCGACCCATGCCCATCCCTACCCGCCATATAAATTTGGACCATTATGAATTTAGATGTAATTTCACACACTATTGTATAAATCCTAAAATTTTATAAGATATTACTTGTAATTTATGTTTTGTGGTTGTTCTTGAATTTATGTTTTATGTGTATGGTTGCTGAGCATGCATGCCACTTGTTTGTGAGATTGGCTCTGAGAGTTTGTGGCGGTGGCAAAATGCTGGGTGAGTCTAAGTGAGACAAGTTTAAGATATGGTTAAAAGAGGTTAAATTTTAAAATATTAGATTTTTAATTAACATTTTAAGTTAGTTTTTTTTTCGTAATTTTTAATAAGTTTCGATACTTTGTCAAAAATCTAAAATGTTATAAAAAAATAAGTATTGAATTTTTAAAAAAAAATTACGAAAAAAAACCTAAATGTTATAAAAAACTAACATTTTAAGTTCTTGTACAAATTTCGAAACTTTTATTTTTTAGCCATACTCTAAACCTGTTGTACATTAGACTTTCCTTAAATTATTGATGGTGAAGTAAAATGAAGTTTGTCCTCAGGTAAGGTTGTCCGGCTCGAAAAATGTTTGAGTCCCTAATGTTTGTCGAAGAATGGAGTTGTCGAAATTTACTAGTTGACTGAGTGGATAGATTAAAGGGATCAAACCATGTTAAATTTAAAATTTTAGTTTAAGCTTATAAATTTTTTATATTTTCTACTGATAATCTAATTTCGCGTCCTATACATTTTTTAATTTAGCTTCCAAATAATTCGCAACCCCTCACATAAAATTATGCGTTTATATATGTATATATACTACATATTATACTTACAAGAGTAAAGTTATAGTGTTTAAAGAATAAAGTAAACATAGTCGAAACTCAATAAAATTTACGGTTGAAAATATATTCTATTGCCTCCATTCACACCTTTTTTTCATGCTTAATAATATGTTGGATTAATATCCTATACACTGGCGGTGGAAACTTTTAGTTTCCACAAGCGCCTTAGTTTTAGGGTATATGAAGTTAGTTTAGGGTATATGATTTAGAGGTTTAGGTGTATGAGGTTAGAATTTAGGGATAATTGTTTCAATTTAAGGTTTAGGGTTATAAGTTAGGGTTTATAGGTTAGGGTTTAGTTTTTAGGGTAATATGGTGAGAATTTAGGTTTTAACCTATAAACCCTAAATTATAACCCTACACCTTAAATTGAAACAACTATCCCTAAATTCTAACCCCATACACCTAAACCTCTAAATCATATACCCTAAACTAACTTCATATACCCTAAAACTAAGGCGCTTGTGGAAACTAAAAGTTTCCACCGCCTGTGTATACAATATTTATCCTAATATGTTTAGTCCCTTTACATGCATATAGACCGTTCAAATTCGAGTCATTTAGAGATAACAATATTTATTTTTATTGGGACCATTTATTAGGTTTGATATATATGTTTTAAGTTTAATGGTTTACAATAGTACTTTCAAGACAAATACTAAAATTTAAATTTATACAAAATAGACAACTCGGGAACATTTATAACCAATACACCAATAATAAATTTTGATAGGTTTGATATATTGATTTTTTTGTGACAACATTAAATTAGTGACAACATGACATTCTGAAATTGTGTCATATTATCATCTATTTTTTATATAAAAAATAATTAGATTAATTATATCTTATTTTGATTTTAGAGCTAAAGGAATTGATGTGGGAGGATGGTACAAATTCTAGAGCTAAAGGTACATTTTCTTGGGGTGTGTTAAATGTATAGTAAGTAATTAATTACCAAATCATTAAACAAATGATGAGATTAGACAAATTAATCAATCCATGCAAAGGACAACTCATTCAACACCTTTACAACAAAATAACACTAAATCTTCGTTCAAGAATGATTTTAGAACGAGATTTTAGATAAAAGCAGTAAAAAATACGATTTGGAAAAAATTAAAAATTTCAATGTTTTCAAAAGCTTAGTTTGGAGACCAAATTAAAAGTAATTTTTGAGTCGTTCAGCGCAATTTTTTCGTTGGCAGCTAAAAGCCGATTCCAAACTCAAACGACACTGACCCTCTCATTCACCCTTTCTCCCTTTTACTTCTTAATCATTTAAAAATTGTAAACTGATTTTTATATTATATAATCTATTTTAATCACGTAGGTAATATTTTAGGTTTCGTAATTTCAAACATTTCAATTATGTCGTTTTTAACCGTAAATTAATTTGTTGGTTTCGTAATTTCAAACATTTCAATTATGTCGTTTTTAACCGTAAATTAATTTGTTGTATCGCATTTAATTAGTTTATTCACATCACTGACAAAATAGACCCCAATTAGAGAAATTATATCATAGGCCCGGCTCGCCACGTCATCCATGGTCCCAACCAATAAAAAACATTCATTTCATTAATTTTTTCCGTATCATCTTTTACCGAGTGAATCTACAATTGGTAAAAAGTGTTTTTTAATTTAATTTACAATAAATCTGAGTGAAGATTCACTCGGTAAAAAAATGACATGGAAAAAATTAATGAAATGAATGCTTTTTATTGGTTGGGACCATGGATGACGTGGCGAGCCGGGCCTATGATATAATTTATCCCCCAATTATGATTAAACGCATGGCCCGACTACAAGTAATCATATTCCATTCATTACCTCCCACGTGTCCTTTTTCGTTTAAATCCAATAAGAAACTGACACGTAGTAAATCCGTCTGTTTCTGTACTTTTGTTTTTATCTCAATAGCAGACCCGGACAAAAAGGCTGACAAGCCAAAACAGGCCGAAATAAATATAAATAAAATAAGTTCAGGGTAAATTCTGCATTTAGTCACTAGACTTTTTTATTGCGTTCATATTTCGACCAATCAACTTTAAATGTTTTTATTTTACCACTAAAATATTTAATTTCATTTTTTGATCACTTAGTTGTTAATCGTGTAGCCCAACGTTTGCTTGTTTTGTCATTTAACCCCCTATTCTTTCTTTTGGTCCAAATATGCCTCCAACGTTTCAATTTGGTCCAAATATGCCATCGTTAGATGGAAACTGTTAGTCAACTGACGTTCAACAACTGATATTGACTGGACTTGCCACGTATTAAGATCTGCTGATCCACGTCAAAAAAAATTTATAAGCCGTTGACCATCAGTTGATTGAAAGTTTACATTCAACATGGGCATATTTGGACCAAAAGTAAGAATATGGGGCCAAATGACAAAACAAGCAAATGTTGGGGCATAATTGGACCCAAAAAAAATATGAGGTCAAATGACAAAACATGCAAACGTTGGGTCAAATGACTAAAATTAACTGATAGTTATTTGATTATTTAAACAAACAAAATGACATATAAGTACATGATTATAATCGATGCTTGTTTGAATAGTTTATTAGTTATCAATATTTTGTATCTATTACCGTTCAAAAAAATATTTTTGTATCTATTAATATTAATTAGAATATGAAAAATAATTTTTTAATATAATAATACTAAGCATATTTGAAGATCTATATATTAATTTATTATTTATATAATTATTTTAAATAGAATTTAATTAATTATTAAATTTAAATAAAAATATAAATATATGAAGATGAAAAATTAAAATAGAAAAGATTAAATTTAGGTTATTTAGATATATTTGATAATTGTTAAGGCTAAAAGTGTCTTTATAACTATTATGTCAAACCGCTAATTTCAAAAAGCTCCAATTACTAGTTTTTTTTTTAAATTAGAGATTTCACTTCAATCCACTCTTGTGATATATTTTCGTCTATTTTTGTAGTAAATTTTTATATTTATATTCGTGGAATTTTTTTATGACATTCGGCATTTTCGGTTATTAGCAATCTTTTAATAGTTGAATCTTTTTCGCAATTCTTTTATAGATGCATTTATACTTATTTTGCGAAACAACTTATAAAATTGTTGGTTTCGCTTACGATTTCTACTTTAATCTTCAAATATGTAGGTGAATAAAAGCAAATTTTTTCACAATATTTCATCTCATCATATCATTGTAGTTTACTGAAAATGAGTTTAATTTTTTTTTAAATTTAACATATTTTTTATTTTATTTTTTAATAAATTCAGCTTATATACTTAGGCCATGTTTGGTAAAGAGATGTTTGGGCAAAAATTAGAGGTTTGAAGCATAATAGAGGTTTGACCAGTCAAATCCGCTAATATTGTTGTTTGGTAAACAACCGATTGAAAGAGCGGATTGGGGTGAAACCACTATTTTTTTTTTATAAAAAGCTCATAATAGGAACTTTTGAGATTAGAGGTTTGATATTAAAGTTGTAAAGACTCTTTTATCCTTACCAGTTACCAAAAATTTTAAAATAACATAAATTAAATATTTTCTCATCCTATTTACCTATTTATAAGCTAATCCTATTTATTTTTTTCTTTTTATTATCACATATTTATATGCGTATTTAAATTTATTTATTAATTAAATTATATTAAAATTAAAATAAAAATAATAAATTAATATATAAATCATTTGAATATGTTTAGAAAAGTTATATTAAAAATAATTTTATAGATCTAATTAATAATAATTAGATATAAAATATTGATAACTAATAAAATATTCAAACAAGTATTGAACATAATCATGTCTTTATATGTCATTTTGCTTGTTTAAATAATCTAACAGCTATCTGTTAATTTTACCAAATATTTTTATACCATTAGTTAATACAATCCGCTAATCAAATTAACTAATACAATCAACTAATGTAATGAATTTAATAAAATATAAGCATATTTTAACCCGCAACAATTATTCTATCAAACACCAACTTTATAAAGATGACTTTTCTGAATTCATACATCAATCAGGGGATGGGATGGTTTTCGAAGGGAATGCAATGAACATGATTTTGGTGGGTCTTTGGGGTTGGGTTCATAATTACAGAGAAAGAAAACCCTAACTTTTTTGACCTACTCTTCTCCCATTCACACTGCCATCAAGATTTTTCCAGATCTGTCTGCTTGAGTCTCTCAAAGGAACAAAGCCTGATGATGGGTTCTGGGTTGTGCTAAAGTTTCAGTTTTTATTCATATTTCTGGGTTCCTTTTTCTTTGTTTGCAGGTGGTTTCTTTCAAGCTAATAATGGTAAAGTCTGTCCTTTTATATGGCAAAAGAGAGGACTGACAGGAGAGAGTGAGCACACGCAGGCAGATTGTATGAATGATCACACCTTTGCCCGCCGTGTGCTCATTTTCTTCTGTCAGCCGTTGAATTCTGCTCTTCAACATGTCGTTCTCTCCCGAACTCTCCCATGGCAGCCTTTTCTTTCAGTATTCTATTTTTGCTCTTGTTTTTGGGAATATCGTTTTTGTAGCATTAAAATTTAGCAAGAATGGTTTGATGCTTTTGATGGTCCTATATCTCCCTTTGAAGGTACGCTTGAGTACTGTTCTCATGTTAACGGAATCCCACATCGATAATCTTGGGAAACCATGCAAGGTAATGAAAGAAAGACCTTCTCTTGGTTTGTGTTCATAGTTTCAATCTGGTTCTGATTCTGGGTTTTTTTTATCTTCTTCTTTGTTTGCTTCCTTCTGGTGCTCATGAGTTTTCCTCTTTGGTGTTTTTTATTCTGATTTTTGGTTGCTTTTGATATTAGGGGCTTGATCTGTTGTTATATTGGCTGCTTCCTTCACTGTTGTTGAGAATTCTGGGAACACATATGCACTCATCTTCAAAAATAAATGCATTATTCCCTTTAAATTGTTGAATCATTTATGGATTTTGCTTCGATTTTACTTTGTTTTCTTCTTTTTTGTTATGGTTTATGTCTTCATTTTGCAGAAACTCTTTGATTTTTTTTCTCTCCAGATTTTATGTGATTAATTGTGAGAATGGTAGTTAATCTACACAATCATGCCTTCCTCTATGTTGGGAAAGGAGAATTTTGAGGCTATACACTGATTCGATTTCGGCTATACTAACGTTTAACACTGGCTGTTGGTAAAAGAAGATGAATAATCACAAATCAGGACCATGAATTGATTTAGCATAGAATTTAGTGGGAATAATATGTATGTGTCACGGTAGCATTTCGTGAATTCATTTAAAACCGTGTTGTGGTTTTTGAAAAATTCTCTCATTTCGATGATTGATCGACCTTCATTATAAGGAGATGCTTGTAATATAGCTGTTTGAGCATGCATACTAATAACCTTTTGAGCTCACTGTTTAGTGATGATCAATGCTTTGTTCGTTATGGACGAAGCCAGGTCGGGAGTTTTGGTAACATCACCTACTTTGAGTTCATTGAGTTCGATTCGAGTGGCACTTTGTTGTTTGGTAATTTGTTGCCTACATTTTCTGCATATGCTGTTGCAATATTTTTCTTAGTAATTTCATAATTTAGATATAATAAGTACATAATTTATGGAGAATCGAATGAAGGGAGCATACTGATGATCATGCTAAGATGTGACTTTTGGTTGGAACTTGATAAATGAATGATCATTGCTCATACATATATGTTTAGATCTTGAAATTGTCACTCGATTTGAAGATTTAGTGTTTGAAATAGGGAAGAAGTTGATAAAATTTATAAAAGTGCCTGAGATCGATGCATAAATGGTTTAAAGTAAGCCAAGTTTAATTTGTTGCAAGTATATAATACTTTCAATATGTGAGAATGCTAGAGAGATGATATGTAATATTGCTAATTCAACATTATGCTTAAAAAAAGTTTGTTTAGTTTTATTTTGTAACAAAACTTGCTTTTAGTGGCGTTTTTAGTTTTTATTTCACATTGTTTAGTGACATTTGTAACCGCTGCTATAGTGGCAGTGTTTACCATTCCTTAAACACCTCTTTAGTATTTCATTTAGTAGCATTTTAGCAAAAAAATGCTGCTAAAGTGGCACAATTCCTTTTTCCTTGGCCACTTTTAGCGGTGTTTGATGAATTTGGTGGCATTTGTTCATTGAAATGCGTTGTTATTGACAATGATATAGTGGCATTTTTAGTGAAATGCCGCTAGGTGTTTGACATTAGCGACATTTCTTTGTTTCTTCAAGAAGAACCGTTGCTAGATCTGATATCTTCAAGCGTCTTCTCTCTTTGCTTGAATTTCGACCTTTCATGTCTTTTACTAACTGAACAACTTGTTTTGTAGATGATCGTTGTGAAGAAGTATACCACTCGGAACTACTTCCTAATTGGCTAGGCGACGGTGTGCCTAATAGAAAAATCGTTAGATTTAACAATCAACATAGGTATGTTTGGATTTGTAATAGAAAACTATAAAGGTAGGATTACACGAATGGTTTGAAATGCTTTGCCTGAACTTCCAATGAAAAGGTATGTTTTCCTTCAGGTGGCTGGTGTAAGGTTGAGTTAAATATGCCTTATATAAATTTATATTATTCTGTGGGAAAGTGAGAAAGCTGAAAAAAAATTGGAAGGTTTAAATTTTTGCAAGTTACCCTTACCAAGAAAGATGGATCGTTTTTAAATGAAAGTATCGAACAAATTGAGGCAAATTCTTTACTATTATTTTCAACTTAATGTTATAAACTCGAATGTGTGATTTATAATTTATTGTTATCTTTACAATTTGTAGGAGAAAGCAAAAGAAAGCAATTGCCATGTATCAATATGCCACCAAAAGGGGTTCATTTGAAGTTACTAAAACGGTAAGGAACAGTTGCGGCAACACTGTCTAAAGTATACTTTAGACGAAGTAATCGGCGGTATTTTCACAAGCCAAGGTGGTCAGAATTCGAGGGAAAGATATCTAGAATTTCAGTCACTTTAGGTACTTCTGTCACAGCCTCCTTTTCTTCTTGTGCTTTTTATGCAGTAGTCTCCAAATCCACTATCATAGGTATGTTTTAATGAACATTTTGATTAAATTATCGACAAAGATATAGTCGCTAAAACAGGTTTTGCTGTAGTGTTTTTGTTGGATTTAAACCATAACTCGACATTTCCGTTGTCTCTCCTTGTAGGGAATGAAATGAATCCTTCTTGTTCTCGAATATTTTGCTTTAAATTTGTTGTCTCGAGGCATGTTTATCGGCACTAAGACGCAATGGATCTCTCTTCGTAGTTTGTTATCATAATTACTTACCATAACCTTATCTTCAAGTGTTGGACAAAGTATGATCTATTCTTTTAATTCGGAAATAGAACTTATATGTTGTCAATGCTATTTCGAGTATCGTACAAAGGGTTCTTATGTTTCTGGGGAAATAATGTACTTTCAAGCTTTTCAAACCTGCAGATAAAAGATGCCCCGGAAGGCTCGAAATATGATTCGGAATCGAATGCACTAAAGATGAGGTTATATGATGTTGAATGTCCTATGTTGGTTATGGTTTTTCCAAGGACATTTGTAATGGGATGATCCATAAGTTCAGGAGTATGCCTAGACTATTTCACCTAGGTTCCGAGTAAGAGTCGGATACGAGTATGCTCGAAATGTTTTTGCATTCATATAGTTGAACGATATTACTTGTACTCGTCTTTATATGTATCTGACACGAATATATTCGAGAGAAAATGGAGAGTCTAGATTACTTGTCAATATGGGGGCATCTCTTTTTAATTTGAAAGCAGTGTAGTTTCCTATTACTTGTAGCCAATAATGTATCTGTTTCCATGAAGTTTGTGTTTCCCCAGTTTTCAGTTGTATTTACCTCTAAAGTCGCAGGGACGAAGCTAAGATCGAATCTCGATTTAACTTAATGTGTCAACATTTTTATTTAAAAAACAAATAAAAATATACATACAATCGTATATTGATTATTAATATACATATGTAACATATCAAGTAAAATAGTGTGAAATAAAAAAAATACATAAATGAATAACTAGCAGACATTGAAAGTTTAATTATGAAATAAAAAAGAAACATAGCTTAAAGAATAATTAATCAGTCAGAAAAGTTAGGGTCATAGTTTAATTTCATTGATTTCGAAGCTAATATAAGTGTTGGTCTCAAAATTAAAAATATTTGAATTGATTTTTTAAATTAATTATTATAATTAGGTCAATTTATCAATCTAGTCTTCTATTTGAGTACTAAATATCAGCAGCTTATGAGGCACACTCTTTTTTTAAAATACGGAATATAAAATGAAATACAATGTCACAAAATTTAATAAAGTTATTTTTTATTCTACTGTATTTGATCTAAATTGTAATATGAATTTAATTATAATATTTTAAAATTTGAAGATTGATTTAAAATTTGTGTGTTTGAATATGCCTGGGAAAATTGATTTTTTTATGATATTCGATTTAGATGATCGATCAATAAATCAAATATTAAAAATTATATAAAAAAATTAAATTTTAATTTTATTATTATTACTAATCCAAATAGCTAACTAATTGAGAAAGATGGAAAAGTAAAACAGTCGGCACAAACTCCTAGTTTTACTGCAGACAAATCAAGCGGGTGTCGAGTTCTCGGCGGCCGACGTCCAGACGATGTCTTTAAGCGCCGGCCGGAGCTCTTTACTGCAGAACTGATTGTACTCGAGTGTATCGCCGTTGTCTTTCTTAACTTCCACCACCAACAACGACGGCGTCACCGCGAATATATCAGCAGCCACCGCCAATTTCCCTTTCCTCCCGCATTCCTTACCCTGCAACCTCACCCTCGACTCGCTCTTCTTGACGCTGAACTTCACCGACTTGGCCACCTCCTCCAGCCTCGATATCACGCTGCTCGCCCGCTTCGTTGTCGCGAATCTCAACTCTTGTTTCTCTTCTCTCTTTTTCTCTTCGAACAACGGCGACAGATCGAACCCCTCCGACAAAGAAATGATGTGGAAGGCGTTTAACGTCTCGGGGTTCGGTAATCTGTCGCCGTTGAAAGATTCAAATTCGAACTCTTCCTTGGATTTAACAACCTTGGGGGTTGATTTTTTGAACCAGGATGAGTCCATGATCTTCTTGATGGTGATTCGGGTTTTCGGGTTCGGGTCGAGAAGCTTGGTGATTAGCCGACGAGCTTCAGGCGAAAACCACGGCGGACACTTGAAATCTCCTCTGTAAATCTTCCTATACATGATGATCAAATTATCGTCTTGAAATGGTAAGAATCCGGCGAGGAGAACATAAAGTATAACGCCGCAAGACCAAATGTCGGCTTTCGAACCGTCGTATCCTTTCTTCCCGATAACATCGGGGGCGACATACGCCGGTGTTCCACAACTCGTGTGTAATAATCCGTCTTGTTTCAGGTGTTCGGTAAAAGCACTGAGACCGAAATCCGTAACTTTCAGGTTACCATCTTCGTCTAGCAAGAGATTCTCTGGCTTCAGATCGCGGTGGTAAACGCCGCGGCTGTGGCAGAAATCGACGGCGGAAATTAACTGTTGGAAGTAAACCCTCGCCGTGTCTTCCTCCAGGCGGCCCTTGGCGACTTTGGAGAAGAGTTCTCCGCCGCGGACTAGTTCCATGGCGAAGTAGATCTTGGTTTTGCTCGCCATAACTTCCAGTAATTCGACTATGTTGGGGTGCTTCACCATTTTCATGACGGAGATTTCTCGCTTTATCTGCTCCATCATCCCGGCTCTGATTACCTTCTCTTTTCCGACGACTTTCATGGCGACGCTCCTCCCTGTCTGAACGTTCCGTGCATGGTAGACTTTGGCGAAGGTTCCGTAACCCAACATACGGCCGAGCTCGTATTTTCCGTGCAGCAAAAAAGGGTTATCTCTTTCAGTAGCCATTTCCGCCATTTTTGTCCAAGAAATACAACTCAAAGAAGAAGAAGAAGAAGAAGACAAAGAGAAGACTGAAAGCAGGAATGTGCTTTTTTGAAAGAAAAGAAGGGAATATTCACCCGTCTTCGACGTGCTTACGGTGGCTATCCCGGCGGCGGACGGAGCGTTTGCCGTGCCGGCAGTTCTCAGGCCTTTTCAACGGTGACCTTTTCATATCTCTGCATTCCCGGGCAACTTTTTGTTTTCTCTCTATTCCTAAAATATCAAGAGATTTTGCCTTTTTCTTTGCTTGTTTCAGTGCCCTATTTATACAACATTAAAATTCTTATTTTATTATTATTGTTTTATATTTATCTGAATATCTTATAAAATGCATTTTAAGTATTATTTATATAGTATAATTTTACGTGTAATCAGTAAATTAGTCAAAAAAATATTAAGTTCCACTTATCCGCTTAACAATTTAACATAAATTAATTTCATCGAGTCGAATAAAACTATAAAAAATAAGGTTTTTTTCATTAAATATAATATTATCATATTTTATGTATCAGATTAATTTTAAATGTTATCTCGTGTAAATTAGAATTGGAATAAAAGGGAAAAAATCCTTAATTAATGGGGATATATTTGATTTCATCATTCTTAGGTGTAAATGCCATCTATTTAGACATTACCAAAAATTCCAAATAAGTATATTTTTTTTGTTTGGGATAAGTATAATTAAGTTTTATTTTTATCATTGTTAGCTGTAAATATTGATATACTTATCTTACGAAAAATATCAATATTGTGATTTTTCTGAATGAACTGATATTTAAAGATTTATAATTAATGTGTTATTGTCTTTTATAATTATCTATATTTATCAATTAAATTTAAAGACATCTCATTTAATTGTTTTATATAAAGAGGTGGACTCTTTAGGTTTTTTTTCTTCATATTTTTAGATTTTGAATTCTTTTATTTTATTTTTTACAAAATAACTTTATTTTATGACCTTTAAACATCAATCGGTAAGTTTTAAAGCTTTTTTTATAAACATTTCTTAAAAAATAGATTTTCAAGTAAATAAAAATAGTTCATCTATATTGTTTAAAATACTTTTTCTACATGATAGGATAATTAAAATTAATTATAAATTAAATTCCGTTTGATTCAAGTAACCATGATTTACAAACTTGTGAACCATAAATTGTCTAAACACAACGATTCAGGTCGATTTTTGGTTTATTGATTTTGTTACTCAACCCTACTAAAATAGAACCATGACGAAAAGAGTTAGAAAAATTTAAACAAACAACTCGAAAAAATAAATATAAACAGCATTATCACAGTAGGCGATAAAGAACATTAACATTTAACACTAATATAAAAATATATAACAATAACAACGTATTGATAAACTGACTTTATCATAATTTAATCATTATCTTTGCCATCAAATTAAATACAAATAAAAAGTGTTCAAGAATATGTATAAATGATGAGACTTACTATTTATTTAAATTCAAATGAAGGAGGAATATTCGCCAAATAACATATATAATTAAGTTTTGTTAAAATGTCATAAAACTAAGTTTTAATTAGGGATGGCAAAAATACCCGGCCCCGACCCGATCCGAGGTGCCCCGACCCGACCCGACCGGGTATTTTTTCTAAAATTTCGGGGATCGGGGCGGGGCGGGGCGGGGCGTGAAAGACATAAAGTCGGGGCGGGGCGGGTTCGGGTATTTGCTAGAAATTTCCCGCCCCGCCCCGCCCCGATACATTTTTATATTTTTATATATATTTTTATTATATTTATAAAAAATATTATTTTATTTAAACACTTTTATGAGTTTTAAGCTATTTTTTGTTTTTATTTTGGTTCGTACTTATTGTAAAATTTTGTTAGATGTTGTTCAAGTTTTAATATATTCGATTTTAACGGTTAATGATTCAAGTTTATTCTTTTGAATATGTAGTTTAACATGTGGATAATTTAAAATTAGTTTTATTTTATTTTTTTATATAAGTTTGAAGTCCTTTGAAACTATAATTTGTGATTGTGGTGGAAGATTGGTCGAATCTAATATTTACCGTCGGCGAAAATTAATTTTTTTTTTATTTTTCGGGGCGGGTCGGGGCGGGGTCGGGTTTAAAGTTTATTATATCGGGACGGGTCGGGGCGGGTAAAATAATATTTTAATTCGGGGCGGGGCGGGGTCGGGTATAATATATTATAGGTCGGGGCGGGTTTGGGGCGGCCAAAAACCCGCCCCGCCCCGCCCCGTTGCCATCCCTAGTTTTAATAATATATTTCTTTAAAATAAATAAACTCATATATTATCATATTCAAATACTTTATACATTGATTAGAAAAAAATAAATAAAACAACAATTAATATTTTACATTGGGAAGCTGCAAATGAACTGTTTAGTAATGTTATTATAAAAAGAGTTAGTTGCACCACACGTCTTCAAACTATGTTTTTCATCATAAATTAATCTTCAAATTTTTAAACATTCTAATTTCATCTTCAAACCATTACATTTATTTTAAATTAGTCCCCAAACTTTTAAGTATTTCAGTTTCATCCTAAAACAACAAATTGTATTTTACATTAGGAAGCTGGTAATGAACTGTTTAGTGATGTTATTATAAAAATTAACTGAGTTTCAATCGAAGTTGGATAGGAGAGAGCATTCGATTTATTTGGTCAGTTTAATTGGTTATCTTATTGAACCGATTTAATTAATTACTATAATCTAAATTAGTTAACATGTAACATGCTTGATTTAAAAAGCTTAAATCAATCTAACTAAACAGATATAAAATTTAATTTACACATTCGATCGACTTATTCGATTAAACCGAAATCGATTTATTAGTTCGTATGCTGACCGGTTGTTTCTGGGTCAGGTTGTCTGATTCATAAGCTTTGGGTCCCAATTCAAGTCTCACATGTTCTACACTTGTATTTATCTGTCTTTATGGTTCAAAAAAATTTAGGGTAAACAACATCATTGGGTCACTAAATTATTTTCATTTTCCTATTTTGATCACTAAACTATTATTTTTAGTAAAATTGTCACTAACGTTACATTTGTTTTTTTTGGTCACTTGTCGTTAAAAAAACTCACGGAAAAACTAATAGTTTGGTAATCAAAACAGGAAAAAAATAATATTAGTGACCAAAATAAGAAGGAAAAAAAACATAACGTTAGTGACGATTTTACCAGAAAATAATAGTTTGGTGACTAAATAGAAAAGTGAGAATAATTTAGTGACCAGTAGTGTTGTTTACCCAAAGTTTATGTCTTTAAAATTTTCTGTTTCAACCTTTGAACTAATAGTTATAAACCAGTTTAATGAAATATGAATTATAGAATTATAAAATATAGTATTTGCTAATGCTATACTATTGATGGGATAAATTATATAGAGTTATGCATCAAATATCAATATTTAAATATAATTCATATAATATTATGTTTGGTCTAGTGAGATAAAATATTATTTTCTTAAGTAAAATCAGGAGTTCAAATTTTAGTGTTGTGAATGAAATAAATAGAATTGAAACGAATGCTCTTTGCGACGGAGGTACTAAGGGGGTGGGAGGGGGCCATGCCCCAACCCTAATATTTTTACTTTTTTATATATAAAAAATCTAAAAAATGGATTAATGTAAATTTGCCCACCACCTTTTAAATATTTATGTTTATCTTTCGCTTAACTTTTAATTTTGACTCTGTCTCTGTCCATAATGAGTCTATATTGTATCTATTCATAGCATAGAAATTCTTTACCCCTTTTGGTGCCTTTATTTATGCTCGCACTAAAAAATATGTTTAGAGTTTATGGTTTATGATTATGATTTAAAGAATTGAGGGTAGATGTATTTTAAAGTTTAAAATTTAAGGTTAAAATTTAGAATTTAATTTTTTTAGTGCGGCACCAAAAATAAGGTAGAAGATTCTTGTTCACAAATGGATCATGTACTACCTATATATAACCAAATTTAAGGATTTTTGTTAAGGATTTGACTTCTTTGTATCAATCATTTATGTTAAGAATAAAACGTTGGTTTTATTTTTTAGACTAAAAATAAATATATTAGTATATTTTATACTTAAATTTAAATATAATTTTAATTTATTAAATAAGAGATTTAGATTGATTTTTTTTGAAATAATAGATTTAGATTGTTTATGATTCTTTTAGATTGATTGAGATTGAACTTATTAAAAATCATAATATTCTTTAATAAAAAAACAGGTTTAATAAAAAAATGCATTTTTCATATTTTTTCTTAGAGTTTTACATTGGAATTTGGAAGGCACGAATTTTAATACATCGAATCAAGTCTGCTACAATGTATAAGTTCTGTAAACTGAAATTCATGAATCTAAAAATAGTTGAGGAGATACATATACATCCACTACATCAAAAACATATTTTTAGCGGCTTTTTCTAATTCTATAGCAGCATTTTAAAGCGCCATTAAAAATTCTTTCGGTACTTAAGAAAGCGTCGCAAGAAATATTGTTGAAACCAGTACGGCAGCACTGCAACAGTTTGTAGTGTTTGTATGTAAAAAACGCAGCAACATGTCAAAATATATAGCAGCGTTTGATATCAAAGATGTAAAAGAACAAAGATCGATATAAAGTGTGTAATAAATTTGCTGCACAAGTTTTTTTAATAGTATAACGGTGATTATAAGATAGTATTTATTTATGAATATTTTTTAATTTTTTTACAAAATATACATCTTATAGACATTGTGGTTGAACTCGAATCTTTTATGATAAATAACATTTATTTTTTTTACTAAGACCACCTAATCAGTTTAATTTAGTACAGAAGTTAAGACAAAAGGAAGAAAATGATGTGAGATTTGTTATCGAACAATAATTGTGACTGTGTCGGTATGTATAAAGCTCACAATATTTATCCAACTGTGTTCGTCCGTCCACAGGTTTTCCAAAACCAACCAGAAACTAACTATTGGCTTCTTTGTTTTTATCTTTCACAATCTAGACTCCATAGTTTTATATAGTATATATATATGGCAAAATGACAAAAGATGTTTCTAACGTTTGCATGATTTGTCATTTGGCCCCTTATTCTTTTTCTGTGTCCAAATATGCTCCCAACGTTTGTTTGTTTTGTCATTTGGCCCCCTATTCTTTCTTTTGGTCCAAATATGCCCCCAACGTTTCATTCGTAGTTCAAATATGCCCCCAACATTTCAATTTGGTCCAAATATGCCCCCGTTAGATGGAAACTGTCAGTCAACTGACGTTCAACAACTAATGCTGATTGGACTTGCCACGTATTAAGATCTGTTGATGTCACGTCAAAAATTTTTTAAGCCGTTGACCGTCAGTTGATTGACAATTTACATCCAACATGGGCATATTTGGACTATGAATGAAACGTTGGGAGCATACTTGGACCAAAAGAAACAATAGGGGGTCAAATGATAAAACAAGCAAACGTTGGAGGCATATTTAGGCAAAAAAAAGAATAGGGAGCCAAATGACAAAACATGCAAACGTTGGGGCATCTTTTATCATTTTGCCTAAATATATGTATTTATATTCACTTACAATAAGAGACATTACTTTATAGTTTTATATAGTCGTATACCGTATACGTTTCTATTGATTAATATTATAATTGGACCATCATTTTTTTAATAGAAAAGAGGCTTAAGTGAAGAACTAAGAGACAACAATAATTATGTAGGGAACTAAATACATTTTTTATTATTAATGAATTGGTATAAATGGTAAGTAATTTAATACTACTTAAGCAAGTCTCGAATTTGAGGTCTTGGTATGCAGAAAATTCTGGTTGAGAGACTTACTCACTAAAACCAGGTGTGTAGCGTAGGTTAGTCTAGATTAGTCAGGGCAAAGCCCTTAAAAACTAGAGGACAACAAAAAGAATACATTCTTTGATTAGATCACAAATTGGTACTAGAACATCATCATCGAAATTAATTGAAATACGAAAAGGTCGTTAATATGGTTATTAAATGATAGGATAACGAAAATTATAATGATTATTAAATGTGCAACAATGTCCGTACTGCAGGGACGAACCAAGCAGGCGTCGGTGTAAAATTTTCAGACGAAATAAATCAAAATTCGAATTATACACTCTAAATATTTTAGTATATAAGTTAAAGGTTATCGACTCCCAATCGATCAGATCAATTATAATCGCGAACAAAAACAAAATAGACATAAATTATTGTTTTGGGAAACAAGTTACAATACTAACAATCCTTTTTTTAATATAAAATTAGAGAAGTTTTTCATGGAAGTCTTTTTTTTTTGTTTCCTTGTGCTTTGCATACGTAATTAAGCACGAGTATGTTTCTTATGTGTTAGACGACGCATTGGACTTCAAATGCATAAATGTTTTTTAAAGGAAAACACAAATTCAACGTAAATTATTCTATTTTTTAATTAATTTCAATTAATTAACATCTGAATTTTCCAACACGACAAAAGTATGGGAGGCTAAGACGTGACATGAACTTTGGACATTATATAGTACATAAACACATTCTAGGTATATAATATTAATTTTTTTACAACAATTGTTAGAGCAAGTGATTAAATTTTCCGCTAATCTCTTTCTCCCCTTTTTATGTTTTGAGTTCAATATCCAGCAAGAGCATTTCTTGCTTCTCTTCTCTTAAGGGATGTCAACGGGAGAAGGAAAGAAAAATACTCTTGCTGGATATTGAACCCAAGACCTAAGGAGGGGCGGAGATGTCAACATGAGGCTTAATCACTTGTTCTAAATATAACATACTCAAATCATTAAAAATGATCTGGGGCTAAGTCTACCAAAAAAGTCTAAACTGAAAACATGTAATCCCGAAGAATGTGAAGAAAAAAGATTGAACCTTCCCTTGAATACGTCATTCTTCTTTTATAGAAAAACTAACAACCATCATGAAAATTTATTTTTTTTCTTCGAAATAGACGTTATATTGATGTATGAGTGGAAATCAAGAAAATCAATCTCGCATTTTGTTTCGCTAGCAGTTTTGATTGCATCGACAAACTACGAAAGAGAGAATCAACCCATATTAGACACAGACCTTCCATGATCAAAGTGTGCGTTGTGATGATCACTACACAAACGTCAGATTGCTATAAATATAGACAAAAAACACGCCACAAGACATAAGAAAAATGTGTCATTGAGGAAGACGAAAAAATGCAACAAGATGTACAAAAAAAGACTAAAAACAAAAAAAATAAACAAATAAAAGAAAAAGTCATACGACGACACTAAAGCCGTCGTCGCTCGTCGAAGGCAGACTTAGAAGGAAAAAACCACCAATTGAAAATTTTTAACTTTAAAATTTGTGACCAACGTTTAATTTTTTAAAAGTTTAAAGAACGTGGATAGAGTAAACTCGATTCTTTAAATAAGGTTAGAGATTTGAATATTGGCGTTGTAGATCGAGTAAACTCGGTTAGAAAGGTCACTTCCATAACGAGTCTTTACAATACCCGACCCGAAATAGTCAACCAATGAATAGAATACCGAAAATTATAAAAAGGCTCATCACTAGAGCAAGAATTATTGTTTAATAATTGAATAAAGAAAGATCATAGATTCGAATATTGACCTTGTGAATAGAGTAAACTAAGTTTGAAGGATCACTTCCATAATGGTATTACAACACCCGACTCGAAACAATCAGCCAATGAATCAAATATTAACGCTAAATCTCTTAAGTAATGTCAAAAATTCGAATATTGACATTGTGAATAAAGTAAACTAAATTAGAAGGATCACTTCCATAACGAGTCTTACAATATCCAACCAGAAATAATCAGCCAATGAATGAAATACCGTTGACTATTAAAAAAATAATCAAATGGAGTTATACTTGTTAGTATCCAATAGGTCACGGTCTTTATCAGCAAGAGACAGACAGCAAAATCACTGGATTTTTTTTTATTTTTTATTTTTGCATTGGAATTTCATGGTGACTCATTAATTCCAGATATGTTTCTTGATGAACTTGAATTCCCCCTTTGAAATTGGATGCTTTTAAAACAATATTTATGAGGCTAAGATTCGATGAAGTGAACAAAATCTCCAGGAAACAAGGACTGTTTTGCCTTGATTGCAATGCGACAACATTTGAAAGACAAGTGGAATGTTTGTAAGGAAACTTGACCAACATCTCTTGTTGATAAGATGTGAATTGGTTGCTCAATTCAACACTTGATAAGCATTGTTGTGTGGGGGTGTGCTGATTAGGATCTAAACACCATTGTTCTTTCTTATTTATGAGCCACATGGAAAATTTACACTAAATTAGGCTTTTTATTTATGAAAATTTAACCGATACGCGACTACACAGTCCTTTCTGTTTTAGGGGTTAGAGATTTAGTTTAGCGTTTAAAGTTTACGGAGAATTTTGGATTTTAGGGTTATAGATTTAGATTTTATTTTTCAAAGAGTAAATATGCATGCTTGTGTAATTTTTTTACACAACATGTATATCGAAAATTACTCTTACTTTTTGTTAGCGTGACTAACGAACATTAAAAATTATATAAATTACAAGGATTATAAGATTTTTTTTATAAAAATGTATACAATTGTAATAAGAATTATTATTCTATACAGTGGAGGTGGAAAATAATGTTTTCATAAGCAGGATTATTTAAGGGTTTAGAATTTTAATTTAGAGTTTAAAAGTTAAGAGTTTAGGTGATAGGGTTTAGAATTGAAGGTTCATGGTTAGAATTTAAGGGTTAGAGTTTTACGGGTTAAAAATTCAGATCTTTGCTTGAAAATAGGGATGCTTGTATGAATATTATTTGCACTTGTAGTGCATTAAATATTCACCTTTGTAATAATTATAAAATTGTGAAAATAAAAAATATTTAAAATAAAAAATATTTGTTAGGAAATTGAATTCAAAGAGATTAAAAACTTTTATGAAAAGAACTTATTTATCTGATTTATTTAACGACACATTTGAAATTCACTTGCAACGTATTTTCATCGATGTAAGATTACTAGAGATTGAAGGTACCAATGGCACCAATTGGTTTATTCAATTCTTCATTCCTTTTAGTTTATTTTTGACTAAATTTAAACCACATGTTCGTCAATTATTGTAGATTATTTATGTAACTCCGGTTTCTTTTTTGAAAATAAAATCTCTCCTTTTTGTAATTTAGTTTCTCAAATTTTTATTTTATTCAATTTGGTCCTCTTATTGTAGTTCTTGCAAATTGTTTCCTCCCAATTAGTCTATCAATCGATGAAAATATTGTATGACCCTTTTCAAACCCCATATTTTCCTTGGATGAAAATGAAACAACCAACAAACTTTTTAAATGTTACTAAAATAAAGCTATGTATGTTATAATTTATGGATAAATATTCTATACACATGCGGTGGAAACTGAAAGTTTCCACAAGCGCCTTAGTTTTAGGGTATAGGGTTTATGGGTTTAGGTGTAGGGGGTTAGAATTTAGAGATAGTTGTTTCAATTTAAGGTTTAGGGTTATAATTTAGAATTTATAGGTTAAAACCTAAATCCTCACCATATTACCCTAAAAACTAAACCCTAAATTATAACCCTAAACCTTAAATTGAAACAACTATCTCTAAATTCTAAACCCCTACCCCCTATACCCTAAACTAACTCTCTATACCTTAAAACTAAAGCGCTTGTGGAAACTTTCAGTTTCCACCGCCAGTGTATAGGATATTAATCCATAATTTATATGTCAAATTCTGGTTTTTGTTCCTTTACTAATTACCACTTGAGGCTATTATTAATGTTATTCTTTAGTACAAATAGTTAACACCTTAAAAAATTCTATTTATCAATTAGATTTGTTATAGTGTTGGTGATTTTATACTAAGACGTGACATTTATAATAGTAGGAGAGTCATACTAATTTGTACATAAATTTAAACAATTTAACTCTAAATTTTCAAATAAAGCTTGAATAATAACACAGAATTTGTCAACTCAACGAGCTCAATTTTTTTTGACTCAACTCTATTAAATATTCTCTTCTAAAACTCATCATAAATAATTAAAAAACTGACCGAACTGAACCAACTCAAGCCTAGATAATGTATATTAGAAGAGTGAACAACGTTGAATAAATGTCCACCAACAACTCTATCTTAGCTTCGGGAGCATGTCGGGTAGATATAGTTTTCCCACGGACATGGAATTCATGTTCAATCATTCAAAAGCGTGAAGCAATCCACGTGCATGAACTTAGTGGTTTCAAATAGCAGGTATGCTTATTGTGAGAACTAACATGTTTTTGTACGTTATTTGCGCGGAAACGTACTGATTTCGGTTACGACTTAAAATGTTACCTAATTTGTAAAAGTTTTGATTATAAACTTTAAATGTTATAGACAACGTAATAATTTCGGTTACAACCGAAAACCGCCGTTTCCAGCCCCATATTCTGGTATTAATTGAACAAAACCTAACATTCCCTGGGAAATTATATGATGCTATACGATTAAGGCCCAATCATGTGAATAGATTTTATTTTTTTGGATTGATGTGGGCTTGGGCTCTATTAAATTTACAATTTGGATATTGAATTAGGGTTTGGATTAATTGGATCTCAAATATGTTATTATTTTTCGAGTTAATTGCACCACACGTTCCTAAACTATGATCTCTATTTTAAATTGGACCCTAAATTTTAATCATTCTAATTACATCCTCAAACTATGACCTTCATTCAAAATTGGTCCCTAAACTTTTTGAACATTTTAATTTCATCCCCAAATTACCAGTATATACTAATCATAACATATGTTAATAAAACTATTTTGTTAACTGTCATGAAACACTTATGTGTATTATGTAATAATATGATGTGGTATAAACAATAATTTGAAGATAAAATTAGAATATTCAAAAAATTAGAGACTAACATAATTTAGGGATAAGAATAGAACATTCAAAAGTTTAGGGGCCAATTTAAAATGAGAGTTACAATTTGTGAATGAAATTTTAATATTTAAAATTTTAAAAGTAAATTTAAAATGAATATTATAATTTAAAAACGTGTGTCACAGATTTTCTTCACCGGGAGAGACCTTATATTCTGGAAACATTTACTAAATTGTTATCCTCATGATATTGTCTCTAACATTCTTAGTCCCAAAATTATATTTTTATTGATAAATTATACTCCGGGTCACTTAATTATATAAATAAGGATGGTGAGAAGATGGGATGGGTTTTTTTGTCATAATTTAAAGGTTTTAACATGTCCCCAATTCGTATTGAGTTTAATATATTTTATACTCGATTTTACATAATAAAAACATAACTCAATCTCGACTTGATTCGTAAATTTTAACAAAAAAACTCAATTAAACTCGACCTGCGTTGAAAAAATAAAAAATATTAAATAAATATATATCAGGTCGGGGCAGGCGAGGAATTTTTATCCTAAACCCGAACCCGACCAGTCTCAACTCAATTCTTTCTAAAACTCACCTCATCTCGTTCCAAACCCGAAATTCAAAAAAAAATCAAACGGTATAAGACGAGACACATTGTATTATAACCCTAACCTAAATCCTCACCATGTTACCCTAAAACTAAACTTCAACTTATAAATCCTAAATTATAACCATAAACCTTAAATTTAAACAACTATCCTTAAATTCTAATATCTTACACTTAAACCCATAAACCATATACCTTAAACTAACTCCTTATACCCTAAAACTAAGGCACTCGTGAAAACTTTCAGTTTCTATTGCAATTATATAGGATATTAATCCTAATTGTTTTATTAAAAAGACTTAAAACATTCGAGAAGAACATCGTACAAATTTTAAGTTTTTTTTTTGTAATAATTACAATTTGTCTCATCACTCAGAAATTCACGTGGAGCGTTAATAGACCCCCCGATTTTGTGACACATTAATTTCTGGTGTCGGGGAATAAGAATCCAAATAAATTCCACGTCTAATTCTGGATTTAGTCCCTTGACTATATTAAAATTACTAGATTTTAATCTCTATTTAATTTGACATAGATTATTCTCCTACTTTTTTTGGGGATAATCTGTGATAGTCTCCTACTTTAATAGTGTTATTAGTGTATTCAAATTAATAACATTATTAAAACGATGAAGTGAAATTCTTTTTAATAATTTTAAGCATTCAGATGACATGCAATTTTATTATTATTAAACACAGTTGATTTGATTTCATAATACTTTTTTGATAAAAAAAATACGAGGAGTTAGCGGAGGTCAGCCCTTTTAAAATGGCTAATTCTTAGTTTAACCCTTTTAATGTTTAAAGATTTTATGTTTAGATAATGGGAAAATTACATTGTCACCCTAAATGATAAAAATTAAATTTAATACATTTAAAAATCATAAAATTATTATCGAAACAACGAAAAAGTTTCATATTAACCTCTTCAACACTCTTAAGAAAAAATCATAGCTTCACCGTTGATTGTACATAGGAGTGAATATTCGATCGAGTCAAGTCGAGTAAATTTTTTTGAGTTAGTCAAGTTAATGAGTCTTATTTCATAACTCAACTTTATTTAAATTTTTTCGAGTGGTTTAGAGCTTATGAATTTGAATCGATTTGTTTAAGTTTCTGTTCAAATTTATTTGTTAATATTTATAATGTTATAGTACTAATTGGTTCAAATTTAAACAATTATATATATATATATATATATATATATATATATATATATATTTCTTCATTTTTTAACATGCGATATACATATGTTAATAAGGCCTTCATGGTAGGTTAATCGTATCGTTTAGTCTAAACAACTCGTTAACCGTTATAAAGGTTATTGAATTTCGGTAATCGTAACCTAATCGTTAAGAAACGGTTAACCGTTTTAACATTTAGTGGTTAACCGTTTTTAATGGTTCGATTACATGTTAACCTATAATATATTACATTTTTGTTCGGGTATTCACCGATTCTTTCAAGAATAATGAAATTATCTCTCTAATAAATATTATATTATAAGAGGCATCAAGATTTGAAGCAACCATTCTTGTGAACAAAAATATGTATGAATAATTTAATAACGATTAACCTATATATTAACCATTAACCATCAATTTTAGAATTTCGGTTAACCGAAACCAATTAGCTTTAACATTTCAGTTAATTAACCTGTTAAATGTAACAATTACACTAGTTAACATTTACAGTTTAATATGCACACTCATATATATCAGGCAGAGTTTAAGTACTTGACTCGAATTTGAAAATTGATTCAATAGATACTAAAAATTTCAAGTTATTCGAGTCAGTTTTAAAACTCAAACTTTATTTGAACTTTTTTCGAATAGAGTTTTGCTCTCCCCTTTATGATGAATTAAATAGAATTCCGGAATATTAAAAGGACTAAAATCGGCATTAGACCTAAAATACAGCATCGAAAAATGAAAAGTGGGGCCGGGCAGCGGGATGAAAGAGAAAGAGTCAATGGTCAACAAAATCAAGGGCAGCTGAAGTAACGGAGGAATCAACGGTAGTATCGGTTACACAGAGAAACCACCTGGGAAAGTAAAGACGAGTCAATTCAAGTCAAAGAAAGACACTTATACCCCTCTCTCTTTCTCTCTCTTTAAACCAAACCCCCTTTGCATTTCTCTCTCTCCAAATCTGATTCCGATACCGTTTCGCCTTATAAATATCATTAAAACGACACCCGCAGTTCCCTTTTGAGGGAAAATCGGGAGGCATGGCGGATGAGACCGAAGCGCAGCTGATGAAACGACACGAGGAAAAGCAAAACGACGATTCGGAAGGAGGAGAGGATGAGGAAGAGGAAGGAGCGAGTCGAGTTAACGAGTCGGACAAGGCTGGAGTGGCGCCGTCGAGTGATGCTGAGTTGAAAGAGTCGCAATTGGAAACCCTAACGAATGATGATCATCGTGAGGGTAAGGCTTTTTTTATTATTGAAGAATTCCGTTCATTTCCCCCCTATTTATTTAATGAAAAACTCGCTGCGCGGTGATCTCTCAGGGTTGCAGGAGAATTCTACTTCGGAATCGAAAGGAGTAGCTGAATCTGAGGTTTGAAGTTTACTCTTTAACTGCTCTGTTCATTTTTAGACTTCCGTTTATATTTCTTATTTTTTGAAAATTTGCGATTATGATGTTTTTATCGTTCTTACTTTTGATCTGTTTGCCTGAACTTCACACTTTTTCTTTGTGTTTTCCGATGAGGAATTTGGTTCCTTATTGGTATTGACTATCATACGGATTTCGTGACACTGTTTTGGGGAATTCTATTTTTTTTAATATGAAGCTAAAATTAGATTTTGTCTATGGATGGTGTAGGGATCGACGACTTTGTTGCCTTGAAGGTTTTTCCTTTTACGCTATCTTTGCCTTGAAATCTCAAATATATTATTAAATAATGTACTTTGCACTTGAAATAATGTGCTGAGGGCGGCACTGTTTCTCTGTTTAAGTAAATATTCTTTGTGTTGCACTGAATAGCCAACAAGGTCTTGTAGGAAATGAATGAGTTAAGGTCATTGGAATTTGCAAGATTAAACATCACACCTCCCTAAATGGATATGTATTCACATGAACTCACGCACACCTTTGGTTCAACTGTCAAGTATGCTTCTTGTTTGTGGAAGTTTTCGTATTTAGAAGCCAATTAAGACCTAATCTACTAAGGATTTTTATCTTTTTTTGTTGTTGCAAATTTGAGGGTCTTGTGCATGAATTCAAGTGTCGAATTTATTTTTGATATAAAAGTGAATGCTAAAGGATAAAGCTTTATCATCTTTCATGTTAAATAGATGGCTAAAGGATGTGAAAATCATTTACCCAAATATTCAGTCAGCCTTGTCAATGCTTTGCCAGTTATAACTTCAAATTTTGTTGACTTAATCTTTTGGTGATGATATATGTTGTTCTTCGAGTTAGAGCATTGAGTGAGTTACTGAGTTCTAAACCATCAGAATGATGGGGAAGATCCATGTGGTCATCAATTCCCGTAGGACCTGCATATCTTGTCACTTCTTTTTCTCCTAGAGAAAACAAACTTAAAAAATAATATAAATGAGAAAGGACATGTGTACAATTAACTTTTTCTGTGATTGAATTGTTCTTTCATTGAGTTCTTTGTTTAATATTCTTTAGGAGCAAGTTAAGATAGCCCACCAGGAATTGCCTAATTTGGCTTTCCAGGATGCAGAATCTCTGAAACAAAATCTGCTCCAATTATCTGTTGTGCCAGAAGATTCACCAACTTCTCCAAAACAAAATTTGCTCCAATCATCTGTTGTGCCAGAACCTTCACCAACTTCTCCAAACCAAAATTTGCTCCAATTATCTGTTGTGCCAGAACCGTCACCAACTTCTCCGAAACAAAGTCATTCAGATCAGAAGGTTAATAGCGCATACCTTCCAGAAGCAAACCAGCAAAGCCCTTCTAATCTTAAAGTGGTACCCTTTGTTCCCAATGTGAAGACACCAGTGTCTGATGGTTACAATTGGCGTAAATATGGTCAGAAGCAAGTGAAGAGTCCAAAAGGTTCTCGAAGCTATTACAAATGCACATTCTCCAATTGTCTGGTTAAAAAGATAGAATGCTCTGATCACACAGGCCATATAATAGAGATTGTTAATAAAGGCATACATAGTCATGAACCACCACGGAAAAGTAACTTTACAAGGGAAAGTAAGGTTTTATCATCTGCTGTTCCTGTTTCAAGGAATCTTGTCACAGAACAGCCTGGCAGAATGCCTAATGATTCCGATCCTTCTACATCTTCTAAAGAATCTTTACCAGAAACAACTGTAAATCCAGAAAGAAAACAACAGTGTTCAAGTGGCTGTGATGGGAATGGTGACATGCAAATGGAAGAGATTTTGGGTGAAGCTGAGCCAAATAAAAGGCAAGCTTTTCCATGAATTTATCTTTGCCTTTTTCCTCCTCCATGACATATGTCTAGTGTATATTATTAATGGAAAAGCCTTTATGCTAACCCAGTTTTGATAGTTTCTCATTTTCTTGATATCCAGAAGGAAGAAAGGGGATGCAGTTTGTTCTGGTTCTGTTTTAAAAACTGGGAAAAAACCTAAATTGGTGGTGCATGCAGCTGGTGATGTAGGAATCTCTGCCGATGGATACAGATGGCGAAAATATGGACAGAAAATGGTGAAAGGAAATTCTAATCCCAGGTGCTAGTTCCCTTCTCAGTATCATTTTAATAAAGGTTTTATTGTTTTTTCCTTTAAACCATTGCTAAATGCGTGCGACTGTTCAGGCATATGTGGCTGCTCGGTCTACTTGTACTTATCATTGTTATACTTTGTAATGGTGGTTACTTCTTTCACATCTGTTGTATGGGACCCACAAGGTTTACTGTATTAACTTTACCATTCATTTGCACCATGGATTTTGATGACAATTAATACTAAAAAGTTCCAGTGGTCTGTCCTTGCTTTTGGTAATGATTTACTTAGTGCTTTTAGTGTGCTTGGCAAAGCCATGTAGGTTCATTTTATTTTGCAATGTTGTGCTATATTTGTCTAAACATCTCTCCCAAACCATTATGATGCTTCGAATGAGGCTATGAGACTGTTCTTTCGAGGATGACCAATTTGGTAGTATACTAGCCCATTCTTAAACAAAATTGTTAGTTCCTTGAATTCGTATTCGTTCTTTTGGTTTTATTCTGATCTTTTAGTTGATAATGTTTCCTAGGAACTACTATAGATGCACTTCTGCCGGATGTCCTGTTCGTAAGCATATTGAAACAGCTGTAGATAATATAAATGCCGTCGTTATAACATATAAATGTGTTCATGACCATGACATGCCTGTACCAAAGAAGCGACACGGCCCTTCAAGTGCTCCTCTTGTTGCTGCTGCTGCTCCTGCTTCTATGAACAACTTGCAACTTACAGTAGCCAATGGAGCACAAAAGCAAGCTACATCAACCAAGTGGTCAGTGGGTACAGAAGGTGAATTGACTGGTGAGGCTGTAGAACTTGGAGGTGAAAAGGCAATGGAATCGGCTAGAACGCTTCTGAGTATCGGATTCGAAATCAAACCATGCTGAACTTATTCGGACCAGTCATGTCTTTATCTATATATTATTGAAATGGCCATCGGTCAGGTTTGATTTGTCCTACTTTATTGCTCTAGTTTCTGGTGAGGCTGTATATTTTCTGTTGTATTCTCTCTCAATCTGTTTGGAACAAGGTTATTATAATAGTGGAAACAATATAGATTTGGTTAAGAGCACAACCATGCAAGTTCGACGGGTAACGACATTTAAATGCTCGGTTCGGATTTCGGAAGGCGGTTGTCTTTATCGTAGAATGTTATGCTCGATGATGTTGCTATGAATCATTGCCTTTTTGTTTTAATGGTTAAGGGAGAGACTTCAATTATGGTAGAAAAGCATCTACTGGTTGCAGACCAAAGGCAAAGCTTTACAGGTTGGAGTTATAGGCTTTTTCAGACAAAAGCATCCATCAAGACATTATTATCCCAATAAAAGAAGGAACCATAATTACCTTGCATCATTGGTAATATCGGTGTCCTACAAAACAAGACAAGAGTCCTCCCCTTGTCCCTTAGGACACTCCAAGAATTTGCATCTAAACCATTACTGCCGTAGATTTTTGGGTAATTATTCGATACACAAACGGTAAAAATAAAAAGTTTTTACAAACCCCTTAGTTTTAGGGTTTAAGATTACATTTTAGGATTAAAGGTCGGGGGTTTAAGTTTAGTGGTTTAGAATTGATGGATTATGGTTGGAATTTAAGGGTTTGAGTTATAATTTGGGGTTTATATGTTATATTACACTAAACTTTAAACCCTTACCTCCAAACCTTAATCATAACCCTAAATTATAATCACAACATTTAATTTCTAAACACTAAAACCAAGACGTTTGTGAAAATATTTTGTTTTTACCGCTCGTGTATTGAATATAAATCCAAGATTTAATAGCAAGTCTGGTTTCCAGAAGCCTACACAGCTCTTGATGCTGCTGGTTTACGCTTTCTAGCATTATAAAAGATGATCTCTAATTACCTTTCCGAAAAAAAATGAGTTAATCTCAGCCACTCATTTTTCTTATCCAACGGTCTAAAAAAAGTAAGGAGTTAATCTCAGCCATCCATTTTTCTTATCCAACGGTCCAAAAAACGTATAAAACTTAAAGAATTTTACACTATGTAAGTTGATCCTAACCCTTCCAACAATACAATCAATGTTCAATATAAATGTCGAGATTCAAGCTTGCACAAGATTGAAGCCATTGAGCATTTTTGGTCTCACTTAGTCAGTTGTATAATCATTTTTGAAGAATGACTCACAGGCACATTCATGTCTTCACCAGTTTAGTGGAAATTTTGATTTACTCTTTAGTGGAATCTACAATCTAGAAAAATTCATAGATGCATGAGTATTTCATGGAAATTTTACAACACAAACCATCTTTCATTACTACCCAAAGAGTAAAGAGTAGTGTTGTTGGTCAACGTGGTAAAACGGATGATTTAGCCATCAGCCAACATCATTCCGAGGAGAAACTCAATTCGTCGATAGCTATCGATAGTTCTGATCCGATCCTGTTATCGGCTTTTTTCTCTTCGTGCCCATCTTTAATCCCATTCTCTTCTTTTCCTTCTGCTGCTGTTATACACTCCTGGAATCTGAAACAACTTGTGAGATGGTCGTTTGTTATTCCAGCCACTTGCATGAATGAGTAGATTACCGTCGGCCCCACGCTTCGGAAACCTCTTCTTACTAGATCTTTGCTTATGACATCTGCTTTTGGAGTTTTAACCGGAACCTGGCGAGGATATCTGAACCGGCTAACTATAGGCTTGTGGTTCACGAAACTCCAAATATACTCGTCGAATGACCCAAACTCATTTATAACCTGGCATCATCAAAACCTGCAAAAAGTTAGTTTCAATGATAATCAAAGTCACCATGGAGAGTGCAAATGATGAGAACAATATAACCATCAGGAATATCGGTTGAAAACACGCCCAGAAGTCGTGTACACGACCAGAAGTGTGCTATTATCCTACAAGGTAAACTAAAATATCAAAGCTTCCACTATGTAAAACAACTTCAGTAGAGCAAACTTTTGTCATATTCCAATATGCGGCTCGAAGGCAAGGTCGAAAAATGGTGAAAAGTAGAATGAGAATCTACCTTAGATATTTGGCGTGCATTCTCGACAATAGCCCGCAGCTTTAGTTCTGATAACAAGGAACTTGCCAAGCTACCAGGTGCTACTAACTTCTTCTCATTTAGCTTTGATACAGCAACAGGATCAAACTCCATAAAAACTTCCCTGCATAAAAGACACTTCAGAAGTAAGTATGCATATTCGGTGGAGGTAAGACGGAGATTCTGCGGGAACAATACCTAAATATCTGTCTTTTGCTTAGGATAGCAGGCCAAGTAAGTTCAGACAATGCACCTGAAAGTACAAGCAGCTCGAACAATTCCCTGCACGTGGAAAATAATATCAACCAAACTATTCAGCGACTGAAATTTATTTTACCGGAGAGCTAGTTAGTTTAATTAGTAACCAGATACAGCCAATATTGAGATAACATACTTGTCATCATGTACAGGAACTCCCCACTCCTCATCGTGGAAGGCAGCATAACTCGGATCTGATCCCAAAATCAAAACGAAGTCAGCAGAAAGCATGATCAAATGCCTTCCTCTGGTAAATGTCATAGAACAACTCATTGATGACTTGAAGTTTTAACTCAAAACAAAATGAGATAGTCTGATATACAGTCTTTCAATTCGAATATAACGCCTGAACCTCTAAATGTGTAACTAATTTGCATAAATACCATATATGTACTGTCTCATAAATGCGCAAAACTTATAAATATCATGTATTTAACTTAGCAAGCTTCTGTGGCTAATAATGCAGTTGAAAGCAGCATAGGAAGAAAATGTTCACATAGATACACAATTGAATCAGGTTAAGTCGCACACACCTGTATTTGGTGTCACCCAAGCACATCTCTTCTTCTGATGAGAATTATCGGGTGGTGAATCCAAACCACCGTCGGAAACAACACTTCTTGGCTTTGATGCGTACGACTTCCTCCTACTTCCTACACTATATGACCGGATTAACCTGCCAGTGGATGCTCTACTATGAAATGAATCCGTGGAAGCATCCGATGAACATGAAGCATTTAGTGACAAATTAGATTGTAACAACTGCTCATGCCGACGAAGCATGGAAGAAACGCTAGCGGAATGCGTCTTTGGAGAAAGTGAACTAACAGTAGATGATGGAAGGGCTTTTTTCTCCTCTGCTACAGCGATCTCAACCGTAGACTTTTCAACCTTTCTCAAAGGCTTTGAAACTGGTTTTCTTCCACTCAGTGAACCTGCCTTGTTTCCTGCAGGTCCCAGTACGGGCCTTGACTCGGAGTCTGCCACATTCATCGACCTCAATCTCGGAGCACCGGACATAGATGAAGATGTCTCTCCACTAATTATCAAGATCTCAGATGTTTTTCAACCTGAAAGCAGTCCCACTTTACCAGCTCCTTGTTTAGTCCAGTCCCTCAACTTTTGACAATCCAATCCACAAAATTATCAAAATCCACTAATAAAATTCAGTATAATCATCACATTCATCATAAACACAAAGCCTAAACCAATTTGAAAAACCCTTTTAACACCAAGAATTGCATAGAAATTTTGTACTTCCAGAGTGCACAGATTCAAACAGTATCTCCAAAGCTCCCAAAGCAGATCTCAGCTTCACCCCCCACAAAACTTACTTAAATTTACAACTCTACCACTCTAAGAATCACCCAAATCCCCAAAAAACCCATTTCTATCTCTCATTTCCATCCAAACAACTCCTTGGAAAAACCCTTAAAACCCCAATCTCCATTCTCCTCAAAGTCTTAAAAAATGAGCTCAAAAACCCTAAAAACCAATACCCAAACCAAAGTTAAACAAAATGAAGCAGAAGCTAAAGGTTCAAGCTTTACAGTTCAGAAAAAGGGAAAAATGGGATCGCGCTGTATATTCATTTAAAGCATTCAAATTTAGCCTCGAAAAACAGAGATTCCATTCTGCATTGTGGAAAACGAGAGAGAGAGAGAGAGAGAGAGAGAGAGAAAAGAGAGCTATTATTACCTCAAAAGAAAAAGCTTTTGCAGTATTTGTTATTGGAACTGTGTCGTTTCCACTCCCTCTCTTGAGAAAAAAGTAGACACATTTGCAGGCAATTCCATACTTTCTTTCCCCCGAGAAAATGCGAGAAAGTGAGGGTGAAAACTCGATGAGACTTGAAGATAAATTAAACAAAAGGGGTTCGATCTGTGAGAAGTGAACTTCACTCTCTACATTACTATATCTATCATTTAGAAAGAGAAGCAAAGAACCAATGGCATGAAGAGAGAGAAAAGTGAAGGTTAACATTTGGTTTATTTATGAAATTATTAGTCTCGGATTAAGTCGGGTCGGATCGGCTCGATTTATTAAATTTTACTACTTTATGGATTTATTTATCAGATGTTATAAGAGCAGTTTTGTTTGCTAGGACTGTTTGAGTTTAGGGTAAACATTTTATGTATTGGGTGGAAAATTTGGTTTTCACTATTGTATAATTTTTTTAGGGTTTATAGTTAGAAATTATAATTTAGGAGTAAGTTTTAGTGTTAATGATTAAGTTTTAAGGTTTAAGAATAAATTTTATAGTTTAAAGTTTTAGATTTAGAATTTAGGAATTAAAGCTTAGGGTCCCTAAAAGAGTCAATTTGACAATTTTAAAAATTTGCTTGTAGAAAAAAATTACTAATTATGCATTAAATAATTACCCGTGTGAGTTGGGTAAAAATCTTATGCACCCTAATCATGTCCCATTTTATGTTTACGCTAAAAATTACTTACAAATTAAATTTTAAATCATAACCCTAATTTTCACATCCTAAACCCTACACCCTAAAAATACACCATACCTTTAATTCTCTAAACCCTAACCACAACTCTCAACTTTAAATCATAAACTCTAAACTAAATTTAGTCCATGTTTTTGTTGCTATTAGGCTCCTAACGCCCATTTATCTCTATTTTCTCGTAAAATAGCTATTGGTTTAGTTCTTAATAGGCGTTTGCCTACCATTTTAACAAATAATAATGTCAATTACTCTTTAAAGCATTAAATATTAATGCTTTAAAGAGCAATTGACATTATTATCATAAGAATGTTTTTTTGGAATAGTATTTTTTA
This sequence comes from Hibiscus tridactylites, assembly GCA_958450335.1. NCBI lineage: Eukaryota > Viridiplantae > Streptophyta > Magnoliopsida > Malvales > Malvaceae > Hibiscus > Hibiscus tridactylites. Next base: position 92,789,053 of record OY288278.1, on the reverse strand, counting down.
ATTTTCATTTAAAAATTTATAAAAGTATGTTAATTACTCTTTAAAGTATAAATATTTTAATGATTTTTCAGTTCAGTAAAATAATATTAAAACAAAATTGTAATACTCTATTTTAGTCTTGTTCACTGACAAAGTCACAACCACCCACCCGACCGTAGTTTTCGAATTCTTTATTCATAGTAGACTTGAAATTTTAAATTATTTTTTAACTATTCAAAATTAAAGAAATTTTTATATTAATATTTATAATTAAATGTCAGAGTAAATATTTGTGTTGGACTGAACAGGATTAAATGAAAATGATCATGTCAAATTTTTAGACCTTCACCATTTACAAAACAAAAGGCAAAGTACATCAACAGTCACTAAATAATGATGAAATGATCAATTTGGTCATTAACCTTTTAAAAATTATAAAATGGTCATTAAAATTTTTGAATTATTATAAAATGACTACCAAACGTTATAAAATAGTGTACCAATTAATTAATGTGACCATTTTGTAACAATTTGATAATATTCAATGATTATTTTGTAATAGTTTGATAAATTTAATGACTATTTTGTAACATTTGGATAACTTTAATGACCATTATTGAAAGTTCAGTAGTTAAAATGATATTTTTTTCATAGTTTAATGACTACTAATGTACTTTACCGTTAAATAAAAAGGTTACCTTTCTTTTAGATATTATGTATAGTTGGTCTAGTGAGATGAGACATTAAATCGCTTAAGTAAGATCATGATTCGAATTATGGCGCTGTTAATGAAGAAATTGAGTTGGGAGGGTTGTCCCATAATGAATCTCTGCAGTATTCGATCTGTATTAGTCTGCTAATAAGTTAGATACACGTAGTTATAAAAAAAATATAACCTACCAATTGTACAAGTGGAATATTTGGCTAGCAATAGGTGCCTTTTTTTTCAATTTTAGGTGTTTAAACTATTATTATTATTATTATTTTGTTAAAATAGGTGCATAACATATTTAAGGGGAATTGATAATGGGTAATTGTTCTATACACAAGCGCTTGTGGAAACTTTTTTACACAAGCGTCTTAATTTTAGGGGTTAGGGACTCTGTTTAGGGTTTAAAATTTAGGGTATAAGTGTAGTAGTTTTGAATTTAGGGATTGTTGATAGAATTTTAAGTTTAGGGTTAAAATTTAGGGTTTATAGGTTAAAACCTAAATTCCTACTAATATTACCCTAAAACTAAACCCTAACCCTAAACCCTAAATTCTAACCCTAAATTCTAAATTCTAAACATGAACCCTAAATTCTAAACCTTTACAGTAAAACCCCTAAACTCTAAACCCTATACCCTATAATTGAGATGCTTGTGGAAACAAAAAAATTCCACCGCCAGTGTATAGAATATTAATCCATTGATAATTGAGCACCTAAAAAGAACAAAAATTTAAACACCTAAAAAAAATAAGACAACTTAGAAAGTTATTTTAGTATTGAGACTTAACAATAATATCCATACTTCATAGATCATATATTACTATTATTATTATTTTATTTTGAAAGTTTTTAGAATCTATAATACATTTAGAAAGTAAAATAAGTATTATTAAAAGATAAAACCGAACAAAGCTGAGCAAGCATTTGTTGTTATTTAAGCTAATCCAAGCAACTAAACAGAACTGCTGGCGATGATGTCAATGCACCCATCACTTCTTTTGTTTACTTTCCGAAGGGTTCATCATAAATACATGCACTCTCTACTTTGAAAATATAGTTATCATTGTATATTTAAATTACGGTTGCGTTTTCGGTCACGTTGCGGTCGACGAAGTTAAAGGTCTTCACTTTGGGTCACATTTTTTGTTTGCAGTTGCTCCTTTGTGTTCTCCAAGAGCCAAGTTCATGGCAGTGGCTCACACTCTTGGCCTTACCCAGCCAGCCAGCATCCAACACCCCAAGGTGACTCCTTTACTTTTGTTTCTTTGTTGATTGCATTTTTAGGATTAGAATGAGTTTTGGGTTCAAAGTGTTTGATCTTTTGCTTGTGTGAATAATGCATATTTCTAAAAAAAAAGTGAACTTGTTGGTATTTGGGAGTTTTGGGTTCAAAGTGTTTGATCTTTTGCTTGTGTGAATAATGCATATTTCTAAAAAAAAGTGAACTTGTTGGTATTTGGGAGGATGGGGATGATCTTGTTTATAAAGAACTGGCCTTTGGTTGTGGATTGATTCTTCAAACGGTTCTTAATATTTGATTTCTTAATTTCCATGTCATTGGATTGGATTGGATTGGATTCTCTTATGGTCTTAATATGTTACTAAAATGGATATGGATGTTGCCTTCTTGTGAAAAATGATGGAATCCTGGAAAAGATTTCTTTTTCTGCAAGAGAGATCGATGTGGCAGAATGGAAAGGGGACATTCTTGCGGTTGGGGTCATTGAGAAAGACATGGCAAAGGATGAAAACTCCGAGTTTCGAAACTCGGTTTTGAAAAAATTAGATGGCTTGTTGAGTGGTCTGTTAGCTGAGGCTTCTTCTGAGGAGGATTTCACAGGGAAAGTTGGCCAGTCGACGGTTCTTAGACTTCCTGGCCTTGGCTCCAAAAGGGTTGGTTTGATTGGTCTTGGAAAGTCAGCTTCATCTCCGGCTTCTTTTCGCGGGCTCGGTGAAGCTGTTGCTGCAGCTGCAAAGAATGTGCAAGCCAATAGTGTGGCTGTTGTCCTTGCCTCTTCAGAGGGCCTCTCAAATGAGTCAAAGCTCAGTGCTGCTTCCGCAATAGCATCCGGTAATGCTCGTTTGATTTCTTAGTATCATATGATAAATGTACACTTATTGTCAAGATTGATCTTGGTTGAATGTTTGCATTCTCAAAGGGACGGTGCTGGAAATACACGAAGATAAGAGATACAAGTCCGAGTCGAAGAAACCACAGCTCAAATCTGTGGATATTCTTGGTCTTGGAACTGGACCAGAATTGGAGAAGAAGCTCAAGTATGCCGAGGATGTTTCTTCCGCTATAATATTTGGAAGAGAGCTAGTGAATTCACCAGCAAATGTACTTACCCCTGGTTCTTATGAGCATTATTCTTGCCTTTTGTCAACAACCCTTTCTAATTGGCAATGGTACAGCTATAATTTGCCTTTTAATGCTGCAGCCGCACTAGCAGCGGAGGCTTCGAAAATTGCTTCCTTGTACAGCGATGTTCTATCTGCAAACATCTTGACCGCAGAGCAGTGCAAGGAGTTGAAGATGGGATCTTATCTGGGAGTTGCTGCTGCATCTGCAAATCCTCCCCATTTCATCCATTTGTGTTACAAACCTCCAAATGGATCTATCAAAGCCAAGTTAGCATTAGTTGGAAAAGGATTAACCTTTGACAGGTAATTTCATGATATGTTACTCCGACTCTTTATTTCCCGGCACCCGTGTTCGACACTTTGAACATGGTTTTGAGGGTATGTTCCTCCAAAATATGGAAAAACTTCAAAAAGATTGAGCATATAACATGGATAGGCTTTGAATGTTAGTTTTAAATGTTATTAGTGGTGGCTACAATATCAAGACTGGATCTGGTTGCTCGATTGACATCATGAAAACCGACATGGGAGGTTCCGCGGCAGTTCTCGGTGCAGCAAAAGCCCTCGGGCAAATCAAACCTCCTGGGGTTGAGGTGAGTCATTTGGTTGCTCTCATATTACTGTTTTTCCACTTCACCTCTGGTCACCTAGTAAACATATCCTAATACCGCAGGTTCATTTTATCGTTGCGTCTTGTGAAAACATGATAAGCGGAACGGGTATGAGACCAGGAGATATTATCACAGCTTCAAATGGAAAGACAATCGAGGTATACTTCGGTTTCGAGTCAAGAAAAAAGAAAGGTATAGGTAAACTATATGGTGCTATGACATTTATAAATACTACTGATTGCAGGTTAATAACACTGATGCCGAAGGCAGGCTTACACTTGCAGATGCTCTGGTATATGCTTGCAACCAGGGTGTTGACAAGGTAAATCCGAACGCCACGCATTGTAAATTTGTGGCGACAATCATAACTTGCTTATTCGTATGAAAGATCAGAGTTACATTTTAAGACAATGTTAATATTTCTGCAGGTAGTTGACCTCGCGACACTAACCGGAGCTTGTATAGTTGCCCTAGGACCCTCAATTGCAGGTACATGGACAACATATGATTCTAAATGCACTAAAAATGGAGTTTTGAAAAAATTTCTGCATGACAGTTGAGGTTGTAGAAACAAAAATCTCACCCCCATATATTATTCATTGGAACCTTAAGGTGTCTTCACGCCTAGTGATGATCTAGCAAAGGAGGTATTTGAAGCTTCGGAGGTCAGTGGCGAGAAATTTTGGAGGATGCCTCTAGAAGGAAGCTATTGGGAGTCGATGAAATCGGGAATTGCTGATATGGTCAATACCGGCGGTCGTCAAGGTGGCGCTATCACTGCCGCTTTGTTCTTGAAACAGGCATGCCGATCTTTATACACTCTCAACACGTACCACATGTACTTTCCAATCTATTCAATGTAAAAGCTTGTGGAATTTGATTGTTGAACAATGTTTTCGCAGTTTATCGATGAAAAAGTAGAGTGGATGCACATCGACATGGCCGGCCCTGTTTGGAATGACAAGAAGCGCGTGGCGACCGGATTCGGCATCGCGACTTTGGTGGAATGGGTTCTAAAGAACTCCTCTTAGTGAAATCTATATAGCTACTTCATCTGTGCTAATAAATTTCTTTCCCTGTCTTGCTTTAACAATGTTTAAACTGAATAATTTATTCAACTCCGAGATTAAAAAACACAGACATGAGAAGTGAGACGCCGAACTCGAATAATTTTAAGAATCTAACATAAAACAAATGTAGAGGCAAGGGACTGATGCACCTCCATTACAGTAAACACACAATCACAGTCAAAAGTCATAAAAGAAGTTGAACATTGCAAATGAAATCTGGGTTTTTTAGAACAAGCATTCCAACTCATTTCAGCAGTGTCTTGACGATTGACTTGACGTTAAGCTTCTTCAGGTCCGTATACGACTGGCCACACCCAACGAACATGACTGGTGCTCCCGATATGTAGACCATTGACAACGCTGCCCCGACCTACACCGAATTCAGTTGGAAAAAATGGCAATGTGATACCCCAAACCTAAGTAAAATATCAAAACCTTCGCAAATTTCAGACTCGTTTTACCTTATCATCAATGGTATCAAACTTGGTAAGCAAAATCCCATCTATCAATCTCGGATTAGAAGAAGTGGAGAGGTCGGCCAATTTCTGCAAGAAGAATAGGCAACAGCTTCATAACATAGATTTACTATGTACAAGTCTATGTTGATCCAACTATTTATTTATTCGGAAGTACTTGTGTCCGGCATCTGTTTGGACATGAAATGGGGGCATGATTCTCCAAATATAAGGGAAAACATTGAGCATACCCATCTTGGACACAGACTCGCATCCAAAACTTACTCTCGTATTGAGCAACATAAGCAGGGGTACAGTAAATGGTTTTGATACAATAAGACGATACTTAAATATGAATGCTAACCTGATTGAATTTTGATAACTGATCAACAGCATCATTCCCAACTAGTGCCTCTCCGACAAATAAGACAAGATCTGGATTATTGAGGTATATAAGCTTCGAAAGGGCCCTCATTAATGGTTCATTATCCTGATCAGCATAGAATTGTATCATTACAATGGCAACAAGAAAACCAATATAGCATGGTTTGCATTTAAGTACTTTTCAAAGTAAATCTCTCAGTCATGGCCTTTAGCAAAACTAATTTGATCGGTCCATTACCTAGTTCTTGCAGTCGAAATTCATTTCTAATTACATACACACTAAGTAACCTGTTTTGAATGGGTTATTCAGACATCAACTAGCTTCTTCCATTCAATTTCACAGTAAATAATGTACTGATTTCCACTTTCTCATTACATAAGTCATACCACTATAAAGGCGCATAGAGCCATTTACTTCTTATTTTCAGGCTTCTGAAAACAATAAGAAGGGTGAACAAAGAACCCAAGAAGGTGTAGACGAAGTATGAAGTCTACAAACAAATAAATTAACTGGTCAGAAGATACCTGCATACGACCGGCAGTATCAACGAGAACAACATCTGAACCATTACGAGTGGCCTCCTGAATTGCTTCCTTTGCTACAATTGCAGGATCTTTCTCATACCCTTTCTCAAATATAGGAATCTGGCAAGAGCAACAAGTAACAATCAATATAAGAGTAGCTATACAATAATACTCGTTACATATGAAGCAAACCACCTTCAAGCATAATGGGGCCATGTATGTCAAAAGTAAAACATTTATGATTGATGCAATACCTGGAGTCTACGTGCATGTGTTCTCAATTGCTCAACAGCTCCAGACCGGAATGTATCACAAGCAGCCATCATAACACTAACATTGTGCTGCAGAAGCCAATATGCGACCTGCAAAGTGACATTTATGGTTAACCACCCAGACCAGAAGGCATATCCCAAAGCAAAATTCTAGATATATTTAAATCAGCTCAACCTTGGCAAGATTTGTTGATTTCCCAACTCCATTCACACCAACAAAAACAACAACATAGGGCTTCCTCTGTTCCTTGGCAGCATGCACATCCCTCAGTATGTCAATGGAGCGCCGAGGAGTTAAAATACGAACAAGGGCTTCTTCCATTGCAGCCTGCAGTCACAATTACCATAGTCAAACAAATTTAAACAAATTAAAAAGTCAGGAAAACAGAAAAAGATAAATTGAGAGTTCACATAGTAAGATTGAAAGTTTGTGGACCTGCACTGTTGATGAGACCCTTGTGAATGAGGCCAGTTTTTTCCCTTCAAGACTTGCAGCTACTGATTCACAAAGCTTCTCTGCTATCTCCTCAGCCTGTATATGCCACATATAACTACGCAGCTCTATGGATATCAACATGTACTAATACATCAGAAAACAAATACGTTAAGGTAGCAGAAAACATACCACATTCTTGGTCATAAGCCTATCCTTCAGAGCCTTCAAAGCTGGTTCCAGGTCTTCCTTCTCCAAATTTGCCTTTCCAGCAATGCTGAGCACAAGAAAGTAGAAAATGAATAAATGATGTAATTGGATAGTAAATACACCAATGGTATGATAAAAGCTTCCACTAACAGACCGAATGAAACATGTCCAGGAGCATATAGTTCTGTCTGCCACTTAAAGTAAGCACAATAAGAGTCACCCTAAGAAGGGGAAACAGAATGCTACAAAACTCTGAGGCTGGAGAAAAGGTAATGGTACAAGCAAATGAAATCCAAAATATTACACTGTTTAAATGTTAATGTCTAGCATAAGAAATCTTATACCTCTAAAGCCATGTTTCCCTGTTTAATATAAATCCACATAAGGCAATATTAACGTGGCCGACTCAAAAAGCAAACATTTGCAGTTCTATTCGTAAGGGTGTATAAAAAACTAAATCAAAAATGATGAGGACATGCCTTATGATGAACATCTGAACACAATAAACGCAAGCTATGAATCATTATTTCACAATGAATCAGGGGAATAAAAGTGCAGTTTGACTCATCATGAAAATGTAACAAATATATCCAAGAACAGAATTACAATCTATATGAAGGAACTACACCAATACATTACCTCTGGAACATAGAGGAAAACCAACCCTTTTTCTTAGCTTCAGGCTTGCTATCCTTCTGCTCATCGTCATCTTCTTCACCTTCACTATCACTGCTAATAATCTCTTCCATGTCCATCATACTTTCACCTTGACTTGCTGCAACAACCTCTATATTCTCATTTCCATTTCCATCCACTGGGTCAGTGAAGTCCAATTTTGTCTCTGGAGGAGCATCATCCCAAACTCTATTCTTCTTGGTAACCTTTTTCTTAGGGTCCACCTTGGAACCCTTGTTAACTACAGTGTCAGTTTTCTTTCCACTTTTAGTTTTCTTCTGAAGCTTACTTACATCAAAAGCACTAACATTGGAGCTAGTATTTTCTTTACCATTTACAACAGCTGTCATCCTAGGTTCTTCAATCTCAAAATTATTACCATTGGAGTTCCCATTCTCCAATTTACGACCCTTCCCTTTACCATCATCTCCACCATCAGCAGCCAAGTTACCCTCCTTCTTACTTCCTTTATCAAAACCAACTTTCTGAGCTTGCCCTTGCTTCTTAACGTTATTGACAGGCTTAACCATCGGTTTTGATTTCTTAAGCTCCTCAGCCCTAGCTTCTGCTTCCATCCTAAGCTGCCTAAAAGTTTCATCAAAATCATTATAGACCGTCCTTTTTGGATCGTAAATCTCAGAAAACTCACGCCTAACCAGCGCAAGAAGATCATCCACATACAAAAGATGGAGAATCCGCTGATACACAGCGACAAATACAAGGCCAAGCTCATTATGGAAGGTCCACTTGAGGGTATAAGAAGCGCCCGGAGCATCATAGTTATATGATGCTGCACCAGAGCGTTCCTCCAAAAGACAAGATCGGATCAAGGTGTCAATTGGTGACCCTTTAAGAGCATTCCCAAGCTCTCTACACGTCCAGAGGATTAATCCTCCCCTTGTAAATATCAGCAACTGTTCTAACATCTTTTGATTTCAACAAATCTCCTGCAAATACAATCAAATCAAAACTCAAAATTCATGCACCCATGCAATATAAAACCACACAGTTGTGCATAAAGAAATCATTCAACAAAAATTTTCAAATCTATCTGTCCTTTTCCCTATCCTTTAGAAAATTTCACATATTAGATAGAACACCATGGAAAACGTTTCAAATTTCAATAATATAATCACGAAAGCATGGATTTTGATAATTACTCATTCAGATAAGATGAGATCCTTTTAAATTTTTTTATATTCCTATCATCAGTGTAATATATAAATAAATAAAAGGAGAAAAATTCAAGATCCTCAATTAAAAATCCAAGCTTAAATCTACAATTTTCTCAGATACCACACAAAACGAAACAGAGGTTCAAATTTGAGAGCTGTTTAATAGATCAGGAATCATAATCAAATCAAAACATCCATGCTAACAAATCAAAGATGAAAATTGTATAAACCGAAACAAGGAAAATTACCTGATTTTTCCTTCGAAATATAACAAAACCTAGAGAAAAAAGAAGGTTAATTAAAAAGAAAAAGGAAAGAAAAGAACAAAATTGGGGAAATGTTTATGTTGGGGCAATATATAGGTCTTTCTAAAAAAAATAATTTTGATTAAATAAAATATAGAATTTTGGAATGTAATTAAAATAGTATCCGATTTGATCTAAAATATTTATTATTTTACGGTTTTAGACCGTTATTTTTTTCAGTAATATTTTTATAATTTATGTTCGAAATACGAAGCTGTTGAGGGTGTAGTATACTTTATCAATATAGGTTTCAGACTGTCATTTTTACGCTAAGGTGTGATAATTCTATGAATTATCCAATTAAAAATATGGTAAAATATGTAAAGTCATTTTATTAAAAAAAGTTAACTTTTAAATGTTATAATTTAATTATTTAATTATAATATTGTTATAAACAATACACAAAAACATTTAAAATTTAACTATGTATTCATTTCTAATTTATTTAAATCACTACTTCTGAACAAGCTTAATTTTAAAAAAATTAATTAATTAACAAAGCAATAATTTTTAAGTACAAAATTATTTAAGAACCTAACAAGTATCTAGTGCAAAAGTTGATGATTTTCATCTTATGAGACACAAGTTCAATTTACGTTGTCTACAAGATATATATACATTATCAAAGAGTTAAGAATATGTATAAACATATACTACGTTGTAATTACTTTTAGAATATTAAATATATATAATTATTTAAAATGTAGCATTCTTATTATTCTTTATATTTCTAAATAATTAATATTACAAAACAAATAAAATAGTATTATTATAAAATCTTAACGTAATGAAACGCTGCGTTTGGAAAAGCATAAGACGAGAAGATTGGAAACAAGATAAAATTGCGGGCTGACGAGGACTCCATCTCCATGCCTTATCTTTACTTTCAAGATCTAAATGGAAGTTTTGTCACTTCAACTCGAATTCATTGGCTTGAGAATTTAAATTGTCTTTTTATAAATATTAAAATTATTAAAAAAATAATATAATTATCCGTATCTGATTTATTGATCATTTAAACATTGAACTCGTTTTTTCTGTTTTGCAATTCAAATTCAGAACGTACAAATGGTATGTAAATAGTCCTTCGAAGTATGTGACCTTATGATTTTAGGTATCTAAACCATTAATAAGTTGAAAGCTGGTGTTGTTCCTAATTTTTTGTTAATATAATAACATTTTAGGTTATTTTTAGTTTATATATTAGTCAAATAAAATTTTTGTCTTTTTATTTTTTTGGATTTTTTTTTTAAATCTAAAAGTTATAAAACATGTTTCTAAAAATTTCATATTACTTTTAGAAATAATTTTATATTTTTTATGTTATTGCCACGTGGTACTATCAGAATGTGTTGCGTGGCCTTCTCTCAGAGTACCACATCATCATATAGACGAAAAAACGAGTGAGTGGAAATGAAAACGATGGAAAATGTTGGGGTAAAAATGAAGTCAAAAATAATTTAGGGATGAAAGCTAACATAGACCAAAATTCAGGGGTGATTATACAATTAAACCTATCTAAATTGATGTACAAAGTACAAACTACATAATTGGGCCTCGGTGGAATTTTTGTTACCAGGCCAACTGGTCCTTTTAAAAGGCAATGACACGTGTTGGGCTGTAGTCTGTTTAAAAGTGGCCGTAAAATTATTATTCCACAGGGTCCGTAACGAGGACCCATAATAATAATTAATAGAGGCCTAGTTTGATTTATTTGTCACTTAATTGATCCTCATATTAGATTTAGCAATAGTAGAGGTTTGTAATAATCGTTATCTTTGAGCAAGTACATTTGACTAATGCGTCAAGATTTGAAGTTACGAAAAGTGACAGATGAGAAGATAAAATTCGGTCAGAGATTTAAACAGCAACCTTCAAACGATAGAAGAAGTAGAAATTAATTAGTATGAACCGCCTAAAAATAAGACAAAAACTGATATAGCCGCCGATAAAAAAATATAAAGAGAAAATCTAGCACAACCCGGATTAAAAGACGACGGTCCTCCTCCTCAGAGCAAAACTTCGAACGAGATTCACAACCGTCAAAATCACAAACATAAAAAAATAAAAAATCCCTCCGTAAATACCATAAGTGGAAGAAAAAAATGATGATAAAAGTAAGAGGGCAGATGGGATGAGCGGAAAAATGAAAAAGGAATAGACAAGCCAGCTGTTGGCGAGGGAAGCGACTAAGGGCCTGTTTTTGGTTGCGTTTGACAACCAAAAATCACTTTTTTAAGTGCTTTTAGTTAAAACAGACTGTTTTTGGTTGCTTTTAAAACCAGCTTTTCAACCCAAACCAAAAAGCTGAATTTTATAGCTTCTTGGGTGGAAAAGCTAGTTTGAAAATAAAATTACTTTTTTACCCTTATTATTTTATTATAATTTATTGTTAAAGTAATGTTTATGCATATATAATTGTAAAATAATATATATTTTATAATATTTATATTGAAAATAAAATTGTTTTATTTGTACTTTATTTTATATTTATTATTAATGTGTAAATGGTATGCCCGTATATAATTTAGAATGTAGTTTATATTTTCAAATTAAATTTTATAAAAAAATATTTTTTTATTATAATTGAAATTGATTTATTTCATAAATCATAACATTAATTAATTTGAACAATCACCCAAATTTAATTTTACTTTTCAATATCATGTCTAAAATAGACATTTTATCTCCTCAAAATCACTTTTTGACATCAATGACAAACACTAACTAGCTTTTCAAAACTACTTTTCAACAGCTAGTTTGAAAATCACTTTTTTCACCGCACTTTTTAAAAGCAACCACAAACTAAGCCTAAGCCGAAAAAATAAAACTTAAGTTAGAGCTTTTAGAGAGAAGGAAAAACGAGTTTTTTTAAAGAGACTATATAATTTGATAAGTTTCTTGTTAAGTGTGTAGCAATTATATTGTGTTATTATTTTATGCACCGGCACTGGAAAAAAATAATTCACAAGCATATCTAGTTTATCTTAGAAACTAAAATCGAAATCTTAACCTTAAATTTTAAACTGGATCCGCTCGTAGAAAATAAAATTTTCACCATCAATACATATAATATTTTATCTATAATAATTTATTTTAAAACAACTTCTTGAATACTAAGTTCAGATAGAATATCGGAAGAATAATTTGTTTAATTTGGAATTGAATTCGAATAGTAATGATCAAACATAATACAAATAGTAAAAGGATGTAAAATTACATATTCGATTTTAAATATTACAAAAAAAAAAAGCATCACGACAAATTTAGCTTTTAACTTCTACAATATTTATTAATTTAATTCTAATTCTTTTTTTAAAATGAAATTTATTTTACATTCTCTTTTTTTTTTCACTTGCCCTCTGGGTTTTTAGTAGGGTGAGCAAAACTCGACTCGACTTGAAAGATTAAAATTTTCGACTCGACTCGAGGCGAAAAATTCGACTATTCTAGACCTGTTCACATTGCATATTTGACTTTTAGCGGATAAATCTTCTAGCTAAAATTTTCTGCATACATAATCGAACTCGAAACCTGCTAAAATGATGCCAAAATATTTATCACTTAAACCAACCACGTTAGTTCTTACAATCTCTTTTTAGTCCAATTAATTTGTGTTTAATGAAAAATGTTAACTGAATCGTTAAATTCTTCAAAGCACTACCTTAATTTATAATAGTTTGCGAGTTTGTTCACACGTATTTTATTGTAAACGTGACATTATTTTTGTTGACATGATTGTTCACGTCACCTTACATTATTATTTAATTTAATAAAATGAGATGCAAATTTTTTAAGTAAAATAAAAAATATAAATTACGACATTATGAATGGAATAAATTAATTTAAGAGAATCGTTTCTATAATAAACTTATACAATCTCAAACTAAATTAATCGGTCATTTAATTAAATATTAATAATTATAAAAAAATTAAATTAAAATAATTGTCTGTTATAAATTAATCTTTTAATGTGATCTGATTGTATATGACATGCTGGCTTCATAAATGTGGGAGTGGACGAAAGGTTATATTCATATGGATGATTTTATTTAGGCGACTTATAGGGCTCAAACGGCGGTGCCGTAGCCGACGGGATATCTCTCTTCTACTTATTATTATATATAATTAGGTACGTATTGAGCTGGGATGAACTGAGGGACTGGGAAATTATTCCTACAAGTTTAAAATTCGTATATAATTTTAATTTTTTATGTACCGTTACCTGAAAGTATACTTTCGTCCCTTTAAAATTGTATAATTCGACCCCTAACAATTAACATAAAGTCTTGTGTCCGTTCCTAATGTTGAATACGATTATATTTATGAAAATTTTAAGTTATTCTATAAGTTAAATTTTTTTTGTATTTTTATTGATGATTTAATTTTGTATCCCTAATTTTTTAATATAAATATTTTTAAAAAAAATTATGTGTTCGTCTCTGTATATGATTCGAATCCATGAACATGTATATGGTTGTACATAGATCTTATCTGCACATGAACATTAATACAAGATGTTGTCATTAAGGATCCATAGCCAAACTCTTCCAACCCACGTTCTTTTAAGATACGTTGTCGTTTAACTTATTATGTGACATGGTGAGGTAATGCATGACATCCAAAAACGAATTAAGTATTGGAGAAGCCACTATGTTTATATTCGTAATGATCCAATATTCAATCCAATTTATTCTATTGGCTGACTAATTAAAATCAAGTATTGTAAGTAGGGACGGACTCAGGATTTTATGTTAGGGGGGCGAACTTTCAATTTAGTCATGAATCTAGTTCTAATTTCAGTTAAATTTTGTCTAAACCTCTAATTAATAATTCTTCTTCTCGACTTACCTCAAATAAAATTTAAGTGGGTGTAAAATTATAATTTTTTAAGAGGTGCAAAATTATAATTTTTTAGGGGTGCAAAATTAGATATTGACAATAAAATACAGAAAAATGCCTATCTAGCCTCGGTCCATCCCTGATTGCAAGCACTCATTATAGGAACGATATTTTCAATTTAATTTGTTCGATTTACAATGTAAGAATTCAAAATAATAATCTTATTGGAAAAAATTAGTGCTTGATTTCATTAAATCAATTGGTCGTTGAGAGATTAAATTTAATATTTTTTTGTCAACAACCTCTAGAGCAAATAGTTAAAAAGCTCTCAGTTAGTTGACACATTCCTCTCTTCTATGTTGTGGGTTCTAGACCATTAAGAGCAAATTTCACCTCCCCTCCTCCTATGTAACATTTTTTTGAACAATTTCTACATAGGAGAAATGGAAGGGAAAATTTGCTCCTATTAAGTCTAGAACCCACAACCTAAGGAGAGGAGAATGTGTCAAGTATGAGCTTTTAACCACTTACTCTAAAATTTCTTGACATTAAATTTAACATTTAATCTTGTGAAAAGGACTAAAACGACACACACACACACACACTCACATATATATATATATATATATATATATATATATATATATATATATATATATATATATATATATATATATATATATATATATATATATATATATGTTTCATGCACTGGTCTGGTGGTGAAAACGAAAAATTTTCACAAGCGTCTTAGTTTTACACGTTTGTTAGATGAAATGGATGTCTGAGATTAACTTTTTACTTTTTTTTAAGTGATAATCTTCACATATACTATTGTTAATCTTAACTATCCATTTTACCCTTCCAACGATTCAAAAAATATATAATACTTAAAAAATTACGCTATATAAACAGATCCTAAACTTATATGAGAGAGAGAGAGAGTGTGTGTGTGTGTGGAGGTAACATGTCGAAAATCATGGGCAGATCTAATAGTGTAAGAGTTTGCTAATCAAGCAAACAAGTTGAATTAGGGATCTCGCTGACTACTTGAGCGGTGGAATTCTCTATTTATTCTCTGTGTATATGGCTGAACCAACCTATATTATATATACAGTAAAACTTTTATAAATTAGTACTCTTGAGACTATAAAATTTTATTGATTTAGAGAGATATTAATATATCGATAAATTAATAATTTATTAACTAAAAGAAAAAATTTCAATCCAGCAAATATGTATAACTTTGATAAAGATATTGTGTGCAAATAAACTGCAAATTGTACATAATATTTCAATTAATTAAAAATAAGTAGATTCATGTATATGTTATTAAATATATTCATGTATCAAATTATTTATATCTAACTAGACTAATGCATATACTTAATAATTTATTGTTTCAGTTTAATATTGTATTCATGAATTTACAAATTTATTTAAACTAATTGAATATTTTAGCAAGTTACCAAAATAGTAATTGTAATATTTATGAATTATTAATTTATAGTTTTGATGTGACCTTTATATACAAAGGGGATCTCCAAAAAAGTATTATATTATTATCTTATCGAATTTGATGATTTTTTACATTGGCCCAAGTCGAGACCGCAGAAATTTATTATTTAATAGAATTTATTAATTTAAAGAGTATTAATTTATAGAGGTTTTACTATATAAGATTAGTTTAAACCGATATATGGTCAAACTCTTATTTCAAATTTCCAATAATCATAACATGCAATTGGCCGATATATGGTATTACATTACTAAATAAATTTTGAGATTTGAATCCATATAAATAAGATCAATACGAATATTTCTGACAGTTCAATCAATTAATGAATCAGCGTATTTTTCTTTTTAATTATTTTGGAAAATAATTCACTTCCTTTGGTCAAAGGATTACTGTTATCCATATTTTATCATAATTTTTTATTTTCCTTTTTTCTTTCCTTATATTTAGTTTTTCTTTACGTATTCAGTTTTGTGTTTTATTATTTTAATAAAAAATTCTAATAAAAATGATGAATGCTTTTTCCTGTTTTTTTAATTTTATTTTTGACATCATCTTTTTAATTGACATTTATTTGATTATCTTGTTGATTTATCTCTGCTTTGGACTATGACACTGATTTTCTTATAATAATTGATGCTTGCAATCACAATAGATAAGCCAGATTGAATTGTGATAAAATTAGTTGTTAACATGCTATTATCAACGATGGTTCTGGACAAACACAATTAGAGCGATCAAATAAGGCATCTAGAAAAAAATCACAAAATAAATTAAGTTAAATGCTTGCAAGGAAAAAGTAAAAAATTAATTCTAAATCAGAGGTGAAACACGCTGAAAAAATAAAATATTGTTATACTTCATAAATTTGAATGTTTTTGAACTCATTTTTTTTAATAAAAAAGTAATATATATATATTTTATTTCGAAACACTTGAATTCAAAGCAAAATGTTGTTACACTCAATTACTATTATTAATTAAAATGGTAATCATAACAAAAAATTCTCTTAAGCTGTACTATATATGTTTGCTGAATAGGAATATATATAAAATCCGTGGAAATGTAGTTATCAAAGGTCAACTGCTTTTCGGAAAAGTAATGATTAAGACAATTTCATTTGTATACATTTTTATTAGGAAAATTACATCATACAACTAAGTTTTATGTTTAGTATTAATTATATTATTAAATTAAAAATTAATAATATTTTAATACTGAACTCTAGTTTAAGTTTCAGTTATATAACTGGGTTATTAAAAATTTATGTCATGGACGAATTTTAATGGTCCACGCGTGATAACGTGAAGATATTTTAACGGTCCAGTGGTATAATTGAAGCGCTAAAGTTCAGTGCTAAAATAATATCGATTTTTAGTTTAGTAGTATAATATATGCATGCCTAAAAGTTTGGTGATATTTAGTGTAATTTACTCTTTTTATAACGATAAGTAAGTTCATTATTTATTTATTGATAAAATAAACAAATTATTTGTTATTACACTACATATTTGATTATTAAGATTTAAGTCCACTATTAATCATTGTCGACACCTGCAATATATCTTTGATTCCTTTTTAGAAGAAATATGTCTTTGATTTTTAAGTGGATACTTTATTAAATAGTTCTAATAAAAATAAAATAAATAGTTGATTAAATAGAAAATAATTTTTTAATAGTCTAAAGGTGATTACAAGTAGGGATGGCAACGGGGCGGGGCGGGGCGGGTTTTTGGCCGCCCCGAACCCGCCCCGACCTATAAGATACTATACCCGACCCCGCCCCGCCCCGAATTAAAATATTAATTTACCCGCTCCGACCCGCCCCGATACAATAACCCTTAAACCCGACCCCGCCCCGACCCGCCCCGAAAAATTAAAAAAAAATTAATCTTCGTCGACGGTAAATGTTAGATTCGATCAATCTTTCACCACAATCACAAATTATGATTTCAAAGGACTTCAAACTTATATAAGAAAATAAAATAAAACTAATTTTAAATTATCACGTGTTAAACTACATATTTAAAAGAATAAACTTGAATCATTGACCGTTAGAATCGAATATATTAAAACTTGAACAACATCTAAACAAATTTTACAAAATGTACGAACCAAAACAAAAACAAAAAACAACTTTAAAACACATAAAAATGTTTAAATATAATGATATTTTTTATAAATATAATAAAAATATATATAAAAATATAAAAATATACCGGGGCGGGGCGGGGAATTTCTATCAAATACCCGAACCCGCCCCGCCCCGACTTCAAGCTTTTCTCGCCCCGCCCCGCCCCGCCCCGATCCCCGAAATTTTAGTAAAAATACCCGGCCGGGTCGGGTCGGGGCACCTCGGGTCGGGTCGGGGCCGGGTATTTTTGCCATCCCTAATTACAAGGTAGTATCTGTTCATATATATTCTTAATAATTTGATAAAGGACACACACTTTGCAGACATTGCGATTGAACTCAAGTCTTCTAAGTTGAACATCATCCGTGTTTCCACTAAGACCACTTGTTGGGATTTGAATGGCCTACTTGCTTAACAAGGGGGTTGAAAGAATAATTGTAGCAAAAGTCCTTAAGTGTTAAATTGAATCTTAAAATGCTTAAATTTTAAGAGATTATAGTTGAATCCTTAAAGTTCAATATTGTATGAATCAAGTCATGTCATGTAGTTGTTATCTTATATGTTAAATTTTAGAACATATAGATCAAATTTAAACACATTTGACACATAAAGACTTACCTTGGCATTAAATTTAAACTAATATTTAACATCAAAGTTCGAGAATATTTAAGCCAAATTATAAATTAGGCAAAGTTTGGTGGGTTAGAAGATTATAATATGAAAGAGTTTAACAACTTGCATTGAAAAATTAATGTGGGGTGTTAAGGAAGATGCAACAAATAATTGGAAAGTTGGACCAAACCTCCCATATCACTCCCATTGTAACAATAATACGAATCGAATAATTAGTTAGTCTAGTGGGATAAAACTGTAAAATTTTCAGTAAATTTAAGGGTTTTAATTTTTGTGTTATGAATGAAGCAAATCGAGTTATGATGGTCGCTCCCATTATAAATTTCTACAGTACTTATTCTGAATTAGTCGGTCAATAAATCAGATACAATTATTTATAAAAAATTAAAAAAAAAAAGCTGATAATGACTTGTCCTTTGGGATTTTATATTTGTACTAATTTATTTTTATTTTACTGGCTTGTAGTATTAGAGTTGAATTTGTACCACATTCAAAGGTAGCCCTTTGAATTGTCACATTCTGGACCACGAAAAGGCTGAGATATATACACAGTTCATTCCCTTGCTTTACTGCTTGGATTTTGCGGTCAATACAACATTTTTGTTAAGTTGTTTCAAGTAGAGATGGTAACGGGACGGGGCACAATATTAATACTGATTTAATTTTTATGTTTTGTGTTGATTTTGTTTCGAATTTATTTTTTTATAATTTTGACACTTGAGTTTGACTCTGATCAAAAAATTATCTTCGACTCCAACTTGATTCATATAGAACAATTCTACAACTCTTTATTTTATTTTTTAAAAATGTATAAATCTTATAACAATTGAAAGTATCTAATAAGAATAGCTCAAATGTTATTAAAGCCTTATAAAAAAATTAGAATTCTAATTAGAAGAAAACGTTTTGGTTAATTTTTTTTTGAATGAGGGATACAAGTTCGACCCGAATTCGACGTGACTCGGAATTTTAATTAAAAATCTATTAAAACTTGATTTTTTTAAAATTCAGTATAAAAACGACTCTTTTAAGGACGGATGTATGTAGGTGGTGGGGTTGTCCCTAGTTTGTATATATAAACATTATTAATATTAGTTGTGATATTTATCTATCTGGACCTCCAATTTCAATTCATTTAGATTTTGTCCCCAAGTGTTATTTTTAATCATACTTTGTCTCATTGGGTTTGATTCCGACTCCATTTCTAATCATTCAATAACATTAAGATTTGAATTATTGACTTGTCTAAAAAATTAATGTTTTATCTTACTAAATCAATTGATAATCGGTAAAGTTAAATCATATTTTTTATCAAAAAATTTAAATCATATTAATATCTTAGTATAGAGAAATGTTTTATATAACAAATTAATGCATTTAAATATGGCTGATAATACACCAAAAACTAATTCAAAACCGAAGTTCACACGTCTACCCTTCTCCATTAATTGGATTAGGTAGCTAGACAGTCTGAATTTTTTTTAAACTAATTAAAATTATTTAATAAAACATTTGGATCCATTGGTAAATAGTTATTCTAGCTTAAACTTTATTATTTTTATAGTCATACAAGATCACGAGTGAACGTGATTTGTCTCTACTTAAATAGTTAAAATAGATAGATGAAGAGGTGGTTACTTTATAAAAATCTTCTTAAGTTTTTCTATTATTATCAGAATCGTCTCTGACAATAACTTTTATATCGTCGACTGGTTTCTAGAGTTTATATTAGTTGTATATAAATAATATTATTCTCTCTTAATAAGAAATTGTTTGTTTCTTTTTAGTTTCGTTTTTTTTGTTTTGCTTTGCCAGAATTCATTTTACATATATTTTTCTGATTGTTTTTCGAATTTGTTTGTTTTTTTGCAGGATTTGTCTGTCTTTGCGATGTATTGCGTGATGTTAGGGCAATTTAACGTTCAGATAACAAATATTATCGAGCGTTTCAAGTCACAAAATAATCGGAGGTCTTTTATTTTTGAATTTTCTTGTGGTAGTTTGCCAATGTGCCAATAACTCACAGCGAAAAGAATACTTGATACATGAAGTTTTCTGGTTAAAATTTATTTTTACTGAAATTTCATTTGGAAGACGGAACAAGTTTTTATAAGAAAGAATATATTTAACTTTATCTTTTATGTTTTTTGATTTTTCTATCTTCATGAATATTTATGGTTTAAAGTGTGTTATACTTTATAATTTTTTCTTTCTATTAATAAAATTCAGTTAAAGTTCTTAGTTAAAAAATAGATAGAAAAAAACACTTGTAATTCATATAAAAAAAACTACATTTCACAAACTGAACATAGGCCTGGCTCGCCATGTCATCCGCAGTCTCAACCAATAAAAAACATCCATTTCATTATTTTTTTATGTCATCTTTTTACCAAGTGAATCTACAATTGGTAAAAAGTGTTTTTTAATTTAATTTACAGTAGATCTAAGTGAAGATTCACTTGATAAAAAGATGACATAAAAAATGAAATAGATGCTTTTTATTGGTTGAGACCACGAATGACGTGACGACCCGAGCCTATAATATAATTTCTCGTTGAATAGAGACAAAGCGCCTTAAGGGCATAAAGGGACGAAAGCTCATGTTATAAATCTTCAATACCTGATAAATTTTGATCTAATAGTAATTTAATTTCTGTAAAAAAAGTAAGTATTTAAATTAAAAATAGAAAGACTTATAATTAAATATTTATTCAAGAATGAGTTGAACTAAAGAATGGTGACATGTGTCCTTAATTGTTTTTGGTCTAATAACAATTTTGGATCTCTATAAGTTTAAATATCATACAAATTAAGCCATATCCCTTGAATTTTGAGTTTAAATACTTAATAAGTTCTTGTATTATTAAAATTTTATATTTTGACCCCTCCCAATATTCAGTCATGATTTTGTCCTTGTCGGTTAATATCATTATTGTAATGAATCTATTGGGGGTTAATGCAGTACAAAAATCCCCTTCCTTTTTCTGGTGCCCTTTTTATGCCCCAACACATAAAATTAAAATTTAAACCCTAACTCTAAATTCTAAATCATAAACCTTATACCCTAAAATACTATACCCACAATTCTCTAAACTCTAATCCTAAACTTTAATCCTAATCTCTAAATCTTATATTTTAGAGTGAGGATATAAATAGGAGCACAAAAAAGAATAACAGATTTCTATTCATGTTAATGCATGCCTTTCTGTTGGGGTTGCTACTTACTACCTATATTTTACAATTTACAGTATGGCAAGAGATGGATGCATTTATGAAGGGTTTTGTAACCAAATTTCTGACCCAACCTTTCAAATTGCCCTCTTGTAGGGCACCTCACCCCTCTCTCTCTCTCATCTGATTCTCGAGAGAGGTCCACACACACACAGCTGCCTAGCCTGCAATGCTGCTGTGAGTAATGCACAGATCATTCACCATATATAATATAAGTCTATTGCTTTAGCCTTACACTTCTATTTATATGTATCTCTTCTCTTCTCTGATGAGATTACTATCTTTCCAGTGAACTTTTACCTATAGGCTTCATTTTCTGAAATGGCAGTAGCGGCAGCAGCAGCAGCAAAGTACTTGCAAAGCAAAGGCTTTCTTGTCTTCTTATTAGCTTTACTTGTCGACGGCATTGATGGTGGTGCCGTGCCGAAACAACAACTACTGGATCGAATTACGTCGCTTCCGGGACAACCGCCGGTGGCGTTTTCGCAGTTTTCGGGACACATTGTTGTCGATGAGGGACATGGCCGAGCTCTCTTTTACTGGCTCACGGAAGCCACTAAGGGTCATGAGAAGAAACCTCTTGTGCTTTGGCTCAATGGAGGTTAGTTCTCTTTTCCTTCATTTTTGCCTCTTGTGGTTACATGAGTCTGCAATCTGCATGTACAACAATGGAAATAGGATCCAATTATACAGAACGTAAGATTAAAATGGATGGTTGAGATTAATTTCTTACTTTTTTTTTCTAAATGATAATGTTCACATAACCTATTGTTTATTTTAGTCATCCATTTCAACTTTCTAACGATCCACGAAACGTTGTGATCTTATATCGAAGAACAAATTAGCAAACACCCCCTTAACCAGGGCTAAAATGCACCATCTAAGCCTGTTCATCATTTGTATACAATCAAATCCAGAAGGAAAACCAAGACTGAAACACCCCCACAGGGATGGACCTGACATTCTTAAAAAGCCTGATCATCTACTCTTGAAATTTTTAAATTCGCGTATAATTTTTTTAAACATAAAAATTTTCACACTAACATAAAATTCTGCGCTTGTCTCCGTCCGCATGTGTGGGGACTCGTCATCTTTCTGTGTCTGCATACTTTTTAGGGTTCTAATCTTTATTCCTTCTACAAACTGACGTCCATGCCTGCTAATTCCCACAAGAAGAAAAGCTTTTCCCCTCTGTTGAATTTCATTTGTCACTTTGTCATTCGATTCGTTTGTATCTGATAAAGCTACCACAGAAGTGAACCGTCCAAAATTTCCATGTTTCTGCAACAAAAAAGGTGGCCTCCACTTCTCTTTATCTTCTAGTAGAGAAAAAAGGAAGAAGCTTTGCCCTCCTTTTTGTTTCTTTGAAGCACGCGCATTCTGTCAACAAGGTGATGATGATGTGGGGTTGCACGAGCTGTTCTGACCCAGAAATGGAGGAAGAGTTCAAACTAGTGTTTCCAATGGGTTAATTCCACCATAAGTCCTTCAAACTGTGCATTCAATCTTAAATTACTCCAAAAACTTCCTAATTCACTCACTAAAGTACCTCTATAATCTATTAAACTTAAACGCAAGCTCAAATCCAACATGGAGTGTACTTAAAACACGCGCAGAGCCGTTTCTGAGATTTTTGTGGCCCAGGGACAAATAAAAAAAATTGGGCCTTAATAACAATTATTAAAAAAATAAAATTTAAAGAGTATAAAAAATAAATTAATTTATTTGTAAATTATATTTTCTATTACGCCCAATAATTATCAAATAAAAAATATCAAGAAATTTTATTAAACACCGAACAACTTACATAAAACAACTTTTTTGAGCATTTCTAAATGCAAAATCAATATTAATAGTGTCTACATTAATACAATCTAACATATTTTTCTTAATACATAAAATGGCTAGACCATTTAATATTTCTTATGATAATGACGATCTCAAATAGGTTTTCAACAATTTTAATTTCGAAAAATTTCTTTCGGCCGATGCAACTGTCACCGGCATAGTTAAGAGGATTCGATAACTTCAAAATAAATTGTGAGAAAATAATATAAGAAAAAGGGAAAGTGATGAGAAATTGAGATGTGAAGAACAAAAATAATATAAACATTATTTATAGGTGTATATGAAAACTTTATTTTAAATTTAAAATTGAATGAAAATATTATTATAATCTTAATTATTATGACCCTATAATACACTAATACCTAAACTAATTAGATATTAACAGCGTTATATTTAATTATAACAGTTGGCCACCATATTTTTAACGTTCTCTTTTAAATTTATATAATAATATAATAATAAGGAAACTAATTAAACTTAAATAAAAGAAAACAATTAAACTTAAAAAAAGAAAACAGTTAAACTTGATTAAGACTAGTGGCCCGACTTGAATATTCAATTCACTAGGAAGTTATAATAACACTTTCTATAATTTATCATTTTAAAACTAAGTTAACCGTAAAAACAAATAACAGTTTTGGGTGAGTTATTAAATACTGTGGTTTTTTTTACCAATGGTCAGTGGGCCCTGCCTCCCTGGGGCCCTGGGCCGTCGCCCCTGTTGCCCAGGCCCAGGGACGGCTCTGAACACGCGGATCAAATTGTAAATAACTTTACTGATTGGACAATTTGGATCTTTTTATCAGGTCAGATATAAGTTGTTCATGCGATAAGTACACACATTTACCATTTAATCCATGTATTTCAAATATGCTCTAGGTGGAGTATATGAGATTACATTGGCATTTAGCATTCGAATTGATTACTAGGCTGATAGAATGACTTGATTGATATAATGCCGATACTTTAACGATTTAATTAGAACTTTTTAAAACTTAAGAACTGATTTGGAGTTTGGGGATGTTCAGTGAAATTAACCCATTTACTGTAATCTTCATTTAATTTCATTAAACTAAGGCCGAGAAAATGTAATAATATGGTCCCTACTCCCTATCTAGCATATTAATAACAGAAGCTGACATCTGAGAAGAAACCTGTCAGCTTAGCTATTTTATTAAGAGCAAAGAAGGTAGGTGTTCCTTCTCAGGTTGCTCGAGAGACACCATTAAATGTTTCTTTTTTCTTCTGAACAGATGAAAATGAGAAGATGTGTACATACATGAGAAAAATATCATATGTATAAGCGGTGGAAATTTTTTATTTTCACAAACGTTCTAATTTAGGAGTTAAAATTTAGTTTAGGGTTTAAGTTTTATGGGTTTAGAATATAGGGACTGTGGTTTAAATTTAGCTTTAAGGTTAGAATTTAGGGTTTATAGGTTAGGGTTTAGGTTTCAGGATAATATGTTATGAATTCAAATTTTAACCTATAAACTCTAAATTCTAACCCTAAATTCAAACAACAACCTATATATTCTAATCACATTAACCTAAACCCTTAAACTATGAACCTTAGATTGGATCTCTGACTCCTGAACTTAAGAGGCTTGTAAAAACAAAAAGTTACCCCGCCAGTGCATTATATAATTACCCTATATATGTAAACCAAGACTTTGAATTCAGATACAAATTCTGGGGAAAAAATGCTGATCAAAAGTCTAAAGCTAATAACTGTAGTAAAACCTAATGATGGTCATTTCATTGGTCCTTGACAGCCCCAAATTTCTGCAGTTTCTGCTCCACCATGCACCAAGGTTGACCCTACTGCAAGTTGTTTAGCTTAGCTAGACAAAGAATAGAAGGCGTCACGTTTTACATGGTGGAGACTGAAACAGGACCACTCTTTGATGTTGCTTTGCTTTCTTGCATCAAATCATGCAATTTTCCATTATGTTTTTTTGACCATTGAACCCTCTCATTTCCAAGGTCACATCTGTTTTCATGTTTTCCCATGTGTTGTGAAAGTCAAATGTAAAAAGGTTCTTGTGAATGAAGGTTTGATTTTCCATATTGTAACAAAACACCATGGTTTGATGTTTCTGAACTTGTCCTTGGCTCACTGTGCACAGGACCTGGTTGTTCATCTGTTGCATATGGAGCATCAGAGGAAATCGGACCGTTTCGGATTACTAAAACTGGTTCATCCCTTTATCTTAACAAATATTCATGGAATAAAGGTAAGTGTGTGTTTATATCCATGTTCGAATACGAGAGGAGTGTGTCGAATTCAATATCGTATGAAACTGGTGTCAAATTGTAATAACGTTGATGAAACGAATTCGATTTCTTCATGGTTTGCAGAAGCAAACATTCTGTTCCTGGAATCACCTGCTGGAGTTGGATTCTCCTACACGAATACAAGCTCCGATCTTAAAGACTCCGGGGACAATCGAACAGGTATTTCAAATGTTTTCGGTTTTGCAGCTAACCATCATTATGTGTATAGATCATCTTAATCTTAAATGTAGTAATTTGTTTATGACACAGCTCAGGATGCACTTATATTTCTCATCAGATGGATGTCGAGATTTCCGGCCTACAAGCACCGGGAATTTTACATTGCCGGAGAAAGTTATGCAGGTAAGTAACGGTCGCGAACGTGTTTTTCGATCATTTTAGTTAGCTTGTTATATAAGTTATTGTCAATGTTTGAACAGGGCATTATGTTCCCCAGTTGGCCAAGAGAATCCATGATTATAATAAAGCTCATTCGAATCCGATCATCAATCTTAAAGGATTTATGGTACGTAAATCGAACATAAACATAATTTATCGGAAACAATCAATCAAAGAGCTTCAAAATTGTTTGATCATATTCAGGTAGGAAATGCTGTGACAGACAATTACTATGACAACATTGGAACTGTTACATATTGGTGGAGCCATTCCTTGATATCAGATAAAACTTACAAATCCATCATGAAATACTGCAATTTCACAGCAGAGAAAAGCTCTACAAAATGTGATGATGCTGTAAGTTATGCCATTAACCACGAGTTTGGCGACATCGATCAATACAGCATTTATACTCCATCTTGCCTGGCGTTAACAAACAATTCAGCACAACACATAAGGCTAAAAAATACCCTCTTGCATCGACGGATCTCGGGTTACGATCCGTGTACCGAAAACTATGCCGAGAAATACTATAATAGACCAGATGTGCAAAAGGCTATGCATGCAAATACTACTGGAATTCCTTATAAATGGACTGCTTGCAGGTATTTTCCCAAGTAGTTTCTTTGTTCTCAATTTTTCATTGTTAAATGGTTTTTTTTGTCATTGGACAGTGATGTTCTTATACAAAACTGGAAGGATTCTGAAAATTCAATGCTACCAATATACAAAGAGCTGATTGCAGCAGGGCTAAGAATATGGGTTTTCAGGTGAGTTTTCTAAAACAAGTCAAATCATATGAATGATTTGCAGCAGGCCATTACATTCTTCCCGAGAGACATGTATAATAGGATATGCAGAGCCGTCACTCGTGATGGACCACTGTTACGGTTGTCCTAGGTGTGATAAATACAATAGGCACTTGTTTACTGTTGGGAAATTAGGTGTTTGACTGCAATTGATGAGGTTCATACAGGGTTGTTTTTACTGCATGGTTTTTAATCTGTTGTTGCAGAACTGATTGTTTTTACTTTTCACCCCACCCCATAACTAAAAAAACTGACAGAATTTAATGAGCTTAATTACTGTTGTTGATGCAGTGGAGACACAGATTCAGTTGTACCAGTGACAGCCACCAGGTTTTCCCTTAGCCATCTCAATCTCCATATCAAAACTCCATGGTATCCATGGTATTCTGGCAACCAGGTAATGAAATCTCACACCAACACATTTAATTCACAACCCTTTTTTTTTCTCCTAAAAATATTCCCATTTTGCATTTCTGGAAATGTGTTAGGTTGGAGGATGGACTGAAGTTTATGAAGGGCTAACTTTTGCAACAGTGAGAGGAGCTGGCCATGAAGTTCCAATGTTTCAACCCAGGAGAGCTTTCATTCTTTTCAGGTCCTTCTTGAAAGGGGAAAAATTGCCAAAGTCTAAATGAAGTTCCATTGTTTATGTGTGATTAGGGTTTAGGAATGATTCATTTGAGTTTTGATTGTGGCTTTTACTTGAAAGACTGAATTATATTTGTTAATTTATACTCCGGTTGACGATGTCGAGCACAAGCTCTTGATATGTTCTGCATTTCACCATGAACAATGAGAAAAATGGTCTTAACAATGTTTGGTTGCCTAGAAACTTGGATTGTAGCAAAGAAAATTTCACTTGCATTGTCATTTCAAAGCAACATTGTCTACTCCCTTTGTAAACAATCTAGATGCTACAATACCTGGATAATCTACTGCTTTCGGGTAATCCGTGGAAGGGGGTGCGAAACATGACATTGAAAGGAACTGAATTCAAGTCTAAATAGAAATAATAACTTATGTAACATCAAGGCAGTTTAGAACAGAGTGTGCAAGTTCGATCGGGAAACGAGAATCACAATGTGAATTCACAGTAAAGAAGTACAAAACGAGCATTTCTACCATTAGTTTGTACGCAAAAATCAAAGCTAATCCAGGCGCAAGTCAAGAGATCACCTTTGCTTCGCACCCCTCACCAAGCTCCATTCGTGTGCCGGTCTAGAGATTATTGTTGTTTTAATCCCTCACTGAGACCTTGTGGCATTCCTAAGCTTTGTGCGAGGTCACTCATTCTTTCCTTCATTGCCTGAGAGAACGACAAAAAGAAAACCATCGGCAAAATGATTCCATAGAAGATTCTGTCTAGTAATTACGAGAGATCATGAGATAATCACCAGGACACTTTTTTGGTGTGCATCCTTGTATGCTTCATTAACTAAAAGCGATAGCTTCTGCAAGAATTAAGTATAAAACGTTAGCAACTTGATATCGGAATCAAGCAAAACAATGCACAACAGCTTCTAAATTCTTCTCAATGGTTATAATCATAGCCCAAGATGGCTCAGTATTGGAACCTGACTAAACAAGTGGATGTTCAAAACGGTTTCTTCCCTGAACCATTCCTTGGAAGGATTTTGAAAACAAAAAGAACCCAAGGCATAACTGTTATAGAGAGGAGTAAACTCGAGTAATCTTTCGGGAAAGTAGTTTCATAATCGTACTCACTTCTGCACCCAATTCCATTGCTGCCTCGGTAATCTCTATGCGTATGGGTTGCTGATTTCCAGATAATGTTGCCTGAAAAGAGAATATAATAGAGAGATACATCATACGATCACTTGAGATATAAAGTAGCAACAGTTCTTTGGGAAACTGAAACAGAACTATCCTTCATGTAAGGCATCTTATATCGAACTAGAGGGATAGAAAGAGAACTGAAATAACGTACCTTTATCAGCTCACCTTCACAGTATCCATCGAACTCTGCTCTGCATTACAAAATGAAAGGAAAAAAAATGAAACTCAAACACAGAAAGAAATTAAAAGTTTAAGATAGTAAAATTAACAGTAGGTAAAATAAAAGATCCCTACGCTGCAAGTTCTTTTTGCACTCGCACGGCCTCAACCTGGACAACCATTTGTGCTTTCTTCACCGTCTCGTAGAGGTTTTGCATGTTTCCGAGAATTCCTGCCTAAAATCAAATTAGTAGGAGAGAAGCATTAGTTTCAAAGGAGGAAGAGAGTCAACCATGGCGCAGTCTTCTAACTATCAAGTACGACTATGAATGGCAATGCATATAAATATGTTTGATAAAGAAAAAAAAAGGGGAAAAAATTGAGTTAGACTCCCTTGATTTTGCAGACAGCCTCATTGAATATGTTTTCTCACACGGATACAAAAGTGGCTTATATCTCATTATCTTTACCATGGATAAAACAAGCATCCGATGAACACGGACTGCAAATATAGCTTATCTTAAGGCATAAAATATGACAAAGCAAAGACCGTGTATGGTTAACCCCATTGATCTACCCAACTACCAAAATCAAATGTTAGCAATATGTTTCGCATAAATAACTAGCAGTAATAAGTAAAATACGCATAACAATTAAAAAAAGAAAATCAGAAGGTCATTGAAACTGAGTGCTAAGTGCTAACAAACACCTAAAGCATAATTTGAAGCATCATATTCATTATAGACAAGGTCAAAACAGTATAAAGCATGGATCGGACTATAGCAATGCTAAAGAGGCTATTGTCTTCTATAATTCGGAATCCGAATGCAAGTTTCTCAATGTCAGATATTAATGCAGCCATTTGTAAATAATGGCCGAAATTAACATGCAGTGTTTTCGAATATAACTTACCTTGGAAGGTGCATCATCACCCTTCTCACCATTTTCCTTTTTCCCTCCGAACAGACCATTAACGCGTAGAGATTTATAGCTCCGCCCGGATTTCGTAGGAGCCGACAGTGATATAAACTGCTTACCAGCTAGATTTTTATTTAAATTGAAGCTACCTGAAAACCATCAGTGGAGAAACAAATTACAATTCACTATTTCCACCCTATTTTGAGCATTTTACAATCCACTATTTAACATCATAAATTAGGAACAATTGATGAAGATAAACAACCAACTGCAAATTCTATGTAACTTGGTAAAAATTAAAATGGGGAAATGAAAGTTCAAACCTTTTTTTTATTAAAATGATTTAAATTGGATCCAATAGTAAGTTCCAGCCATGCTAAGACTCCATTTCTTATAAAAATAAATCACTAGAACAAACCCATAAATCAAAATCAAAACTTTTATCATGGTTTATTCTGATCCTCTATTTTCTCAGCAACCAAACACAGAGAGAGAGAGAGAGTTACCATGAGAAAGTGAAGGGCTAGGCTTCTTCCAATCAACGGTTCCAAGTTGATTAGATATTTGAGCAGTCACAATACTGGACGAAGCCATTTCCTTTGAAGGTTCTCTTCACCGATAAAAATTTCAGAATTTTTTTTTTCTACAGACAATAAACAAAGATTTCAGAAGATAAGGTGGATATTTTCTTTCTTTCTTTTGCTTGTAGGGTTGATTTTCTCAGGCCTAATTTTGTTCCAAAGTGATTCGTAGGTGTTACATAGCTTAAACCCAACTTGAAAAGGCCCAAAAACCAATTTGATGCTTATTTTTTTTTATCGATTGAGTTTTGTTCGGTTAATATTATTATCAATGTAACATGTAAAAAATGTAATGAACTAGACTAACAATAAATAGTTGGGCATGAATCAACTTGACTCGATGGTTAAGGGAACGATTGTTGTTCTTAGAGGTCACGGGTTCGAACACCAGCAGCTGCAGCAGGGTGATTGAACGTTCATTGTCAAATTCGGGAAAAATTCAATGAATATTAAGTATAGTTCGGTTGATATTATTATTAGTATAACCTACAATAAATGTGACTATGAGATTGAACATGTTTAAATATTTAATATCGTCTTATTTTTTAATAGAGAGGGATTTTGCATAGTATAAGTCTTCATCTCAGCCAGGGATGGATCGACATGGAAGGTGTGAGCGGCAATTACACCTTAACTTTAAATGGTTTAATTGTATTTTAGGCCAATAACAATTTTAAAATTATTACAATTAAGTCTTTGTTCCTCTTAAATTTTTTCTGATTTTTTAATTTTTAAAACCATATTATAATAAATTAATGAAATTAAGATGTGACTTTTATTTTTTAATTTAATTATTTTTAAGATTTTTTAATTTTAAAATTAGTAAAGTTAAACTATAATTTAATTTTTATAATTTAATTAATTTTTAAAATTCTATTCATTTCAAATTTAATAACTTAACCCTCGTATTTCAGTCCATGGTACAAGTTATGTACTTACGAGCATGGTTTTGGTCAATCAATTCACCATAGGTTTTTTTGGTTCAAACTAATGCATTCAACATTCAACAAAAGGCAGCTACTTCACAAGTTCAACCCCCCCCCCCCCCCCCCCAAAAAAAAAAAAAAAAAAATTCAGGGGTTTTTATAGTTCGATTTTAATTGAATTAACCAAATGAATCAAATTTTTTCATTTAACTGGTCAGTTAATTTTAAGTATAGTTGGTTAACATTTACTTTTTTTTTCAAACTTCGGCTATCGGTTCAAAATCGGTAAATTTGATAATTAACCGAAATTATTATATGTTAAATATTACATATATTACATGTATATATTTTGTCACTAAATTTTTAAAAAATATAAAATGATCATTAAATTTTTGATATATTATAAAATGGTCATTAAACTTTTCAATATTTTATAACGTGCAATGAGTCAATGATCATTTTATAATAGTCCGATAAGTTTAATGATTGTTTTATAATTTCTGGAAGTTCAGTGACTAAAAAGATCATTTTAACATAGTTTATTGACCATTTGCGTAATTTACCCAAAATTTTATAACAAATTTCGGTTAATTCGAAAACCGACCGAATTAACCGAACTTTTCGGTTCAGTTGAAAATTTTCGAAAATTTTTTTGGTTCAATTAATGGTTAAAAAAATAAATTTCGGTTAATGAATTTTGAGTTGTTCGTAAACGACCGATTGAACACCCCTAATTGTATTCACTTTATGTGGTCAAACTTTCTATACAATCCAACTTCATATGCTCTCTTCTCATTTCCCACCAAAATCAACAACCAATGCTAAATTCTGATTTGTAAACAGTAATAATAAGCACCACAAACAAAGTGTCATCAATGGTGGAAATTGCCAACTTGGTTTTATCCCACTGCTTTAAACAGTTCAACAAAAGAAAGCAAACAATTGGAGCAACATAAAAGTACATGTTTTTTTTTCCAACCTTTTTGGTCCTCCACTACTAAACCTTTTGACATAATTCCAGGCCATTGTTTTCACTTTCACATGTAGATCTGGGTTTTGGAACTGCAGACTAAAGGCATACTCTCAATCTGGTTTTAAAAAAATCACAAACTCGTGAGGACGTCTACTGCAATTAACCCTATTTAATTAAGTATGCCAAATGAGAGAATCATATGGAAATTTGTTCAATTTCACGGTCACATATCCGTATCAGATACCAAAGAGATAGGCAAAACAAGGATGTCTTCTCTGAATAATAATAATAATAATAATAATAATAATAATAATAATAATAATAATAATAATAATAATAAACCCAGGCGGTAAAAATAAATGTTTCCACAAACACCTCAATGTTAGCTTTAGGGTTTTAGTTTAAGATTTAGAGTTTATAAGTTTTAAGGTAAGAGTTTAGAATCTAGGGTCTATGATTAAAATTTAGGGTTTAGGATTAGAATTTATAGTTAAATTTAGCTTTTAGAGTAATATGGTTAGAGATTTAGGTTTTAACCTATATCCTAAACCCAAAATTCTATCACGAACTCCTAAATTTAAAACTACTATACTTAAACCCCTAAACCTTACACCCTAAACGAAGTCCCTAAATCCTAAAACTAAGGCGCTCAGTGACGAAGCAACAACTTCAATGGGAGGGGCTGTGGCCCCTGGTAGGGGGAATTTTTTTTACCCTTTGATTTCTTATATTTTTCCTGAAAAAATAAGATAATTGTAAATTTGCCCCCACCTTTTAAAATTTATGTTTTGCCCCCTTAATTTCAAATCCTGGCTCCGTCCCTGAATACGCTTGTGTAAACTTTGCGCTTGTGCTAATTACCCTAATAATAATAGTAATAATACAGTCGTATGCTTAAATAATACATGTGCTTTGTAATCTTTTCTTCTTCTTCTTCTTCAATCATTTCCAAATCTTCAACACCATCATTTCAGCTTTCTTTTTAAGCTATTCAAAGGGGTCTCTCTAAACAGAAGAATTCTGCTGGTTTCACCATCACTATTCAATGTGGTACACCACCATTAATATGCTATGAATGAGTCCAAACTATGATACGTTGTTAGATAAAAGGTAGTCTCTGGGTTGAAATTGAAGCAGTCCTTGAAAAAACAAAGGGAAGGGCATTGTTGGGAAATTTACAAACAATGGGGACTTGAATAATGTGAAATAAAAATCATCTCTTTCTTCATTGGTTGTAAGTGGTAACCTCTCAAAACAGCTGAAAACACCAGGAAAAAAAAACCCTTTGTTTCCCCAGCTCAAAGGCTTTACCTTTACCCTTTTCTCTCTTTTTCTTGGAGGAGTAGTACCTAGGCGGAATGGACAAAAAAAGCTTATGTAAGAAGAAAAACAAGAAAGAAACCAAAGAGGAGGAGATGGGGGGAATGTCTTCAAATGTCATCCAACCAAAAAACCCACCTTTAGGAAGAAAACTAATCTAAAAACGTTTGTACCCGAAATACCCTTTCTGCAACCAAAGAGAAAAAAAAATTCAATCTTTCATCACTGTCTCTCGACTCTTTGAAAAAGAAGAAAACATGTTTTTTCACCGAGTTATTATGTGGGCTTCGTTTGGTTTTTCTCTTTGTCTCGGTCAGAGTTGTTCAC
This sequence comes from Hibiscus tridactylites, assembly GCA_958450335.1. NCBI lineage: Eukaryota > Viridiplantae > Streptophyta > Magnoliopsida > Malvales > Malvaceae > Hibiscus > Hibiscus tridactylites. The sequence goes on along the minus strand of OY288278.1, from coordinate 92,755,193 downwards.
AGACTAAACAGCAAAACCAGAACCTTCCTATCTCTCTCTCTTTTCCTTATTCACATTCCCTTTTGTTATTTCTTTCCTCATATCTCTCTCCTTCCTTTTACATCAAAGACTCTTCCTTTTTCTCTCCTTTTCTCTCTTTTCCTCATATTTCTTTGTTTTGGCCTTTTGATCTGAAAACATGAAGAAGATGAAAGGGGTTGTTGTTGCTAAGGAGTATTCTCCATATGGTGTGTATGAGGACCAAAGGGCAAGGTTCAGGCACCAGAGCCTTATGCAAGACTTTGAAGACTTGCACAAGGTAACTTTTTTTCCCAGATTAATTAGATTTGGTGTTGGATTTGTCAGATCTTGTTTCTGTTTATGTTATGGGGTTTTCTTTGTTTGTGTTCTTGTTTCTTGAATCTGTAAGATTGGTTTGAGAATAAGAAGATGGCTTGTTGATTGTTTTGATCTTCTCTTGATCCATTGATGTATGTTTGATGATAAAATTGTTGATTGTTTTTTCAATTCATTGCTATGTTTGGTGGTTAAATTGATGGTAGAATATGTGTTTTGTTTTGATTTTCCAGGAAACAGAAGCCATGAGAAAGAGATTGCAGATGATGAAAGAGCGAAAATTAACCCTGTTGGCCGAAGTTCGGTATGTTCTTGTTCCTCCATTACAATTTATGATTCATATAGGCTTTAGAATCACAATTATCGAAATAGAGATATTTCGGTTTCGGAGTTCTGATTGTGATTTTTGTTCTTAGGTTTTTGAAACGGAGGCACACGTTCTTGATGCAAAACCGATCTTTGAACACGGTGCCCGGCCGGAACTTTGTGCAGCCACAGAATGCAGTGGTTAGAAGTAAATCAAATGTGAAGGGAAAAAAATCAACCGGAAAGGAGCATAGTTTACGACGCCTGGCTACGGGGTTTGATCTGAACCGAAAGGGAAAGACTTATAATGAAAAGGAAACCACTTACATTCATCATTCTCAGATGTTTGACCTAAACCAGAGGAAGCACAAAAAAACCAGTGGGAAGGAAGAAGTTGTTTTACCAAGTTCTTCACCGGTTCTCGATTTAAACCAGAGAGAAAGGCTTTACAGTGGGAAGGAGGCTACTACTCGAACCATGACACCGGTTTTTGATTTGAACCAGATTTCGGTAGTCTACTTCTTCTAACTATGACAAGTTATTTTTGTTACGGTTCTCATGCTATAATCTTTTACAACAAGCTAAGGTGGTCTCAATTATCTTCCATTGCAGAGAGAGGAGGAAGAACTGCAGGCCATGGACAATTCAACGAGGATAGAGGAATTCAAGAAAAGTTCAATCCGAATTGCAAGTGACGAGCAGCACCATGATATTAAAGTATCAGCCTGCAGGAACACCGGAAATGGACCGAACAGAGTCGGGAAAAGAAAGATCTCATGGCAAGATCAGGTGGCATTGAGGGTTTAAGAATCTCTTGAGTGCTTAGATGGAGGGATTGAGGACTAAGTTTAGCTTGCCTACTTTCCTCTCTTTTAATTGCTATATGTTCTTTTCCTTTCCTTTTTTTTTGTAAAGAAAACATATAGTTGGCATGTATAAAATTGCTTACCTGCAATTATGTGGTGTGAATGGTTGTTGATAGATTACCAAACTTTGGTGCTTAGCTCCATAGTTTACATTTTGCTAAGCAATGGAAGTGCCGGCTGTTCCATCATTGTAGTTGAAATGGGTATTTGGAGTAGGCTGGAAGTTGTTGTCACTTTTGATTAAAATGTGACCACAAACACTCAATATTCGAGTGTTTCGGTGGGTCTGAAACCGAGGCCCTGAAACAAATGCAAACACAAAATGGTGCCCAAGTGCATGGTGAAGTTAGTTCAAATGTCACAAAAGAGATCTTTAATGTTAGGTTGAGTATCAATTCATGCACCCTCCAGGATCAGATAATGATGGAGCAAGGTTAAACTAATGGCAATTTTACTTTAAACCTTTGGCATTTAATCACTTAATAAATCTGGGGTACATTTTGGGTTTCAGCTAAAATGCCAACATCTAATTAGAAGATTCAGATGGTAATGAGATACAGAGTGCAATTTGGGGAGCTCCCAACATGTGTGTAGAGTATGTTTCCTGTTCGGTTTTAACAATCGATTTTACAGTAGGTGATGGTTTATAACTTCTCAGCCATTGGAACATCCATTACCTTTGCTTCATCAGAAACCACATCATTAGATGTTGCCTGCTCGGCGACGGTATCAGTGATGGGGGTAGCAAGGGCAGCTGCATTGCTTTTGCCAAATTTCAGGAGTCGAGCCTTGTGCTTCCTCCCTTTTTTATGAGTTTCCATTACCACCTCAGAATTCACTTCAACTGAACAGATTTCACACCGTAACTTGATCTTCTCCTTTATTCTAAGTACCGGTGTCATCTTCACTGTGTCCACAACAGTTGGTACATGTTTCTTCTCAAGGGAATCTGCAGATTTCTTTTCCACCTCGTCCATTGTAGTTGGTGCATGTTTCTTCTCATGGGAATCTGCAATTTTGTTTTCCGTAAAACTTTCCTCCTTCCCCTCTCTCAAAATCAGCTGTTCATCCTTTATCTTTCCATTATCCTCTGATTTTTCATCCAACTGTTTGAGAGAATCTGCAGATTTCTTTTCCACCTCGTCCATCGCAGTTGGTGCATGTTTCTTCTCAAGGGAATCTGCAATTTTCTTTTCCGTAAAACTTTCCTCCTTCCTCTCTCTCGTAATCAGCTGCTCATCCTTTATCTTTCCATTATCCTCTGATTTCTCATCCAACTGTTTGAGTTTCTCTGGCAGTGTTACAGTATTGGTACTGGTATCTGAAAACTTCTCAGCCTTTGGAACATCCATTACCTTTGCTTCATCAGAAACCACGTCAGAGACTTTTGGCATCTGAGCATTGTTAGATGTTGCCTGCTCATCCTTTATCTTTGCATTATCCTCTGATTTCTCATCCAACTGTTTGAGTTTCTCTGGCAGTGTTACGGTATTGGTATTGGTATTGGTACTGGTATCGGAATTCTTCTCCTTTGGAACATCCATTAGCTTAGCTTCACCAGAAACCACATCAGAGACTTTTGGCATATGAGCATTGTTAGATGTTGCCTGCTCGGTGACGGCATCAGTGGTGGTGGTAGCAAGTGCAGCTGCATTGCTTTTGCCAATTTCCAGGAGTCGAGCTGTGTGCTTCCTCCCTTTTTTATGAATTTCCCTTGCCACCTCAGAATTCAGATCAACTGAACAGATTTCACACCGAAGCTTAATTCCCTTCTTTTTCCTAATTTTCGGTGTCATCTCCCCCGCATCCATCACAGTTTGTGCGTGTTTCTTCTCCAGGGAATCTGCAGATTTCTTTTCCATCTCGTCCATCGCTGTTGGTGCATGTTTCTTCTCAAGGGAATCTGCAATTTTCTTTTCCATAAAGCTTTCTTCCTTCCCCTCTCTCTTAATCAGTTGCTCATCCTTTTCAGTCTTCATCTTTCCATTATCCTCCAATTTCTCATCCGACTGTTTTAGTTTCTTTGGCAGTGTTACGGTATTGGAATTCTTCTCCATTTCCCGAGCTTTTTGCCTTGCTTCATTAGCCTTGTGCTTATTACCTCCAAGGTGACCAGCCAAAGCTTCCTCACTTGTGGCGCTGATCTGACAAACGGCACAACTCCACTCCTCATTTTGTTTCACCTTCGAGCTAATTGACGGCTGAGGCAGTTCAGTGGTTCCTACTAGAGGCGGTGTTTTCCACTTTGCTCCAACAACACGATTAGGATCAGGCTTAGGCTGCATATGGTACACAAAAGAAGAAACCGTAACCAGAAAGTTGTGATGCTAATCCATTAAACAAGGGTCAATCGCTTTACCATCGACCTTTTCAACTAAAGAAAGTTAGGAGCGCACACATAGAAACCAAGATACGTATAAATCCATGGTAATGAAGAAAGTAAATCAATGAGTTTGCACACATCAACATAAACTAAACCCAATCAACTTTAGATGGATTCAATTATTATCTCTACTTGAAATTCTAACAGTATTAAAATGACATCATCCCAAACCAAAGCTAAAAACAAACAATGTCATTTCTTCCACTATCTAGATCTAGCAGTTCTAACATGAAACATTAAACAGGTGCATTGCCTTGGTTTCTCCACTGTCATGAGAAACTTTTGAAGCAGAAAACAGAATACCGAGACCAGGTGACCTTGCATTGAGATCCCAAAGAAAATGATAAATAAAGCACGCAGAATCATACATTCAATGTCTGGACAAATCCAAAACAAAATGAACTATGGAGCTGTCAATCATTAGTACATGATGCCGGATAATTCGACAGAAGGGAAGCATAAATGTTTCCTACAAAAACAGAAGATAACCTTCTTGAAGGAATAACAACACTTATTCACTTGTAATGGGCATATAAAACTCCTCTCACAACAATGCTGAGCAATGAGCCCCAACATTACTGTAACATGCCATGAAAAAGCTGTTGCTAATGGAACAGAAAATTCATCATCAGTCTATTGTACTCTAGGAAAAATGCAATAGATGTCTATAACACACCGAGTAAAAGCAGCCAGGGATTTAAATAGCGGCCGCTATATAACAGTATAGGCACCGTCCGAAACCACATTACCCGCAGTGACCACAATAACATCCGTGTGTCCGCAACCACGATAAACGTAATGCCACAGAAAACGCGGCCGCAACCGCAATTTAAATACCTGAAAGCAGCTACAACAATCTAGGAAAAATACCTTCCTGATTGATCTATGACAGCAATGTCTCCCATTAGGACTAACTTCTGATTTTCCGGTTCAAAAGTGAAAGGCTTATCAATATGAATCAATAGCAAACTCGATGCATCCTATTCTTCTGATTGATCTAGGAAAATTACTTTCTGACGATGAAATACTTTATTGAGTATATACTAATTGAAGGGCTCACCAGTTTAATCAGCCTATTCTTCTTCTCCTCCGAAGCATCCTTAACCTTAGACTCCAAAACCTGTGACGTCAGTGGAGGCAACACGATCGGCGGCGGCAGCAATGTCGGTTGAGGAGGCGGTGGAAACAAGCTGAAACGCGCCTCAGGCAGAAAGCTGTTGAGGCTATGAAAGTGAGGCACGGGAGGAAGCCTAGGGTCGAGGAGCATTGTGAGGCTTTGTTCGTAAGATAAAGCCGTTCCCCTAACTCGATGCATGGCCGCCATCTCCAATTCGGCCGCCATCTCCCTCCTCACCTCGGCCTCTAGGGCTCTCCGACGTGCGATTTCCATCGCGACTATCTCCTCTCTAATCTGCAACTTCTCCAACTCGACGTTAGAGTTAGGTCGGAATATCTGATCCGACGACGGTGGATTGAAACCGGACGACGATGAAGGAACGGAGTTTGACGGTGGCTGATCGTCAACGCCTCTGAATTTGAATTCCATAATAAAGATTTGAGCTTTTTTCTTTCAAAGTCTTAACTTCCATACTGTTGAAGGTTTAAAACGAAGTTTGAGTGTCCAATGTGCCGCGTGTGGAACAGACGCTTAAAAATCGAAGGGGGGAGGAACGCACTGAAGTGAATTGGTACTGTACAAGTGGTTTCTTGTTGCACAAGTTTAGTACGTAAAAGGAATCGAATTTAATTTTTTTTATTTACATTACCTACCATTTTTATGATTTTTATCCCAAAATATTTTTAAATTATTATCATATCTTAATTAATTACGAAAATGACATCAATTTATTTAGGGTTAAAAACTAGAAAACGTGCTGTACAGTGTACAGAGATATTTATCTTGGCTGCTTTCAGTTTTATTTTTGGTAAATTTTCAATTTTAATTTGAATGTTTCATTTCTCTCATTATCGTCCTTTATTGTGCTTTATAAGCAATTTCCTTTTTAATATTCATGTTCATGAATCAAAGCTTGAATGAATAAAAATTTTATTTTTTAAAATTAAATTTTTATGTCTAATGAGTTGTTAACTTGTTAAGAGTTGGATGGTGTGGCGGTTTGATCATGATATTTGTATGTAGAAGTTAAAAGAATAATTTTTTATTCCACCTTATCATCTTCATCGAGATCAAGTTTTATTCATCAGTTTTTAGTTGTCGTTCGAAATTGTTATTTTTCGGTGACTTTTTCAAACATCTTAAACACTGATTAACTTGTATCATTGTCTTTCACCACTTTATCGGTTTAAATTTGTTCTGAAACTCTTTAAAACTCATAAAATTAAACACAAAATTTATTATTTTTTAGGGGTTTGAGAACTTTTCAGATTTAAGAGATTTGGGCATGTTTATTCGTAAATTTAAACCGTGAGAAACATTCTTTCAAAAAGAAAAAAACAATATATCCTGAAAAAATTTAATTTGACCCCACAAATTTAAAAAAAAATATTAAATACTTTAAATTTATTAAAAGTTTCAACTTAGACCTTTATTTTTTATTTTTTAGAAAAATAAGTTCAACTTTAAAAAATGGAATAAAAATGTCCAACTTAGACTTAATTTTTTGTGTGAAGAGGAAAGATTCCGTGAGACAGGGCAATTTGTTTTTATAACTCTTAAAGTAGGAGGTTCAGCTCACAGCTTTCCGTTTAGCATAGGAATGGAGGTTATATTATTTGGGTAATACTTCATACATGGGTGAACATTAGATCCAGTCTAGTCAAATTTTTTAAATTAGTCGAGTTCAAGACTGTTATTTTGTAACTTAGAGTTTATTTGAAAATTCCCCGAGTTGAATTGTTCGAGTTTATATTTAAATTTAATTATAAACATTTATAATGCTATTATACTAATTAGTTTTAATTCAAACAATTTTCTATAATAATATACAATACACACATATATATACATATTCATATTTTTTCATATGTAATTGATATATATATATGTCACGTAGAATTGAGAGACTCTACTCAAACTTCAAAACTGGTCTAATAATTACTAAAAAATTTGAGTTACCCAAATTTTTATTTTATAAACTCAAACTTTATTTGAATTTTTTTTTTCGACCCAAGACGAGTCGAGTATTTTCATCAAGCTAAATCGAATAATTCAAATTTTTCTAGTAGGATCAAATTTTGTTACCCGTACTTATTAATCAATTGCTAAGATTGGAGAGTCTAAAGCTCCGTTCAACAATGCTTCTTTAACATGCGTTGAAGCGCCGAACGGAGAAGCAATGCCAAACAACCACTGGTTTAACGTTGAACGAGCATTTTCTCACCTAATTTAACATCTAAATATGATTTTTTTTTCACAACTGAAAAATTTAACTTCTGCTCAAACGTGCAACGGGCGTCCACCCCAACAATGTTGAACGGCACTTAAGTTTACGAAAACCACATTATCTCATTTTTTTCCCTCTTAAATAGAACCCAAAATAAACACATATTTATCGATTAGATTCCGCAATCTTAACATTTATCAGAATTAATTTTACACTGATTTAATGTTAATACACAATTTGGGTTTGCATAGCATGTGCACATTATGATAACACATAGTTACAACTCAGAAGAGAATCTAGCATGTCCACTTGTGTGTAAAAGAAATCAAACAAAACATTTGGTTCATACAAGAAGCAAATCAATGGGGGCATGATAAGGTGTTGCCATTATGCCCTAATTTGAGATTCCATGATTTTCTTTTGGCGAATAAAGCAGCGGCCACAAAAACTTGTGTGTATATATATATATAAAAGGTTCGTTTATACAGTGCAATACACGTTAGATGAGTAAAACGAATAGATGAAATTAACAGTAAATATGTAAAGATTATCACTTGAAAAAAAGAGAGTAAGAAGTTAATCTGATTTTCTTTCGTTGATTTTCTTTTGTTGAGTTTTTCTTTCTTTGACGAAACAGAAAATGTGTAAAACTTAAAAGAATTTTACATTGTGTAAGTTGATCATAACTCATATATATATATATATATATATATAAGTTTTTCTTTTGTTGAGTTTTTCTTTTTTTGACGAAACAGTGTTATTGGGCTCGGCTCAGGCTCGTTGAGCTCGGAATTTTAAGCTCGAGCTCGGCTCGGACTCGGAGCTTGTCGGGCTTGGCTCGAAATGGATAATTTTTCTATAATTTTTTTATAAAAGATGAGACCTCGTTAAAAGCTCATTTCATAACCAACACTGAAACGAAATTCAATGTCGGGAAAGAGGGAAAAAATGACCAAAAATTAGATTAATCTAAATAACCAAAAAATATTCTTACAATACAAACACATAATTAAAGAAAATACAAAATCAAACAACCAACTAAAGAAAATGTCCAATTTATTTTAGTTAATTTGCTTTTAGTGATTTTTTTCTAATTTATTTTATTGCTAAACAAATTACTTTTAGTGCATATATATCATATATATAATATATAATTATTTTGAGCCTGTTCACGAGCTTTTTGAGCCGAGCTTGAGTAAACTCGGCTCAACTTATTAAGGTCTCGACTCGAATTTAAACTCGAATCGAGCTCGCGAGCCGACCAGACTCATTATCACCCGGCCCTAATTGTGCTAAAAAAATATGAAAAAAATCCGAAACTAAATGTGTCGATGTAGATTTTAAGACGGAGAGTAAAGCGTATTTTAACATGAAGTCGAGATGGAGTATGACATCAGTGACAATAAATACAAAGGCCCTGTTTGGCAATTAGCGGATAGCTGATAGCTGATAGCGGATTACATTAGCTGATAGCTGATAGCTGATTGCATTAGCTGATTTGACTAGCGGATTGTATTAGCTGATTGTATAAAAGTGTTTGGTAAAATTAACTGATAGCGTGTAGCTGTTTGATTATTTAACAAGCAAAATGACATATAAGGACATGGTTATATTTAATACTTGTTTGAATAATTTAGCAGTTATTAACATTTTGTATCTAATAAATATTAATTAGATTTGTAAAAATTATTTTTTAATATAAATTTCTAAACATATTTGAAAGATTAATATATTAATTTATTATTTATATAATTATTAAAAAAAATTATATGCACATATAAATATGTGATAATAAAAAATAGAATTAACTTACAAATGTCACCATATAAATTAGTAGTAACAAAAAATAAGTCCAATATTTAATATGTTTTTATTTATATTAAAAATATTATTATTTAATTTAAGTTATTTGGAGATTTTTGGTAATTGTTAAGGGTAAAAGAGTCATTACAACTCTAATATCAAACCTCTAATCTCAAAAAGCTCATATTAGGAGCTTTTTCAAAATTAACTTTTTCACCTCAATCCGCTATTTACCAAACATCAATATTAGCGGATTTGACTAGCCAAACCTCTAATTTTTGCTCAAACTGTTTTGTACCAAACAGGGACAAAATAAACAATCTAAACAAATAATTTTCAATATAAAGCCATCAAGCGTTTGTAGTCCAACGGTTAGGATAATTGCCTTCCAAGCAATAGACCCGGGTTCGACTCCCGGCAAACGCATTGTTAAATTTTTTCTCCCTCCAAAGTCCAAACAAGAAAGAAAGGCTACAGGCTACCCTGCTGAATAAATTGTCACTGCAAATATCAGATCTATGGTCATATTTCAGCTGTTAAGTATAGAGGTTGATGAAATGTTTTTAACACGTCGAAATCGATCGATACCGAACATATTTTGCTAACCGATTCGAAGTTTGATGGATGCTAATGTATGGACTGTGATCAAGGTACATAACAAAGTTGAGTTTTGATTCCCATAAAACAACATAGTTGGCAAATATTAATGAAACAATGCATACAAGGAAGATTTTTAAGTACTAAAGGCTGTAAGTTTCCTAACAAACAGGTTCCCTACATCACACAGCTACCATATCAATTCTACCACCACCCTTCCTCGGTCCATCTACTCTCGACGCTCATACTTCCGTGCCCATATGTGTTTTCCGTTGATCCGGAACTTGGCTATGTGTCTCCCATTCAGTATTTGATCAACATTGGTGACGGAACGTAGAACCATCTTAGCAAATAAAGGTTGTTCACCGCTGGACACATTTTCCTGCATATGTACACTTTCAACACAGACACCGCGTATCCTAGTGAAGAGTTCCCTTATTTCATCTTCCGTAACCGGAAAGCCCCGGGAGAAGGTCAGAAACAAGGTCCTGTCGTCCTCGGTAAAGTTGTTGGAAGGGTGCCATCCCCACAAGCCACCTATAGGGAAGTCATGGTCCATGGCCCTTGGCACTATTGTGACACTTCCGAATAAGGAGTGAGGGAAACCAGGGATGACAATAGGCTGATTGGGATGTGATGTGCTCCCCATCACATGTTGCAAGATATCGGTGAAAATCCGAGAACAGACGGTGGTCATGAAATTTTTGATCCCATTGATTGTGCTGAACCTGTTCTGATGGAACATATGCAGAGAAATATCTTTCTCCATGATTCTTGTAGTAAGGGGCAAAATGCCATTGGGTGCAATGGTGGAATTCTTCGACCCGAGACAGTTCAAACACATAACCGCTTCACCGGCCAGTGCTCCCAAGACAGGATCCGACACGTTCACGATTTTCGCGACTATGTTGGGATAACCTGTCTCTTCGAGCCAAAACCACATGGCCATAACCAACATAGATTCAGCTGGATCCCTCCTAAGATTTATTACCATTCGAGAGAATATCGATCGATCGATGGCGTGATACGCGTGGAGCTCCTCGAGAGTGACTGAGGCCATAACGAAATACGAATGATTATGTGTGTAGGGGAGGAAAAGGAATGACAGAGAATACTTGGTAAGGTATCACCAAATACCTCATTATATATCACAAGGAATCCTTGTAATATGGCAAGTTGCAGACCAGTTTCATCACTTATTGGTCCAAATATACCAGAAAACATCAAGAAAAACATGAACACTTTGGCCGGGAAACATGTTTTTTCATGTGATTAGGACTTGGTTTGCTCCATTCTAGCAGCTGTGGACTCCACTGAAATGATTGAAAAACGTAGGAAGAATGCCAAGTGGCAGAATTCATTGCTGGAGCTGATATAAGCTTCCCTTGTATTCTGTTTCATCCGCATCATGTAGTTTGAATGCCATGATTGTGCAAAGCTGGACATTAATTAAGAATTAACGTCCTTAAACAACATTCTTTAGAACATAATCCCCTGCTTATGCAACCAACACAACAATCTTAAACCTTGTAAGAACTTAGAATGATGAATATTTGGTCTTGATGCTCTCAAGTTGCATTTATTATGGACATTAACATAGCTCATAAAAGTTCATGTGAATAATAGCTCACTGATTGTGTACTCTTGTGCCGAAGTTGAACGGGACTAAAACGATCTGCCGAAGCTGTGAGACGTAAAAATGCATCGGTAGGGGAGCGTTCGACGTATATTCAGTTGAAGAAATAAGCAAATTACCCTTAATATATAATGAAAAATTGAACAGTCTTCTCAAGCTAAAGGGGAAAAATGTGTTTAGGCTTAGCTTGGAGCTTCATTCTTTGTTGGAGATTGAGATAGCATACTTCCAATCTCTAAAATGCTTCATGTTTTGAATAAGTTTTGATGTTTTGGTTCTCAATAGCATGATCGAGTGATATCTTCTTTTATTATTGCCAAAAATGATGTTTTAATGTGTTTTAAGAATGCCTAAATATGTTGTTGAATGACTTTATATGGTACACAAACAAAAATCCTCTGCCCCTTAACTATATCTCACATTAAAAATATTTTAAAATTAAATTATAAACCTTAATCTTAATCTTAATCTTACATCTTAAACCTTAATCTCTAAACTCTAAAAAATACACCCTACCTCTATTTCCTTAAATTTTAACAACAACCCCTAACTTTAAACCCTAAAGCCTAAAGTCACATTTTAAAAATGGGGACACCAAAAGAGGCATAGTTTGGGGCAGACGATTTCCATTCGAATAAAACAAGTACAAAAAGTCTCTTTCTTTTTTGCTCTTATTCATGCCTCAACATTAAAAAAATAGGTTTAGGATTTAGGGTTAGGGCTTGGGATTAAGGTTTAGAATATTGAGTGTAGGATGTATTTTTGGGTTTAGAGTTTAAGATCTAGATTTTAGGTTTAGAGTTTAAAATTTAATTTTTTTAGTGTTGGAGCATACAAAGGGACACCAAAAAGGTAGAAGATCTTTGTTCGATAAAACTAGAGACATTTTGGTGTGTACTCGTGTGTCAGCAAGTTAGGTTTTGACTTTTAAACTCGACGCTTGAAAACGATTCTGTTTCAGGCTCCAAGATAAAAATATTGATTTCTTTTATTTTTGTTAGTAGGATCTTAAAATTTTAACTCTCATTTGTTCGGTATAAAAGGATCGATACCTCTTGAAAAAGATTGATCCTTTGAATCTATAATACTTAAAACACTTGATGTTGATTTTAGTTTTAAGACCCTTTGGTGTGTACTCGTGTGTTAGCAAGTTAAGTTTTGACTTTGAGACTCAACGCTCGAAAAAGATTCTATTCCAGGCTTCAAGACAAAAATATCGATTTTTTTTGTTAGTAGAATCTTAAAATTTTAACTCCCATTTATTCGGTATATAATGATCGATATCTCGTGAAAAAGATTGATCCTTTGAGACTATAATACTTAGAACACTTAATGATGATTTTAGTTTTAAGATCCTTTGGTGTATACTCGTGTGTTAGCAAGTTAAGTTTTGACTTCAAGACTCAACGTTCGAAAATGATTCTGTTCCAGGATCCAAGACAAAAATATCAATTTTTTTGTTAGTAGGATCTTAAAGTTTTAACTCCCATTTGTTCGGTATAGAATGATCGATATCTCTTAAAAAAGATTGATCCTTTGAGTCTATAATACTTAAAACACTTGATGTTAATTTTAGTTTTAAGATCTTTTGGTATGTACTCGTGTGTTAGCAAGTTAAGTTTTGACTTTGAGACTCAACGCTCGAAAATGATTCTATTTTAGGCTCCAAGACAAAAATATCGGTTTTTTTTGTTAGTAGGATCTTAAAATTTTAACTCCCATTTGTTCGGTATAGAAGGATCGATATCTCGTGAAAAAGATTGATCCTTTGAGTCTATAATACTTAGAACATTTGATGATGATTTTAGTTTTAAGATCCTTTTGGTGTGTACTCGTGTGTTAGTAAGTTTTGACTTTGAGACTTGACCCTCGAAAATGATTTTGTTCTAGGCTCCAAGACAAAAATATAAATTTCTTTTTTTGTTAGTAGAATTTTAAAATTTTAACTCCCATTTGTTCGGTACAGAAGAATAGATACCTCGTGAAAAAGATTGATCTTTTGAGTCTATAATACTTAGATCACTTGATGATCATTTCCATAAGGAGCTGATGCTATTTACCCATTAAGTCTAAGAACAATTATTTCATACACAAGTGGTGTAAAGTTTTTTTACACAAACATGTCTAATTTATGGCTAAAATTTAAATTTGAAATTTCTAATCTTAATCCCCTAAATATTAAATCTTAAACTCTAAACATTAAACCCTAAATTCTAACCATAAACCTTACAATCTAAACTCCTAACCTCTAAACCTTAAGCTAAAATCCTAAACCCCTACACTAATATGTTTATAGAAACTAAAATTTTCACGACTTGTGTATGAAAATAATAATTCTAAATCTATTAAACCTTAATAATTGATAATTAAGTTAGATTGACATTGATAAGAAGGAAAGGTTGAATCTTTTAAAAGAAATTCATTAACGTGTTATTGCTTTAATTCTATTTTCTATTTTGATATACAAGAAACCCATGTATTCCAATTACTAGTATAATTTTAAACAATTTACACACTAAAAAAGAATAGAAATGCCCTGTCCATTTGGTGTTTCTATATATATATATGCCCTAAAATTTAAAAAAATAGAATTTAAGATTATGAGTTAAAATTATGATTTAAATTATTTTTTGAATTATGACCCTAAAAACGGACGATATTATCATGTTATATGACACGAGAAAACTTTGATTCAATCCCTAAAATATTGTCCCTCCTCTTAGCAAAAAAATTTGAAGTTTGTTTTGATAATAAATTTTAACGAACGCGGAGCGGGGTCGCAGGCATCTTACGGATTCGACTAGTTGCGTTGCTTGTGGCGCCAACATCGAGGATATTGACCATATCTTTCGAGCTTGCCCTTGTGCAGCGACAATTTAGAGTGGGTTGATTCTTATGGATAAGCAGTGGCGGAACATCACGTGGGTCTACGGGGATGTGGCCCTCGCCAACTTGTTAATTTCTTTAGGAAAAAAGGTAAAATCAGTGTTGTAATCCTTCAATTTTTATAAAATTTTATTTTAGCCCCTCTCAAAACTTTTAGTCTCATTTTGATCCCCTCCTTTACTAATTTCTAGTTCCGCCCCTGTGGATAAGCAAGCGGAGTTTTTTTCGATGCCGTTGGATGATTGGATTCGACTTAATCTAGTGCAGCCGAAGGTCTTTGGAATTTCCGATGAACACTGGTCATTGTTGTTTGATGCTTTAATTTAAAATCTATGGGGTCACTACAACAATATAAGTTTTTATTGACAAATTAATAGTGACTAGGAATAATTTTGTCACAAATATTAACTTTTTGTGACAATTTTTTTGTACGACACTATTAGTATAAGTAATTGTGACATCTTTTTATTTGGTCACTGTAACAATAGTAATTGTGACGATTACACTTTTCACAAATGAATTCCCCCTATATGTATACAATTGTGACAAAAAGTTCACTGTCACTAAAATTTTGACACATGATAGTGATGATATGTGAAGTGATCACTATTATTTGATATTTGTTGTTACAGTGAAATTACTTGTCACTTAAAGTTTCACTTTTTGTTGTAATAAATTTTGTCACCAATAAAAAAATAAAAATAATGGCAAATTAGACATTGTCACAATGATAAATTTATTTTTATAATTATAAAAATTAAAGTTATCATAAACTAGTTTGTCAAAAGGTAAAATATTTCAATAGTCTATACTATGTGTAAATTGTTGTTTTAGTCAATCTATTTTGATCAACTTTAGTCCCTATATTTTTCAAATTTTAAAATTTTAATCATAATCCTCACGGGACACTGGCAATATGACTAAATTACAAAGACTAAAAATGATCAAATTAAAGAACAAAAATTAAATAAGCAACTTATGTATAACAAATTAGCTAAAATGAAAATTTTACTTAACATATTTAAATACTACCATTCATGTTAAGATCGAAAATTCAAAATTTAAAAAGTATAGAAATTTAAAGTGGTCAAATTATAGTATAAAGACTACTATGTGATTTTAGCATAATCTATGATAGAGTTTTTTTTGAAAATTTTAAAAGATATATTCCATTTTGATTAGTTTTTTTTTTCAAAAAAATCTAAATAGTTTCTTCAACATACGTACTTCGTATAAGAAACCATAGAAAAATTGTTTAAATTATTATTATAATAATTAGTGTTATAATTAATAAATATTTTTAAAATAAATAAAATTAACTTCAATTACAATTAAACCTAAATATTATTTTTCTTTCAAAATAGTATTAAATTTCTTGTCTAACCTAGTGGATAAGTATTGCACTCTCACCCTAAAGGTTGCAGGTTCGATTATTCTTGAAGCCATGCATTGCATTTATTTACTAAAAATTGATATCTGAATATGCTACATCATTTATAATTAAATTTCAGTGATCTAATGAAAACTTAAAAGTTTGCTGACTAAAGTGCAAAAGCTCCATTAAATTTTAGGGACAATTAGTAATTAGTTTAAACCCTAAATAAAATGGTTATAATTAAAAATATAATTATTTTTTTATTATTGACAGTGACGACATATTTTGGACACTATTTAAACATGTATTTGTGATAGAATGTTTGTCACTAATAAGAATAACATTAGTGTCTAAATTTTAGTCACTATTAATAATCTTTTGTGTCAAATAGTGTGGTCATAAAAAATATAACTATTGTGACGAAATCATAAAAGTTGTCACTAATATAATAGTGACGGAGTTAATAGTGACGACTGTTGACGACTTAGGAAAATAGTCATTGTTAATTTTCAGTGACTAAATTTAACACTTTTTGTGACTATTTTCAATGTCACTAAAAATACATTTTCTTGTAGTGTGTGTCGTAATAGGCGGATTTTTTACCCAGAGACGAATGAGGGAAGGTCGGTGCTTAAGGACAGCCACCGGCTAGCTATGGAATCCACCCGTGCAAGTACGGCTGCAACAACTCGGCCGAGAGGTGTACATTTCAGCTCTCGAAGACTTGTTAAACGGTCCCCTCCTTCGATGCATGTTTGGAAATTAAATGTTGGTGGTGCTTGTAATGTATTAGATGGTAGTGTGTCGTGTGGTAGGGTTATCCGTAATGCTAATGGGAACTGGATTGTTGGGTTCTCAAAGTTTTTAGGAAGTTGTTTGGCTTTGGAAGCGGAATTTTTGGTTGTGTTGAAGGGGTTGGAGGGTGCCGTGCGCATAAGGGCGGGTTCTATTTTGGTGGAATCTGATAATCAAGAGGTAACTTCTATCTGAAATATTCTAAATCAACATTGGTGTGTGGAATTTCAACATATCTTTTGGGAAGGTAATCGTGTGGCCGACATAATGGCGAAGCTATGTTGTCGCGATGAGTTTTAAACTACTTTGTTTAGATTTCCGCGATGAGGTTTTACCTCTCCTGCATGATGATTTGAGTAGTTTGGTTTAGTATAATTTAGGGGAAAAAGTCGTTTCCTCTTAATGGTAAAGACCGAAACAGCTGTTTTGGGTTGGCTTTTACGACATTTGATTATTAGCTTTGAAAATAAATTGGATTTTACCGATTGATTGATTTAATTAGTTTAATTGTAATTGAAATTTTAATGTTATTCTTTATGTGTACTTTGTTATAGTTGACATAATTTGATTAATTTAAATAAATTATTTTAAATTAGATATTATAGAGATTTATATAGAAACTACTATTTTAAGTTGAATCGATTCACTTATAACGTTGTATTTAAAATTTAATCATTAAATATCAAAGCGTGACAACTTTACTAGAACTAAGGGTATAAAATTATTGAGTAGGTAGAACCTTTTGAGGAGATTAACTAAAAAAAGAACAAATTTCTAAAATTAAAGCCGTTTGAGCAAGACAATGAAACATAAAATGGTCTATGATCTTGGTAAATTTGGTCGAATTGGCCTCTGGAGTTTTTCCGAGTTAAATTAACCTCTAAATTTGACAAATTTAGTAGAATTGTACCTTCAACTTTTTTGTGTCAAATTTGACCTGAAACTCAACAATTTTGATCAATTTAGTTCCAGGGCTTTTTATAATAACTTATAAGTTTAAGGGCCAATTTGATCCCAAATATTTTAATGGTCAATTTGACCAAACGTGTCAAGTTTAGGGGCCAGTTATTTGATAAAAGAACTTTAAACCATTAAATATATACCGATAAAGATAATATTCTTGATTGATATGAAAAATAAATTTATATTACGAAATAAATAATACGAATTATTAAATTAGTAATATAAAAAGAGTTATGTTGAAAGTGTTTTGTAAGTGAATTTCTCCTTATACATAAAAGAAATAAATAAACACTTTTCCATAAATTCAAAGCATATAATGTTACAATCTAAATTTTCTTTAATTTCTGCTTTCTCAATTATATTAAAATTTCATATTTAGTCCCTATATTTTAGTTTAGGATAATTTATCTTTCTATTTTTTAATATTATCAAGGGAAATTATTTTATATATTAGTGGTGAAATTTTTAACAAAAATCATATTTTTAATTTAGAGGTTTAAGTTGTAGAGATCATGATTTAAGGTTTGAATTTAAATTTTAAAGCATAGGGGTTATAGTCTATTCAATAGGAATGATAGTATTTAAGGATGGATCGTAATGGCCAAAGAGAGCTTGGTCCCCCAAATTTTTTAGAAAATCAATATTTAGTCCTTTAAAATTTGGAGAAAAAAAATTAATCTGGAACATTTGAAATTTTAAAAATTCTTGTGATGCTTTTAAATATTTTTAATTAAGTGTCCTAAAAAATTTTAAAATTCTTACTAAGTTTTATTTTTATTTATTTTTTTGAAAATTTTAGTTAAAATCCTTGTTAAAATTTTTAAATTAAAGCATTCAATTTTTATTAAAAAAAATGTTAAGTAAGCTCTAAAACTGTGTTGTCAAAGTTCTCCGGTTAGTATTAAAAATTCATTTGTGGAAAAAGAATTTCACTACCGATATATGAAATAATGATCCATTGCTAATTATCTAAGAAAGGGGTAAACTATATATTTAGTACTTAACCTATTATCATGTTTTTGTTTCAGTATTCTACTCATTTTTCTTTGGCAAAATGGTAGTTAACGTTATGTTTTGTTCTATTTTGGTATTTCGAACGTTAAAAATTAACGGAGTTGATGATGTGGCTCATTTTTAATTAGGATAATAACAGTTTTAGTCTCAAAATTTACACATTTCAATCAATTTGGTCCAAACTCTATCAATTTAATCATCATCTTAAATATTTGGGTTAAAAGTTAAAACAACAAATTTCCCCCTTTTTCTTTCTTTTTTCCCGAAACCATGGCTCTCTTTTCCCCAGTTTTGGAGTTAAAACTACAAATATTTAAAATAATGATTAAATTGATAGTTTAGACCAAGTTGATAAAAAATGTGTAAATTCTGAGACTAAAATTGTTGTTATCCTAATTAAAAAAGAGCGTGTAAATTTTAAGTACTATTTTACTAAAAAAATAAATGATGTACTAAAACAGAAATACGATAATAGATTAGGTATTAAATATATAGTTTACCTTAAAAAAAACCCTTAAGCTCTATGAAACCTTCTTGATAACATGTGCAAATTGTGCTACAGATTACTGATTCCAAAATATATGCAAAGGTTGATTTGGACAAAGCTAGGGTTGCAAGGACCAGACTGATAGAGAAAGATGGGCGTGGACCTGTTTGGAACCAGCGTTTCCACATCTACTGCGGACACTTGATCTCCACCATCATTTTCACCATCAAATACAATAACTCCGTCAGTGCAACGCTCGTCGGAAGAGTATACACTCTCGTCGAAGATGTTCTCAAAATAAAACGTTAAGGGCTAAATTGCTTTAAAAAAAGAAGACTTAATGCACAGAATAGCCCCTAAAGTTTACCACTTTTCCCAACTTGGTACTTAACGTTTCATTTGGGACGTTAAGCCCCCTAACGTTTTCACCGTTATCCCATTTTGCCTCAAACCGTTACTTTTGTCGTTACAAAAAAGTTTTTAACCGTTAAAAAAAATTTCAACCAATAAGATCGTGCCCCGTCAACTCCTCTTTGATAGAGTAACCCGCCTGATTTTATTAAAAGGGTAAATGTCATGTCAAGTCTCCTATGTTTATTTTTTTATTCAATTTAGTCACTGAAAAATCTATTTTTACTTAAAATTGACCCCTATTTGTTTCTATTTTTTTAATTTAGCCCAATATTTGTTATTAATAATATTATTATTTTATTTAAATGTTATTATTTAATAAAATTAAATTAAATATTGTGTGTTTATATTGTGGAAGCAAATGTCTTGAAATCAGCTCATTTTGATATCCAATGCCAAAATAATTAATTTTAGCAGAACTATTGAGGCCAAAAGCTGAGCCGGATACGATACAACATAGAAAAAAGGGCATGAGCCTTCCGTTCCAGCAACACTGCATTACCTTTGAGAAGATTATTTATGCAGTAGATATGCCACAGGTAAACTTGAGAGATATTAAATTTCAGGAAATGAATAATAACAGTTAGAATTGAAATTTCAGGAAATGAAAGCCCAGGGAGTGACTGAAGATAGATTGGTGCTTTTTAATAAAGTCCCATTACGTCCTAAATTGCTTAATGTTATATAAAAAATTGTTTAATGTTAAATTAGATAAATTAAGAGACTAATTTAATATTAAATTAATATCAAATTATTAATTTAGGACGTAATGGGACTTAATTATAAAATTAAGCAATTTAGGACGTAATGGGACTTTATTAAAAATATTTTAATTTTAAATTAGTAAAATATAATTTATATAAAAATTGTTTAATGTTAAATTAGATAAATTAAGAGACTAATTTAATATTAAATTAATATCAAATTATTAATTTAGGACGTAATGAGACTTAATTATAAAATTAATTTATTTTGGGACGTAATTGGAAACTATTTAAGATTAACATTTAATTTATTTTGATGGGTCTAAATTATAAATCTAATTTATTTTGGAATTGCAAAAAATAATATAATATTAAATTAGTAAGGATTAATTTATCAAAAATTACTAATTTAATATTAAAATATTTAATTTATTTTTTATTAAATAGTAACATTTAAATAAAACAATATTATTATTAATAACAAATATTGGGCTAAATTAAAAAAAATAGAAACAAATAGGGGTCAATTTTAGGTAAAAATAGATTTTTCAGTGACTAAATTGAATAAAAAATAAATATAGGAGACTTGACATGACATTTACCCTTTTAATAAAATCAGGCGGGTTACTCTATCAAAGAGGAGTTGACGTGGCGCGATCTTATTGGTTGAAATTTTTTTTAACGGTTAAAAACTTTTTTGTAACGGCAAAAGTAACGGTTTAGGGCAAAATGGGATAACGGTGAAAACGTTAGGGGGCTTAACGTCCCAAATGAAACGTCAAGTACCAAGTTGGGAAAAGTGATAAACTTTAGGGGCTATTCTGTGCATTAAGCCAAAAAAGAACAAAAATCAAAATGATTATTCAGTCAAACGTTAGAGACATTTTTTTGACATTATGCCATGATTTTATGCAACATATATTATCAACAAAACAAAAAAAAAATATTAATGCACGTGGCATAAAATCATTAGTGAAACATATAAAGGACACAAAAAAACGAACAGACAAATTTTGTTCTTTAAAATTTTATAATTTACAGAACAGATCGCGAACTTATCTTTAAATTTATAATAGTCTATAATTCACGTGTAAGGTGAGACAAACAGATATGAACGAGTAAAGTCTTCAATCCATCATATATTCATATATTATGACATTTACACATGTCTACTACCATTAAATATATATTTATATTCGCTCCAATTAAAATAGATACGATACAAAATCTGCGAAATTGTAGCCGTCTGTATCTCCTTTCGTCAACCCTACAATTCAAAACAGAAACAGAAACAGCAACAATCTTCGTTTTCCTTTCGTTTCTTCCTTCTCTGAGAAAACCCTCACCGGAAAAAGTTTTCCCAGAGAATGCTTCTCCGAAGCTCATCGTCACCCATCCTCAAATCGTCCGTCCCTCAGAAGCCGCCGCCTGCCGACTCCGCTCACCGAATCCCATCAAAGAACGTTTCCCTGACACCGTCGCCGATCAACAAGATTCAACGAAAGTCGTCCGACGGCAACATGATGATGCATTTCGCCATTCCCAGCAAGCATAAGCTCAGCCCCATGAGGTCTATTAAATACTCCGTCAAGGAAGAAGAAGAAGAAGATGATGATGTCACCTTCCAACCAGTCTCCCTTCACGGTGACGGCGATCACGGCGGCGGAATGGATAGGTTTGGAGATTGGAGTCAAGGGAAACAGAGAATAGATGAGTATTACCGGGGAATGATCACAACTTACCCCGGAGAGACTCTTCTTCTCACAAACTACGCTAAGTTCTTGAAAGAGGTGCAGGGTGACCCTCTGAAAGCTGAAGAATATTGCCGGAAAGCGGTGGTGGTGAAGCCGGACGACGGCGAAATCCTTTCCATGTATGGAGATCTGATATGGGTTAACCATGGCGATGAAGCTCTTGCCCAATCTTATTTTGATCGAGCTGTTAAGGCTTCTCCAAACAACTGGTATTATTCACTTTTCAATCCCTCTTCTTTTTATCGGGTTAATTCCATTATAAGTCCCCACACTATATCACAATTTCTAGATTGGTCCCAAATAATTAGGGATGGGCACGGGTCGAGTCGGGTTTTTGGCCAACCCGAACCCGACCCAAAACTAATTATCCTAAAACCGACCCCGACTCGACCCAATTCTTTAGAAAACCCGACCCGACGCAAAAATAAATATTCTAAACTCGACCCCGACTCGACCCGACCTATAGAAAAAAAATAATTTTAAGGACCTAATTGTAAAAAAATAATTTTAAGAGGCATAATTATAAAAAATAATAATTTTAAGGACTAAAATGTAAATAAAAAATATATATAAAGAGGGGGTATTATTACAAATATATATAAAGAGGGGTATTATTACAAATATCCCTAAAAAATTACACTATTAGTCTCGGGCCGGTTGAGTCAGATTTTTCCACCCTAAAACCCGAACCCGACCTCACCCTACACAAAAATCCAACCCAACCCGAACTCGATTTTTTCATAAAAATACCCGACCCGATCAGGCCGAGTCAGGTCAGAACCCGTCGGGTCTGCGTGCCGTGCCCATCCCTACAAATAATGTTTTAATTGAGTCCATGAAGTTTCACTATCCTATTAATCGGGTTCTATGATCAGTTTAGATGATCCGACATGAAGCGTATTAAAAACACATGATCTGATTTTAAACATGAATCTGATGTATTAAAAAAAGTGTCTTCATATATGTTTTTTAACTCATCGGATCAAAAGATTGATAGAATGACATGATTGATACGATATTGATACTATTTTGACCGAGTTGTTAAGGACTTAGAGGCTTCTCCAATCAATTGGTATTATTCACTTTTTTCATCCTCTTATTTTTATTGGATTAATTCCATAATAAGTCTCTAAACTATGTTGCAATTTCTAGATTGGTCTCAAACTTTATTTTGATTGAGTCCTCAAAGTTTTATTATCCTATTAATCAGTTTAGACGATCCGACATGAAGTATATTAGAAACACATGCATGATCTGATTTTAAAAACGTATCTGACTGATCAAAAAGACTTACAAAATGGCATGATTGATACGATATTGATACTTTGAGAACTTAATCAGAACAATTTGAAGTTTCGAACAAATTTTAGTATCTTGTTTTTAATGGAACCTTATGATTGTTAATGGCAGCCATGTCCTTGCATCATATGCTCGATATCTGTGGATAGCTGAGAAAGATGATGATTAACAACAAAAGAGAAGGAAATGTTTGCTGAAGAACTGAAAATCAAATATCAAATGATTTTAGTCCCTCCCTTGTTTAGCAGCTGTTTGATATATCAAGGTCTAATTATGGTCTTAGTCCCTCTACTTGATGAAATTCGATTTTAACCTCTCTATTTTAATTAGGCATAGATATTTTCTATATTATAAAGTGGCTGGCTGACAAATCTGTTAATTGACCGAGTGATTAAATATGCTCATGTTGTTTCACATTAGCCTTTAATGGAATCTAAATTCAAAACTCAAATTGAAAAAAAAGGGGCCAATTTTCGAGGCTAATGTGAATAGCTTTTTTTTCTTTTCCTTTTTGTAGTTAGAATTAGTATTATACTATTTTCGTGTTCAATTTGAATTATTGGTATATTATTTTCGTGGGAAACACTTTTCTGGGTTATTTTCTTGACAACCAATCAACGATATCAAACATTCTTAAAGACAGAATCTATGCCATGGTTGATGCATTGCAGACATTCTCGAACTTCTTTCTCTTTTTTTTTTCTTTTTTTCTTATAATCGGATTTTTCTTTATTCCTTACTTGCAGTTCGTATCATATTTTTAAAGTACTAAACATATTTTACCAACAGTTAATTGGTCCAGCTGGATGAGGTGTCAGGTCCCTTAAACAACGTTACAAGTTCGAATTTTAATGTTGTGAATGGAAGAAGAAAAAAGTGAGTTGAGAGGGTCGTGCTTATAATGGACCTATGCAAAACTTGATCCGAATGAATCGTCCAATAGATCGAAAATTAGGGATGACAAAAAAACTGAATATTACGTATTCTGACCCAACCTGATAGGATCATTTTTTTTTTGAATTTTCGATTTTTGGGTCAGGTTTGGGTTTATGGTGAAAATTTCCCGCCCGACCCGGTTTATATATATATTATTTTTATATATTGTATTTAATAGTTTTATTAATTTTTTGGTGTGGGACGGGTTTAATCAAGGCTTTTTATTAAAGTTTTAGGGT
Organism: Hibiscus tridactylites; assembly: GCA_958450335.1. Taxonomy (NCBI): domain Eukaryota; kingdom Viridiplantae; phylum Streptophyta; class Magnoliopsida; order Malvales; family Malvaceae; genus Hibiscus; species Hibiscus tridactylites. Next base: position 92,731,059 of record OY288278.1, on the reverse strand, counting down.
CGGGTCGGAATCGGATTATACTTTTCTTATATCGAGTTGGAGATAATATATATATATATATATAGGGATAAGATCAAATTACACGGTGTAAAACTCTCTAAGTTTTACACCTTTTTTGGATCGTTGGATGAGTGAAACGGATGGATAAGATTAACAGTAAAATATGTGAAGATTATCACTTGGGAATTAAAAACACGGAGTTAATCTCAACCATCCATTTCCTCCATCCAACGATCCAAAAAAAGTGTAAAACTTAAAGAGTTTTACACGGTGTAAGTTGATCCTAACCCTATATATATCTGGTCGGGTTAAAATTTTAAATTTTTTGGGTCGAGTTCGGACGGCCAAAAACCCGCCTCATTGTCATTCCTATCAAAAAAACTAGTAGTTAAAAAATACTAATCACGTTTTAGTTATTCTTTTGTATCGTATTTTGTCTAGTATTATCAAATTTAAATTACAAGAGAAATTATTCAATACATATAATTTGTAGAAATTGAGATTTAAAATTTAAGGTTAAAAGTTTAGATTTTTTTTAAATTAGTAAATCTAAAAGTGTGTAAATTTTTTTACGATAAAAAAATACCCAAACTACAATCTCATCCCATGTCATTTTCTGTACATTGTCATTTAGATTTCTATAAGTTAAGACATTAACTGAATTAAACCTTTTTTTTTTGAAGAGAAATTAGGCCTCATTAAAAACCCCCACTAATCCTAAATTGGGGGAAAAGAGTGCCTCGTTGGTATTATTTAATCAAATGTTCAACCGATGTATGTTACACATGGATCCGAACTGTATGCATGATCAGTTCCTAGACTTACACAAAACATGACTGCTTACTTTTACAACATGAAACCTTCCAATACCATTGGCAATTTTAACTTGTACATTAAAAACTACACAGGCATTTGCTCCACCTAGTGCCTTAGGCTTCTTACCCATCATCTACTGCATTTCAAAGCTCAGTCAGTCTAATTCTCTTGGCCAACTTAGATCATATCAAATTTCCTCTCTATGCCCTCCTTTGCTAACAAATCAGCTTCTCCATTTTGGCCTCTATCAATTTTGCAAAAAGTCCACTGCTCCGCATTGCTCCATTTCCACACTTCTCGTATTGTTGTTGTAAAGTGTGAAGGAGCAATTTGTGGTCGTTGGAACCAAGAGACTGCGATGGAGCTATCAGAACAGAAAGCAATTCTCCTACCTGCTAAACTTTTGTTTGATTTGCATAGCAGACATGCTTCTTTGATCGCCATTACTTCTGCAGCTATTACATCAAGATGCCCCACAGACTTTGAGAATTTTATCAACAATTTACCATTCGAATCACGCATCACCCCTCCAATACCCGCTTCCCCTATCGCTCCTTTAACCGCCCCATCGACCATGAAAGAGAGTATATCTGTCTTCTCTTTGGTGTTGACAGGGGGTCTTTTTCTCTCCGAAACATGAATACTTATATTTGTCGGATCCGCTAGAAAGAGACTTTCTGAAATAAAAATCTCAGGCCAATTGTTGCGACACCAATGGAAAGTCATAATTTGGGCCATATCAAATAAACCGTCTTCGCCCTTTCGGTTATTGAAAATTATATCGTTCCGCAGCATCCATATAGACCAACAGAAGCTGAAAAAAGATATACACCAGATTACCTTTGAATTTCTGTTGATGGAACTGTCACACCAAGCCGTTAAAGCTCCATCGATGGTACCGGGAAAGATGAAGTTTGTGTTCCACTTCTCACACCATTTCATCCAGCACTTCCAGCTTGTAAGACATGAGAAAAATAGATGATGTTCGGTTTCATTTTCTTTGTTACAAAAGGGGCATAGCTGATCCGTAACTAACTTCGATCCCCTTTTTAGAAGGTTTGCTTTGGTCGCTAATCTGCCACGTACCATTCTCCAAGTGAAAAATTGAATTTTTGGAGGAATATGCTTGTCCCAAACGAGTTTCCACACTGCTGTGTTTGGTATATCCGATGAGGAGGCTAATTCGCAGAAGTTCTTTGAATTATAGCTCCCACTTGAATCTCCTATCCACCTTAGCATGTCGTTGTCAAGTGGGGCTGAAGAGTATTTATGTAAAGTAATAATGAATTGATCCCAAACTACCAGTTCCCAATCGAACATTCTTCTGCGAAGAGGAATCCGCCAGTTCCATCCGCTTTCCAATTTCACCCCAAAATCTTTGACTTTTCCATTTTTTCTTATTGATAGTGCAAAAATCCTGGGAAATTGTTGTGCTAGAGGGGTATCGCCAGCCCAACATTCAAACCAGAATTCAATCAATATACCATCACCAAGAACAGGTCGGAGATTAACTAATAAAACGTCATTTGGACAGTAAATTGGCTTTGTGATGTCCCTCCAGAACCATGACAGTTTCTTCTGGTCGATTAGCGGTGGAAGCAACGTTCTACTTGTGCCATAATATTTCCCATCCAGCACCCTTCGCCATAGTCTGTTTTGCTCGGTATTGTATCGCCATACCCATTTATTAAGTAGTGCACGGTTTCTGATTTTTAGATCCACAATCCCCAGTCCTCCTGCCTCCTTCGGTTTGCATAAATCCTCCCATCGCACCCAATGAATTGTGTTTGCGTCTACCTTACCCCATATGAATCTAGCTATCAGTTTATTCAGTTCATTGCTGATAGAAGAGGGCATTTTATACATGGACAAGAAATATAAAGGTAGACTACAAAGCACTGATTTTACCATCGTTAATCTGCCTGCAGGAGATAAGTTTGATCCCTTCCAACTCGCCAGTTGTTTCCTGAATTTTTCAACCACAGGATTCCACAAAGAAATGCAATTTCTAACAACTCCCAACGGCAAACCAAGGTATTTCGTAGGTAGAGATCCGCAAGAACATTTAATAGCTGCTGCAACATTTTTCAATAACTCCTGATCCACATTTATGCCAAAGAGTTCAGATTTCTTCAAATTATTATTTTTGATTCCGCTCTTACTTTATAAAACTCTATGTCAAGTTTACAAAATTACGAGTTGTGTTTTTTTTTGCATCGAGTCTAGTTGAATAATTTGATTTTTTTCGAGTCGAGTCAAAATTCAGATGCCATTATTCGAAAAGTTACGTTGGGAGAGTGGCCCCTATAACGAGTCTCTGTAGTACTTAATCTAAATTAGTTGATCAATGGGTTAGATACCGATAGTTAAACTAAAAAAATTATTGTAGATAAGCTGTTTAAATTTGAGTCTTTTAAAAATAATAACTTTCCATTTTAATTGAGATGACTTAGAGGGTTAAAAAAGACGCAAGTTAAATTACTGACAAATGATGATAAAAAACACGTCATTCCACAAATTTTTAAAGTTAAAAATTCGAATAATAACGTTATGATCAAAGTAAATTGAATTGAAAGTGTCGTCCCTATAAAAAAAATCTACAATACTCGATATAGATTATCAACCAATAAATTTGATACTCACGTTTTAAAGAAACAATACTATTGTCAAAATAAAAAACTATATTTAATTAATTTTACGGTTTTAGTTTGAATAAATTTGAAAACAAAAAAGTCCCGCCAGTTTCAAAGATTTATTATGGGCACTGGCATCGTCCTTTGTCACGATTAAATATTAATATTTGAAGAGCTTTTCTCTTGAGATGGGTTGTAATTCAACTTGATTTTCTACTTAAACGAATCGATATGATAATTGAATATATAATATCTCTAAAATGTAAAGATTATCACTGGGTGCACTACCTAAAAAATACATTAATAAGTATTGTTAATTTATTAACTATTAATTAATTTGGTGAGATGGGATATTATATCTTTTAAACAAGATTATATGTTCGAATCTTAACATTATAAATTAAACAAATTAAATTAATACTTATAATGAGCCTATGTAACACTCGATTTTAAAAAAAAATTATTGTACTTTTTAAAATTTTCTAAAATATATAAATTTTGATATCTTAATTGCATTTACCTTGGGTGAAATTCAGTGGAAAAACTTGTTAGATTATTTTTAAATTTATTGCATTTGTTACAGTAACTTTGAAGTTATATTACTTTTATTGAGATATTTTATTTTGATATAACTTAAATAAAAAATATTTTTAAACTTTAACTAATTTGTAAAAATATTTCAAAAGTTTATTAACTTAAAAAATATGTTTGAAAGTTTTTTAAAGGATTTTTGACACATTTAAATGCTTTCGGAATAGCGAAAGTGTCAAAAACATGTTGTGAATATGGATATCATTTCTCAAGTATTGATACCCTGTCAGCTGTATTAATACATGTTTTACTTGCATTGATACATTTTTTTATTTTTCTTAAAATCTCAATTTTTAGTAACCAAAATAGGTATCGATATGTTTTAGACCGTAGCAATACGAAATAGTCTGTTCCAATACGCATGTATCGTGTACTGATAGTCAGTATAAAATTATCCAACGACTATTTTTATTTTGAAGGAGATACTGATACTCCGATGTTCGTGTACTGATACACTCTGCACCAAATTGCATTTAACGCAGTAAATAAAATTCCCAACGGTTCTAAACCATCCCAACGATCATAAATGACTAATAGTTCATTTTACACTTTTAAAAGAAGACACTGGACACTTGAAGATAGTTAGAGAACATATCAAAGCTTCATGATCAAGAAAAATTAACCTTTGAGTTATTTTATTTTTATTTTTCTTGTATATAGTGTATAGAGAATGTTTTATGTGTTGTTATTCTTTACACTCTTAGCTTTAATTTTGTAAACTATAGTGATTTTTTCTCATTTCTTTTATGAGCTTCAAATCTTATGAGGTGTCTTTATTTACACAATTACCTTATAAAAAGAGAGATTATAATTTAGCTTAAAAAAACTATAGTGATTTTTTCTTAGCCATTAAAAAAAAATGATTGTAAAGGTTATTTCTTGAACTCGTAAAAAGAGAAAAAATTGTCGTAGTGAAATTAGAAAATCCTTAGTGGTGTGTTAAAGTAGTGAATGTAAATCTGGTTGGTTAGTCGAGCAACTCTAAAATTATCATGCAGTTTTGTCAACTTTTTTAGTTTTATCCAATTTATTCGGGTCAGAGTGCATCGAATCTATCAACTTTCAATTTAACTTTGAACAATTTTTTTATTTTTACTAAAAAAATTAAAGACATTAAGCTTACATTTCGTCTTTTTTACAATAACCTTGAATACAGATTGGCGGGACAAAGTGGTAGGCGTGACAAATTTTAATTTTTTACTAAAAACTGTTTAAAGTCGGATCGAAAGAAATTCGACTTAAATACTACCGTAATAAATACAATAAATTTAAAAATAATCTAATAAATGCAGTAGATTAGAATTTTTTTCAAGTACAATATTCACCAAATTTTCCAAAATATATAAATTTTAATATATTAACGCATTTACCTTGTGTTTATATTATATTAATATTAAATAATCCGTCGTTTTCGTTTGAATGGGAGTTATGGATTTGAAAGCCTCTGGTACAAAAGACCTTTCAAACCCAAAGAAAAGAAGAAAACTTCAAATTTCAAATAATTTCATTTTATTTAAATCTCGTTGAAGATTCTTCCTTAGATCCTTTCGATTTTCTTCACTAATTCTGCCGTTAAGCTTCGTCTTGGATTTATGGAGATTTGATTTCACGCGCGCTTTACGAGGTAAGAAAGAAAGAAAGAGAAGCAACAGTTTTCTTCTAATTTTTGTTTGTTTGGTTCCTGAGAATACCGATGGATTTTCGTATTTGATTTTTGGTGAATTGTAGATCAGGGTGAAGTGAAATGCGTTAGTTGTTTGGTGGCGTTGAAGATCTCTGTACTCTTTGGAGTAAAAGCTTTACTCTACTTCAGGTATTTAATTTTATTCCGTTTTTCAGTGATTTAATTCAGTTTTCTTAATTAAAGCAATTCGTTATATTTTGAATTCGACATTTGCTTACTGTTTGCCTGCAAATATAAGATCTAATTTAGTGTTTCTTTTGCTCATTACCCGCTTCAAATTTATATATAGCTGCTAAAAATGCTATAAAACCTAAATTTCATCTTGTTTGTCCTTTTGAAGTTGTAAGAGATGAACGAGGATAGAAATAAACCAATGAAAAGTCGTAAGCATTTTATATACATTTTATAATATTTTTTAGGGTTTGAGAATTTTAATTAGTTTAAAATGTTGTATATTAATACCATTTTCCATTGTTTGTTATTAGGCTCACACTTTTGTTTGCTTTTATTGCTATTTCAGTGTGTGATGGATTCGGATAATCTCTTCTCTGCGGGTGGGCTTGAGGTTGCCCATCGAAGTGGTGTTTATCCGCAACTTCGGGTGGCTGGAGACGACAGCGGTGTTTCGAATGATGTTAATGCAAATGTTGTGGAAACTGTTGAGAATTGTTTGCAGAATGGAAGGGATAACAATGGAGCAACTGGGGAAGCTAGAGAAGGGTTGAATGACTTAATTGGAAACAATGGATTGATTGATTCTAAGGTAGAAGGCCTTAACATTTTATCTGAGTGCTTTAATGAATTACCATTTGCCATTTGTCTGATTTCATGTTCATCCGCGTGCCTGCATTCATACGAAGGGGAACTAAAAGATAATGTGGATGTGAAGCAATGCGAATCTCAGAAGGTTCAATGCAAGACCAAGAATGAAAAGTCTTCTCGCCCCAAAATTGCTTCTTCAGCTTCAATGAAGAAAAGTAAAGATGGAAATAGTGTAGAGGCGAGGTTGACAGCTTCAAATGGAAGATCTATTACTACAAATTCACATCCAAAACAGCCTCTGAAAAATCGATCTTGTAATGAAAGACAAGTCAATGCAGCCAAGGTTAGAGTTGGGGGTGTTATTGGTCTCTTTTTATTTGCAGTTTCCATTGGTATTTTTTAAAACATTGTTCATATCTTTCTGATAATTGATTTTCCTCTCTCTGCTTCTGACAGCATTCTGAAAGAACTGATGTAGCTTTCTCTGAAGGCCCTGTGTACGTGCTACTTGTGCTTATGTTTGAATTTCTTTTCCTTTTCTTTTTTAATGCATCCTTCACTCTTTGGTATTCATTTGTTATCCAACCAAAGGGAAGTGCTTAGTGGCCGCCATTCATCTATTTATTATCTCCTGAAATTAAACTTTGTGTGCTAGATGATGACAGATATTTTCTCCTGCTTAATCTCAACTGTTTTGTTTTGTATTACAGTGAGAAACCCAAACTGAAGCCTCTGAAGAAAGAGCCTCTTGATAAAGCTGAAGGAGACACAGAGTCCTGGTATCCTTTTTGGTTTGAACTTTTTGTTATTACTTTCTGTCTGAGACTATGGGTTGAAAAGGGGTGCAATTTGAGCACTCTCGTTCTTTCTATTTTTATTGACATTTATGTTTATCCTTATTGCTTCATTGAAGCCCCACGGAAGCTGATGCCAATCCCCGTAAGTTTGGTACTCTACCAAAATACGGTTTCAGTTTCAAGTGTGATGAACGAGCTGAAAAAAGGAAAGAGGTTGGTGCTTTATATTATATGTATGAGGTTTTACGTTGTTGGTTGTTTCAGCACTGTTATTTTATTTCTTTAAGCCCTCACAATTATGTTGTACAGTTCTACACCAAACTTGAGGAAAAGATTCAGGCAAGGGAAGAAGAAAAGAGCAACTTGCAGGCCAAGTCCAAGGTGTTATTTTGTAAATGCAGTTGCATATCGTCCTGAACTGCTTCTTTCTTATCATAATGATATACCAATTTTCTTCCAGGAAACTCAAGAAGCTGAAATTAAGATGTTTAGGAAGAGTTTGAACTTCAAAGCAACTCCAATGCCAAATTTCTATCAGGAGCCTCCACCTCCTAAAGTGGAACTAAAGAAGGTTAGTTTACTGTTCTGATGTGTAGAAAGCTAGATGTTCCGTTGAATATAAAATTTTCATAGGCATGCTTATTCATTTTGTTTTATTTTCCTTTTTTAAAGGTTTTCTTATAATTTGGGTTGCCACCTTTTTCTAATTGTACGCATTTTTATTCAGGCATTTACATGTATCTGCTCATCATCCTACATGAGCCATTTTCTTTTCTGCAAAATGCTTCTGTCAACTTTTTTTGTTAGTTGGAGCTGATAGATTTAACTTATAACAACTTCAACTGGTTTACATTCCAACTAAATCTATGTTGTGATAGTTATGAAAAACTTTTCCAACGTACCTGGGAGCATAAAATTGAAATTGTAAATGCAAGGTTGGGTTTGTGGCGATAAATTTTCTAGTCTTTCGGGCTCGTTTATTGTCGTAAGAATTAAGATACAGATTTACATGCTTTTCCCAATATTTTCCGTTGGGTATTTGATACTGTGCTGAACTTGGTCAATCGCTGTTGGACTAGGTCGTGTGAATTGCCTCTTACTTGGAGCTACTTTTTACTAGTCACTGTGCCCCTCTCAGTTCCAATTAATATCAAAGCTACTTTAGGTTAAACATTTTACTCTATTCTTTTTATCATCTTAACATGTCCCAGTTTTAGCATGATGTATCAAGTTGTTCATGCATTTGTATGCTTTGGTTCTACATCCTGATTTGATAACTTTAAATCGAACTATTGGAAACCATTTTTTTTCCTTTCTTGAATGTGTTGACGAATGTAGCATTATATGTTTTGTGCACGAAGAATTCCATTTTCGAAAATACGCATTTTGTTAACCATAGCCAGACTTTATTGCTTTCTTTCTCTCTCTGTATTTCCCTTGTATATGATTTCTCAAATTTAGCAAACATTGATATTTTAAAATTCCCCGGATTCAGATACCACCGACACGAGCTAAATCTCCAAAGCTTGGTCGAAGAAAAAGCTCAACTCCTTTGGATTCTGATGGTAACAGCAATAATGGCCACCAATCAGTCCAGCTAAGTCTGGATGAGAAAGCATTTCAGAGTATCTCTTCCAAAGTAATTTCGCCTGTCAATGCAAAGAAGCCACAGCGGAAGTCACTTCCTAAACTGCCTTCTCAAAAGACTAGTTTGCCCGGTTCAACAAACGAGGAAAAGATATCCAAGACCTCCAGTCGGGAAAAAGTTATGCACGAGGAGAATAGCACCGTATTAGATGTAACGAATGAAGAACCGTGTCCAACCCAACAGCAGCAGCAGGCAGTGTCTGCAGCTGATTCAGGGCAAAGTCGGCCCAACATCGATCAAGCGGACTTAGTTCAAGAACCAATTGCATCGGAGCATTAAGAATGGCAATCGTTTGAAGTGGATGTTCATATACAAAGGCTCTTGACCTTGTTTTGCCTGAATAAGGACACGTCTAAATCTGGATTATTCGATGATCCAAGCTTAAAAAGATTCTACATTACTGGTTACGATGTTGTCTTCTCCGATATTCAGCAGCTTTGGTTATTTCGTGTGTTGCTCGCAAAGGTTGCTCGGGTTCTTGTTACGATTCCGTGTTCCTGTTTACAGCACTGTATGTCAATTATTTACCAAGTCCACCTAATTTATGTTGTTTTCAAGGATTACCTATTGAACACATTTTGGGGAAATTTTGGAGTCGTATGTTGATGTTAGATAATCCATGATTGAATCGGGTTTGTCGGAACCTGCTGAACAACGTAATATTGTGCATGAAGTCCGATTCGAAGTCCGTCTGCGCCTACATTGTTGTGCAGAGATTAGATGTGCAAGTGACTTTCAGTTTCAGGTACGAAGCTTTGATGGAGGGCATAGATGAAGAAATTGGGCTGGATTCTTCAACATTTGAGGGTACTAAGTGTGGTCCAATTGAGTTTGTATTTGTTATGGACTGGAAATGCTTATAATGTTACAAATGTCGAGATTTAAACTTTAGATAATTATGTTAGATTAGAATGTGGAAAAATGTTAACGAGGTAAAATCAACATTAATGATCGGAAATTTAAAAATCTAAGGGATATACTAAACAAATTATAATTAATATATGTTATTAAATAATATACCGGGTCGGATCAAAACTCGATGGACCAATAATTTTGTCATCCATAACTTGTATGCTTTTACCGATCATCAAGCACCACCTTTGGCCACCGTTTATAGAAAGAGATCAGATTTCAAATGATAGAAACTCACAGGGACTTGTAGCAAAAAAAAAAAAAAAAAAAAAAATCCTGAACAAGGAAACTGTAAACGAATATGTTTCCGTGTAGTTCAACCTAGGCGTAACGCATGTGTGGAATTGCCTATTCTGCATTTGACGTGGCGGCACCCCACCAACTCTATAATGTCGGTTTAACGGGAAATTATATTACGGGTTATTTCCGTCATATTATTTATGGGGCTAACTAATAAAAATTATTTATATTATTATTTTTTTATCACATCATATTTTTATTAAGTGAATCTTCACTCATGTTTACTGTAAATTAAATTTAAAAATAATTTTTACCAAGTGAAGACTCACTTGATAAAAAAAAATGACATAAAAAAATAAGAATAAAAGGACAAACATCACGGACGGATGGACATCACAGACGGACGGACATCACATACAGACGGACGAACATCATACACAGACAGACATTATTGATGACAGACATCACGGAAGGACAAACCGACATCAACATCCTAAGTCAAGTCAACATGCCACATCAGCGTCCCATGTTAAATATTAGTCAACTAATGGTTTCCATCCAACGAAAGTCATTTTGATACAAAATAAAATGTTATGGGTAAAAGTTGATAAAAATAAAAATATTGACCAAAATAACTCTTTAATGAAACATCAGAAACATTTATTTTTGCATTACGCCTTTATTTTAACAATGTTAGTCTTTAAGGTAAATTAATGTGATAGGGAAATGCGTCGAGTTTTATCAAATAATATTTTTTAATATATTTGTACTTTATTTATGAAACGAGTCCAATAATTAATATTCTATATTTTATTAATTCATATAAAAAATAGACGTGGGTACTATATAGTTTATTAGTTCAAATATGAACTACCACAATAAATATTTTTTTAAACAATTGCTATCTAAGGGGAGGGGGAATGTATTCCTAATGAGTACTGAACTCACAACTTAAAGAGAGAGAAGAGTATTAACTGAGAACTCTTAACCTACTGTCAAATATTAATTACTAATACATGCATATTTTTTTTTTACTTTTAATAAATGGTATCTGTAAAAAACAGATGATTTCAATCTTAAAAAAATTAGTTTAATTACTTTATCTACAATGTGTATATGCATTGTTAGAGAATTAAAAATATGTATAAACAAATATTACAATATAATAATTTTTTAGACTATTAAAAAACTATTTACAAATAAAATATAGCCAGCAACACTAAAGGAGTAGGTGAACAAAATTTATTAGTATAAAACAAGGTTAAGTGGAGTAGGTGAATAATAATGAATTAATTAAATATAAAACGAGATTGTGTTTCCAACCATTCACAAATTTAGATACTATAATTTGAATATGTCACAATTATTATGTGATGGGCCATCATAACAATAATTAAAAATAATTTTGGTTGGTTAGAGTGAATATTCGACTGAATTGATTAGAATTTTTGAGTTAATTAAGTTAACAAGTTATATACTTTGATTTTAATTTAATTTGATTTTTTAATGAATTAAGTTTAATAGTAGTTCAAATGAATATATTATTCAAGTTGACTTTTTAGTTGCATAGATAAATCCTAAAGACAAATATGCACGCCTTATTTTTTTAATTTGTTTTAATTAAATCGAATTTTACTCCTCCAATTATTAGTATTTTACTAGAAATTATCCAATTACTAGTATTTTACTAGAAAGTTTACTTTTATATTCACTAGAACTGACTTTTCAGATTTTTGTATTAATAATTTGGAAAATGGTTAAGTTTGTATGTTTATAACAATCTAATGAGTGATCTCGGTAGTAAAGGGTAAAATATTTTATTTAAGTGATCTGAATTCGAGTAATTTAATTTGTATATGTACAAGCTTCTAAGAAGTCTGCTCTGTGTAGCACGCTGGTTGTCTGCTCTGTGTAGCACGCTGTTTTGTCTGCCGTGGTGGCACGCTTGTTTCTGGTTTTTCTCGTCGGCAGTTGTTCGTCGTGGTCCGTTATTTCATCCTATAGACTATTGTAGTCTTTGATCCTATCGGCCTTTGACAATCATGGCTGATGTTGAAGCAAATCTGGCCCGTCTGGCTCTGGATTCAGGGGAGGAAGAAGAGCTACAGTTGGAACAGAGTGATGTTGATCTCTCTCTGGCATACGTATTTTGTTTTGTGGGTTCTTTCTTAACGAACAGTGTTATTCATTTTGTTTCGATGAGATCGACTCTGGCGAATCTCTGGCACCCGATCGGGGGAATTTCAATAACAGATCTGGGAGAGGGTCGTTTTTTGTTTCGGTTATATACGGCAATGGATGCAGATAGGATTGAGGCGGGAGGTCCGTGGAATTTTAACTCCCATTTGCTTATTTTGCATCGTCTGTGTCCTGGTGAAGATCCAGTGGCGGTCCCACTAGATAAAGTGAAGTTCTGGGTCCTTGTTCATAACGTCCCCCATGGATTTGTGTCGGAACGTGTTGCGGCTTCGATTGGTAATTTTCTGGGAACTTTTATTGAATATGATTCGATGGCGGTGTCTCTTGGCTATAAGGGGATAATGAGAATTCGGGTTTCTATGGATATCCGTATACCTCTGAAACGTAGGAAAAAACTCAAGTTACAGAACGGAAGGGACCATTACGTCAGATTTGAGTATGAAAGGCTTACCCTTTTTTGCTTCATCTGCGGACTACTGGGGCATGGAGAAAGTTTTTGTCCTCTGCGAACGGTGAATGATCCGTCGGCCATAACTTTTGGTTGGGATGTGTCGTTAAGGGCTGTCCCTCGTCGGAGACAGTTACCGGAGAGCAGGTGGTTGCGGGAGGAGAGTGCGCTTACAAATCATATCAGCGCAATTATAGGCGATCACAATAAAGAAAACGTGATTCTCGGGTCTGGAAATGTAACGCAGGATCAGAGGGGAGGCGTTTTAACAGCTGGCTCTGGGTGTCAGCCCCCTGGTAGAACGAATGGTAATTCTTTGGGCCTGCTTAGCCAACGGCCCGTTCTTGGCCCTGTTGTGGGTGGGCTTCATCCTAGCAATGATACCCAAATGTTTCTAGCTGATGAGCAAAGCCCTCTGGAAAATGTGGATAGTGTAAAACGTCCAAGAGTTGTTAGTTCAGCGCCAACTGTTTCTAGTATTACTGATTCCAATGGTGCTTCTCCCTCCACATCGGCCGACCTGTTGCACCAGGTCCGCCGGTCATCATGAAAATCATGAGTTGGAACGTTCGGGGTTTGAATAAACCTCGAACGGTGGGGCGTCTCCGTCAAAAATTGTTAGAGGAGAGCCCGAGTTTAATTTTCTTAATTGAAACTAAAGTCAGAGATTCGAAGATGGCTGGAATAAGGAGAAAGTGTGGTTTCTTGAATGGCATTGATGTTAGCGCTGTCGGACGGAGTGGTGGTCTCTCGTTGGGGTGGAAGAATTGTTGTAAGGTGACCCTTCGCTCTTATTCAGTGCGACATGTTGACGTCCTCATAGAAGATGACTCGGAAGGGAATAAGTGGCGTTGTACAGGGTTCTATGGGCATCCAGAAGAGCAGCACCGGGGTGAGTCTTGGGACCTTCTTAGATCCCTTGATGACATGCCTGATGTCCCGTGGCTAGTCATTGGTGATTTCAACGAGATATTGTTATCATCCGAGAAGCAAGGGGGGAGAGACCGGCCTGTTAGACAGATGGAGGGTTTTAGTGCTGTCTTGAACGAGTGTGGTCTTGATGACCTTGGTTTCACGGGACAATGGTTTACGTGGGAGAAAGGGAAATTTTCGAACACTAATATTCGGGAGAGGCTGGACAGGGGGGTTGCAAGCGGTAGCTGGTGGGATTTATTCCCAGATTTTAAAGTTTATCATCTTCAGCACTCATTCTCTGATCATTGCCCAATTTTAGTCAACACTGGATTTGGAAGCAGTGCTCATGTTCGTACGGGTCAATTTCGGTTCGAGGCGGCGTGGCTTTTAGAGGAGTCTTGTGAACCTGAGGTCCAAAAACTGTGGTCTTTATCCTCTGGAGATTACCTGGACCGGCTATCTCAGGTTAAAAAGGGACTTGATCGGTGGTTTAAAGATTTGCGACGGAAGAAAACATCGACTCTGGCAGCTCTTAAAAAGAAGCTTGCGCATCTAAATGAACAGATACCATCGGATGAAGTTTTGGGTGAGATCACTGATACTAAGCTGTCTATGAACTTAGAAATGGACAAAGAAGAGATATTTTGGGAACAGCGGGCCCGCTCTAATTGGTTGAAACATGGGGATAGGAACACATCTTTCTTTCATAGATGTGCTTCCCAAAGAAGAAGGAAGAATAAAGTCAAATCTTTGGAGAATGTAAATGGGGAGGTATGCTCAGGGGACAATGAGATGTTGGAGGTGGCTACGAATTACTTCAGTTCCCTCTTCACATCTTCTACAATAGGGGATTGCTCAAGAATTCTTGAAGGGGTCAATGTTTGCATCTCAGAATCTATGAATCTGAGTCTTCGGAAAGCTTTCACTGCAGCAGAAATATGGGATTCAGTGAAGTCAATGAGCCCCCTTAAGGCAGCTGGAGAAGATGGCTTAGGTGCTCTAACTTTTCAGAGGTTTTGGCACGTGATTGGAGATGACACGGTGACTTTCTGTCTTGCTGTTCTGAAACAAGAAAGACCGATGTCCGACATAAACCAGACCAGGATTGTTCTTGTGCCAAAAGCAGATAACCCCACGGGTATGTCTCGGTTCCGCCCCATAAGTCTCTGCAATGTACTTTTTAAAATAATTTCAAAAACATTGGCAAATAGACTTAAATTAGTTCTTCCTCTATGTATTGACGAGGCTCAAAGCGCCTTTGTACCAGGAAGGCTTATCACTGACAATGTCTTAGCAGCTTACGAGATCTTTCATTCCATGCGTATGAAGAAGGGGGGTAAGAATGGTTTTTTTACGGCAAAGCTAGACATGTCTAAGGCTTACGACCGGGTAGAGTGGAATTTTCTGCATAGTATGATGGCGAAGATGGGTTTCGATGAGGGTTGGATTTCTATCCTGATGGGCTGTATCTCTACGGTGTCCTATTCGGTGATATTAAATGGATCTGTTGGGGATATTTTTCATCCTTCGAGGGGTTTGAGACAAGGGGACCCAATTAGTCCCTATCTTTTTCTTATTTGCGGAGAGGGCCTCTCCTCCCTTCTGAGGCAACAGTCGGCTGGAATAGGCTACAAGATAGCTCGTGGTGCCCCTTCCGTCACCCACTTATTCTTCGCTGATGACAGCGTTATTTTTGGAGAGGCATCGACGCGGGGAGCGTCTGTTCTGAGGGATGTGTTGACAGATTATGAATTGTGTTCGGGATAGTGCATTAACTACGAGAAATCTGGCTTATTTTTTAGCGCAAATGTGGGGGAGGATACTAGACAGGATGTAACTCGGACCTTAAGAATTAGAAATGCTATTAACCCAGAAAAATACTTGGGGCTCCCAACTGTGATGGGAAGAAACAAAAAACAAGCCTTCCTTGGTTTGAGAGATCGTTTGTTAGCATGTATTAATTCCTGGAGCGCTCGAGTCCTTTCACAGGGGGAAAGGAAGTCTTCATAAAGTCGGTATTGCAGGCAATTCTCACTTATATCATGAGCTGTTTCCTTCTGCCTAAAACCTTCTGTAGGGGTATTGAATCGATTCTGGCTAGGTTTTGGTGGCGGAATTCGAAGGATAAGAAGGGCATTCATTGGAGTGCGTGGTCTGAGTTGTGCGCTTTGAAGGAAAATGGTGGGATGGGGTTCAGAGATATGTGCAAGTTCAATGTGGCTCTCTTAGCCAAGCAAGGATGGAGATTGATTACCAATCCTATGTCCTTAATTGCTCGGTTACTTAGAGCCAAGTATCATCCGACATCATCGTTCCTTAATTCGAGAGTAGGAGCCAACCCCTCTTATACATGGAGGAGCATCTGGTGCGCAAGGGGTTTATTAGAAAAGGGTCTCAGAGACATGATCGGAGATGGGAGCACTGTTCGAGTGTGGTCGGATTTCTGGGTTCCGAGTGATTATCCTATAAAGCTTCAAGCTCAGTCTCCTACTAATGTCACGTTCGTATCTGAGTTGATAGATAATGGCTCTACGACGTGGAAGGAAGATATGATTAGGGGTCTGTTCAGCTCTCAGGATGCTAGGAAGATCCTAAGTATCCCCCTATCGTCTTCTAATGTCTTGGATTCTAAGGTTTGGTGTGGAGAACGAAATGGTGTCTACTCAGTTAGAAGCGGCTATAGATTGCTACTAGAGGATCCAAATACTAATTCTAGCCTCAGGCCCGTTCTAAAACAGGTCTGGCAATCTGGGTGTCCTACAAAGATGAACATCCAGTGTTGGAAGTTCATTCGAAACTTTGTTCCTACAAAAAGAAACCTTTGTATAAAGCGCGTAACAAATAATCCGATATGCCCTCGTTGCTTGCAGGAACCCGAGGATGTAGCCCACGTTATCCGTAACTGCAGATTTGCGAAGAGGGTTTGGTATCTACTGGGGATTCAATGCCATTACATTCATCAAGACTCGGATATTGCTAGTTGGCTAACCACAGTAATACAGACTAATGGAAAACATCATACGCAGATTATCATCATAGCTATATGGTTTCTATGGATTACAAGGAACAATTTCGTGTTTGAAGGAATAGTAAAGAACCCGGAAGATGTTGTTACCTCTACCCGTAGCTACTGGATGGATGTAAAGGCTGTTTCGACGAAACTCAGTTCCTCAAACCCTTCCCTCCATGTACGGTGGTCACCCCCTTCATCCCCGGCGGTGAGAGTCAACTTCGATGCAAGTTATGACATTAGCAATGGCTCTGCAGATTTGGGGGTTGCTATTAGAAATGAAGAGGGTCTTATCTTGGGGGCTATGAGTCGGAGAGTCTTCCATGTGGCTTCTCCTTTCGCGGCCGAGGCATACGCGGTCCTTCACGGTCTCCATTTCGCCTGGGATCTGGGTTTTCCGATGATCGAGATATCGAGTGATAGTCGGTCAGTGATCACGAAGCTCAAATCGGAGATGCATGATAGATCAGAGATTAGTAACATAATCAGGGAGGCGAAAAGTTTTTCAAGAATATTTGCTGGAATCTCTTACCTTTTTTTCTCCGAGGAGCTCAAACCAAGTAGCGCATGCCCTGGCTCACCTCCGCCGTTCTCTGTCTGAGGATGGTTTCTGGGTGGAGGACGCACCGCCATCGATTGTTGAAATCATAAACACAGATAGGCGGTGGTTTTCAGATTTTTAAGAGCTTTGTTTCTTCAGGTTCTCAAGGATATCATCTTAGCACTCACTCCTTGGGATATTCGTCGGCACCAAAACGTTATTTCCCTGATGGTTCCCCTCAGCGACCCTTCCGACGATCTTTCCGGTTGGCCTAATCTCCCTAGTCTTTTGTTTTTTCTTTCTGTTTTGGCGTGTTAAACTATGGGTTCTTTAATTTTCTGGTTTTTGTGTACCCGAGACGCTTCACATGTCTCCGGTTTCATGGCACACGTGTCCACAGACGTTTTATTTTTTCAATAAAGAGATTAGCTGGCTTTACTCAAAAAAAAATTTGTATATGTATGTGAGTTTGTTCATATTTAAATCCGAGCATAGATAATACCTTCTACTATAATAAAATTATTAAAAAAATCCTGAATAACGATATTTAACCACGAATAATATGTTAACAACTTCTAGAGGAAGTGTTTAAAAACTATCGGTTGACCCCTTTTCTTTCTTAAGTTGTGAGTTCTAGACTTAATAGAAACAAATTTCTCTTTCTTCCTCCCCTCGATAGGAATTATTCAAAAAAAAAACTACGAATAATATAAAAAATTATAATTTAATTACTAGTTATATTTTGATACACAATCCGTGTAAATTATTTTACATAACCCTTCTCTAAAATATAAAAAACTCTAATCTAATCATGTAAACACGTGATAAGATTTTTATTCATTTTAAAAATACAGAGATGATGCAACCAGCAGTATGATACAGGAATCAGCTCAATATTTCTTTACCAGTTTTGCAAGTTGATGTTTATTAAAGTATATTATGATCATAAGGTCACACTCATAAACCTGACATTATGCATTCTTACATGTAAAATAAGGGCTTAAAGATATATTCATGACCGTTGGATACTATTTTGACTAAAATAAGATCTAAAATCTTATAAAGATAAATTTAGGATCCTTACAGTCAGGGACGGACCCAGGACTTTAGGTTAGGGGGCGAACCTATAAATTTCTAGAGGGGGCGAACTTGTAGAAGTTTAGGGGGGACGAAAATAGATTTTTAATAGAAAATACATAGAAAAATTTTAAAATTTTTCTAAATCATATATGATTTTCAAAATTCTAGGGGGGGGCGGTTGCACCCACCAGCACCCCATCGGTCCATCCCTGCTTACAGTGAATTTGTTGGAAAGTCACGGCGAGTTCGAATAAAATATTGTCATTTAAAAAAAAATTGAAACTCGCCGTAGAGCCACGTCAAGTTCTAAAAAATTTCAAATTTTTTGTATGTGTTTTAACTTAATTAATTCTGTTAACAGGTGATTAGTAAATCATAATTGGAACTCGCCGTGCATGTTAGTCAAGTTTATTTTTTTCATTTCGTCCTTTAATAAAAAAATTTAATTTTAAAAAATTTAATTGAAACTCACCATGCATATATGGCGAATTCCAATTAGGATTTGCTAATCATCCGTTATGACGAATTTACTGCAAGGGTCATAAATCTGTCTTTATAGAATTTTGGATCTTATTTTAGTGCAAATAACATCCAACCGTCCTGGATATCCCATTATCCCTAAAATAAGACCTATAACAACACTAATTATTACACAACATTTTGGATCTCACAAAAAAGAAACTATGAAGAACACGTTGAGATCCAAGTATTTGGCATGTCTGGTTTGTTCCTTAACTCTCAATCTGTTGTTCATCATCAACATGTATGTGGGTGGCCAATGGAGGCTGAGTTGGAGCACAAGAGCAGCGGTCGAAGCGGAGACGGTGGCGGCTACATATTGTTCCGGCCATGGCAGAGCTTACTTGGATGGCTTGGTTGCTGTTGGGAACAATAAACCAGTTTGCAGATGCAATGATTGCTTTACAGGCCCTGATTGCTCTCACTTTATACCTCACTGTGCTGCAGTTGCTGATAGGTACCTGCAGATGATTTCACCAATCTTTTCTCCTTTTTTGGGGGCTTAACTAACGGTATCCGACTTATTGGCCGATTAAACCGAATTGGGTTTTGCAGACGCTCAATATAGGTTGACCCTTCTAATTCAGTTTTCTTTCTTCACAATACTAGGATTCGAACTATTGACCTTGCATAAGGAACCTAGCGCCTCATCTAAGCTTTTCTCGTTTCCCAAGTTTGATTGTTTTGAGTGTTTATGATTTTGACTTTTGATGATTTAATCAAAAACACTTGTGAATAGCCGATTGAGTTTAGCTTGGTTGATATATTACTGGTATAATATATGAGATTATATAAAATCGAACATGTTTAAACGTTCAATATCTTTTTATTTATAAGTAGAGAGAAATTTGGATAGTATAAACATTGTACATCCTTAGGTATCCCCATGTGTTTTAAGAATTTCTTTTTGTTCTGCTTATTCACTTCAAACAAGCATGGTGAGGGATTTTCAAATCTTTTCGAAAGAAGTATGTGAAGTGTTTGTCGTCAGAAATCGTTATAATATTTTAGTTTTTCTAGTTTAGACAAAACTGAATATCATATGTAGGAAACATGTGAAAGGCATCACATTTCGGAAAATTTGGAAGTTTGTTGTGATATTACAATGTTCCGGCACAATATATTACATGTTGCAGCGTTACGTAATGATTTTAAACTGTAAAAGTTGTAATAGGGTTTCTTTATTGCGTTGCGTCAATACTGCGTCGCAGAAACTTTCAAATCTGTTATGATGCAGCTGCAATAATACATTGCGATCACAATTTAATACTATGAGATTGTCCTCCAGTGAGATTGCGGAGTTAGCCCGAGTACTACCATCTTTTCCGTTATTGTCTTATCTGGCATGAGTTTGAATACGAAAGTGCAGACCCTTTAGTTTGATGTAGTTTTCATGAATCATGTCTTTAGTACTAACCTTTACTTACATTGATATGTTTACATTTGCAGTGGGAATCCATTGTTTCTGGAGCCTTTTTGGATGCAGCATTTAGCTAGTAGTGCACTGGTAGTAGTAGGGTGGCACCAAATGGGCTATACTTACGAAGATTCGACTTACGTCTCGAAAGAGCTCGAAAAGCTTGTCCGCAGAGTGCACGCAACCGTAGGGAATGCGGTCACCGAGAACAGATTTATCATCTTCGGTGCAGGTTCCACACAAGTCCTTAATGCTGCAGTTTTTGCTCTGTCCCCTGAAAATACCTCCTCCCCTGCAAGAGTTGTATCTTCCGTCCCTTACTACACGGTCCGATCCGACTCCCGTGCTGCGTTTTCTTTTACTAGTCTGTAATTGTTAGTTGTTAATTTGATTCGAAATTGGATTTCAACAGCTCAACAAAGAACAAACGGAGTACTTTAGTTCGGTAAAATTCGAGTTCGAAGGAGATGCTCATACATGGAGGAATAGATCAGATACTAGCAGCATGAATGTGATCGAGTTCGTAACTTCGCCGAACAATCCTGATGGACAATTAAATAAAGCGATACTCCATGGCCCTAATGTCAAAACAATTTACGACCGCGCGTATTACTGGCCTCATTTTACACCGATTCCGGCTCCCGCAGGCGAAGATGTGATGGTATTTACACTTTCCAAGCTTACCGGTCATGCCGGCACCAGACTCGGGTAACAACTCTCGACACATTACTCTTAGTAAATTTGTCATTCTATAGGCTTAATCGAGTCTTTTCGAGCTTCGAATCACATTGTCGAGTCGTATGAAGGTGGGCAGTGATAAAGGATGAAACTGTGTTCAAGAGAATGATGGCACACATGCGGTTGAATTCCATGGGAATTTCTAAAGATGCTCAACTAAGAGCTTTTAGGCTTCTGAAAGCAGTCCTCGAAGAAGGAACCGAAATATTCGACTTCGCGTACCACACGATGAAGAGCAGGTGGGACAGATTGGTCCGTACCATATCGATGTCGAGTCGCTTCTCTCTTCAGGAAAACAATCCTCAATACTGCACTTTTTACAGCAAAGTCCGACAACTTTCCCCAGGTAATGTTTACCATGACAAGAACTCTGTTAGATGTCTCATTCTGTTCTTTTAACCTCGTACACAAATGTCCCGATCTTGCGGTTCGGAGTAACGGTCACCTATATTGTCGTCCGACACCATTTTAACCTGTCCTAGTGAACATGGCATTTGTTTACCATGACAAGAACTCTGTTAGATGTCTCATTCTGTTCTTTTAACCTCTTACACAAATGTCCCGATCTTGCGGTTCGGATTAACGGTCACCTATATTGTCGTCCGACAACATTTTAACATGTCCTCCTAGTGAACATGGCATTTGTTTACCAACAAAATGTGTTTAAATGGCAGCTTACGGATGGTTGAAATGTGAGAGAGAAGAGGATAAAGATTGTTATGCAGTTCTCGAGGCAGCTAATATCATCGGCCGTCGAGCGAATCTGTACGGCGCAGAAGATCGGTATGTTCGACTGAGCCTGGTCAAAACCGAAGACGATTTCGACATATTAATTCAACGTTTGAACGAATTAATATCGAAGGACGACGGTGCCAAAACATTTGAAGATTGAGATCAAACATTTCTTGATCCAAACCTTTCAAGTAGTTATGCATTCGAATATTTGAATTACTTATGAATAATAATCAAAATTAAATATGATTATCTTTCGAATATTTGAATCTAAAAGAAATTCTAAATTTAAAATGAAGAAGAAAAGAATTCTAACCTCTGAAGTACGGACATGGAATGTCCGGCATATCATCGGCCGTCGAGGAAATACGTTCGGCACGGAAGATCGATATGTTCGATTGAATCCGGTCCAAACCAAACCGAAGATTAAAACTGAATTAATGTCTAATTGAATTCGGCCTTAACCTTTTCGACATTGTCCCATTGTAGTAATAGTAGTGCCAACTGAATTAATGTCTAATTAACTTTTTAATTTTTATTTAATATTAATTAAAGGTACATGACAGTAGATTAAAACTGATTGTTAAAAAAAAAAAAAAACTTAAATATCAATTAAATTCTTATGAAAAATTTGTACTTGGATAAGGCTTTATAGCTGAAAGTTTAATTAATCAAGTTCATCCGTTAATAGTATCACATTGAAAGTTGTTACTCGGGATCCTACGTGAGTACCCTTTTGTTTTTCATGTAGCGTTTTTACGCATGTCGTTTCTTCTCTTATGATATATATACCACCATGTATATTTTTTTCCCATCTAAGTATTGAAGAATTTTTAACGAGTCACGTGAGGTATTTTTTTCAATAAAAAAAACAATCATAAAAGTGTGTAGTATTAGAAAATTTAATATATATATATATATATATATATATATATATTTTTGACAATAAAAATTTGTTGGAAAGCAAACATTTGTTAGAGACTCATGTTCTCTCCTATGATCTTCTTTTCATCAACGAAAAGTTACCATTATCATCTCCATGGAGACCTTAAAGGTTCATCGTCACTTGTAATTAGAGGTAAATATTCGATTGAACCGAGTCAAAATATTTTAAGTTGATCAAGTTTATAAATCTTAATTTATAACTAAAATTTTATTTAAAATTTTACAAATCCAATTGAGTTGTTCGAGTTTCTATAACCAAGATAGTTTACCCTATTTACATAAGTGGACTGGAGAGTTGAGACAAGATTCTAAAAGAGTTTCGAGGTTCAAACTTGGTTCTAACCCACCCATCCAAATTATCATTTAAAAAAATAAAATAATAGTTTCTAATATTTACATATTTTGTAAGAGTTGATATCTGAAACTTTTTTTGAACAAGCATGCTATAAATTAAAATCTAAATATCTAACCATAAATCCTAAAATTTTAAACTCCGTGAAAAATACCATAAGTGAATAAAATGTTTCCATTTTATAATTAAATTTATGTAAATTACAGTCAAACTTAGTTGGACGGACCACTTACCTATAGACAAGTCTAATTTGGAAGGATTTAATAAGTTTTGACCCAAATAAATAAATAAATAAGTTATTAGTTGTGGACCCAAGAGCAGGAGAGGTAGTGGGACGGCTCACCTGTCATTACACACACAGCTCACCCGTTTATTCTAATTTCCAATTTCTATATTCACTTCTAACCTTTCCAATTTCCATGCCTACATTAAAAAATTGGTTCAATCATGTGGACCAGAATAGGGAAGAGAAAGAAAGTGGTGTTTTTAGCCTTTTAGGACAGAATCCATGGACTTGGTTCACTTGGCGGCTGTTTTCAGCCTAACCAACCAAACAAGATGACACAGGGTAAACACCATGATTCTTGCTTTTGGGGTTAAATCCTCACCACTTGTTCAGTTTCGGGTTCCTATTCTTACCGATGTTAGAACCGGGAATCGGTAAGTTTTATGGGGTCCAACACAGAAAAGAATGTTCCATGCGACCAATGGCACAGGCATCCGATGCCCCTCAACAGTGAATGGGAATTTTCCAGGCAGAATCAAAGCCTTTTCTTGGAGGAAAAACCAGGAATTCTAATGCCATATTTGGGGGGGCTTAAGGTCCTTCTCAACTCATTTCACTCAGTTAGTACTATGATAGTGACAGTTATCTAGGCGTTTCACCGGTTTGGTTTTACACGGACGCTAAACGAGACCGATATGGTAAGCTATATCAATCAGTCAACATTCCTACTAGCATAGCTTAGAAGAAACATCAAAAAGCTGCTTCATACCCAACTTCCCAAGTGCTGTCCTTTTCAAACCAAAAGTTTCACGGTTTCGAACCACAAAAACCACTTCGGGACTAATCCGAGAGAGATCAAACCAATAAACACCTTGTAGTACAGGTAATAGCAAATAGCTTCCCAAGTCAACACATGAGGAATTCTAGTTGATATGGTTATATTATTGGCCTAAGCAACAAAAAACATACTTCTTTCGAAGCAGCATAATTACCATAAGGAGAGGCAAGCATTTACATTGCAAGAAAACCGAAAACCTAACTCTTTTGGCCACTTCAACTAATTCAAAACCAATGCAAGACCTAACAGTGCGGTGTTAGAAAGTTGAAATGATAATCTACAAGTTTAGATGAAAGAACAAGAGTTTTTCGAACAATCAACCACAAATAACTGTAACAAAATTTTGGAATTTAATCACTGCAGAGAGTTCAATGGATTCAAGGAGAGGATCATTCACACAACGAACACGAGAAAGTAAATAGAATTCTAATATTACAACGCACAAAGAGACATCACAACCGGATCAACAAAAAAATCCCCACAACGAGTAAGTGTTTTGTGAACATATTGCAGAAAAACATATCATCTCAAAAGAAACTATAAAAAGGGAAAGCAAACTAGACAAGATGATACAAAATGTAGGCAAAGAAAAGTTATCTATTTTATATGTGGAGAAATCAATAAGGAGTGTAGTAATACCCGGCAGGTGGCCCCATCCCATTGACCGGTGGCATTCCGTAAGGCATCCCTGGCATAGGTCCAGGTCCATAGTATCCCGGGTTACTAATTTTGGCCAAACTAGTTTGCCCTTGCATCCCATCCTTTGAATATTGCTGCCACACTTGCTGCTCCAGGACAAGCAAATGTTGTTTCTTCTCCATGTCGGCCATTTGTACATACGAAGGAGGAGGAACGGTCAAGGATGCGGCGAACGGGTCCTGATTGACATTCTGAACTGTTCCATCGGGTGCTGGAAGAGCTAAAACTTGTGTTGTGGTCTTCCCTGGGCCTGGCAATGCCACACTACTCGCACTCCCCCCACTCAACTGTGCAGTACTAACGTGTTGCCTTACCATTCCTTGATCATACATGCCATTCAACAATAGTGGATCGAGGCCACCGCCCAAAGCTGCCTTCTGCCTTGACAAATGACTAGCTGTCTCGACCAAAGCCAACTCCCAATCTTCCTTCCCTGGCTCGGCAGCAGGGTTTTGCCAAGCAGATGTCACTTCAGGCCCATTTGATGGGAAAGCTTCCCAAGATCCATTACCATTATTAGCCGGGCCGTTAAATAAAGCCAAAGCAAATTTGTTCCCCTGATCATCAGCCGTGACATTATCATCCCTCAAATTCACTAAATCCTCTTGTGGCTCCGGGGGTTTAACAGGCTCGGGCTCTGGTGGTGGTGGTGGAGTGTAGTTTTCTGGAGCAGGCAGGGCCTTTATTTCATTCATATCTGGTGCAGGCTCTTCCTCTTTAGGAGGAGGAAGCTCTTTCCTCTCCGGACTCTTTGGCCTCTTAGCTCTATCCCTCACAAACTCCTCCAATGTCTCCAATAACTTACTAGTAATCCTTTGCACCTCGGGATACTCTGATGATCTAGCCACACCCGTTTCTTTACACCAATTATAGAATGCAATCAACTCGTCGATCTGCTTTGCTGCACTTGCATATGCATCAAATGCCTTAACACAATCTGGGTACTCCATGTCAAAAAACCTATCAAGCAGCACTGCCAAAACCTCGCAAATATCCGCATATAACTGGAAACTCTCTTTCACAACCGGATATACAGCAATCAAGATCAGCCTATTATTCTTTGCCAATCCTGTAGGCCGACACGACAAGAATCGATCTAACAACCTCTGCAAGTGACCCATCTTCCCGAAAATCCTCTCGGGAGTCATGTCCCTCAATGGAGTCACTGTTTTCTTCTCCTCTCTCCCATCTCTCCCCACTGCCTCACTCATATCACCGTAAGACCTCGTTCTCCTTGTCATCCCATAATTTCCATATCCATTATCACCTCTGGAATCACCATAATCATCATATGGTCTCGGTGGTGGAGACCGGAAATCATCTCGTCCACCGTATCTATCATCGTATGGCCTCGGTGGCGGTGACCGGAAATTATCTCGTCCACCATATCTATCATCACCACTCCCATGATTACTTCCCCCAGCACCACTACCTCCGCCACTTTTCCTATCGAAAAGCATCAATTCAAGTCTTTGATCCAAATACATAGCGTAAGTTCTTATAAAAGCAGAGTGATCCCAGGAACTCGAGTGAGCCTCATCTCTAAAATCCGACATATTCAACAACCTCGTGCCTCTCCTCGTAGCATACAAGATCTCTTCCTGAAACAGCGGATCTCCCTCATTCAACAGCCTATGAACAAGCACCAGTGCTTTGAGCGCCACGATCCAGTTACGAGTCTTCCCTAGCCGTTTCGACACGGCGGACACGCAAGCGTGGACGTAGCCGCGCGAGTAGGAAGTCAAATTCAGGATCTCGCGTATGTACTTCTCGCCGGCAGGGTCATCATCGTGGCTCGTAGCTTTCACAATCGCCACCTCGAGGTCCGGCGCCATGTTGCTAGCTACCTTCGCTAGTCCTATGCTGGTTTGGTCTTTAACGGCCCCGATCGCTTTCTGAATCGTGCTCGGCATCTTGACCGTCCGATTTCAATCCAAAATCTCCTCTTCGTTTTTCGTTTGGAAATTATGTAACGGTAATTTCACTTTGAAATGTTCAAGTCGAAATCTAACAAAATTCAATTAACTAACTCTAATTAAGGTCAAATAAACCATTAATGAAGTCCAACTATAAACGACAAAAAAGATTTGAAAAAAGAAAGAAAGAAAGAAGATTTGTTCTTTCAGATTATACCTTCAAGATTTACGGCGTACGGCGGTGAAGAGGCGGTGATTCACGGCGGCGATGGTTTCCTTTTTTTTAAGGAAAAAAGAGATTCTCTCTCTTTTGTGTGTAAGGAAAAGAGTGGAGGAGGAATAAAAAGCTAGATTTAAATAGTGGATTGGGGGTAGGGTGACGTGGAGGAATCAGGGCCGTCGGATAGTGGTGGAGGTTGGAGATCTGGTGAGAGGTAGCTGTTTTAGCGGAGGTGTCGGAGGCGCGTGTGATTGCTGTCCGAAAGAAACCGTGAAATGTTATTGTTGGTCTACCTGGATTGGACTTGGAGTATAAAAGTAGAGAGGGAGGGAGGTTGGGTTCTGATCAGATGCTTTGCGGCCTTTTTTTAACTTATGCAACCACCGACATTGTTCTAAATGAATTTATCAAATTAACCGACCTGTTTAATTTTGATATATTTATCATTTTATTTGAGTATAAAATAATATTTGTGTTAGATTTTAAATACGAATATATATATATATATATATTTAAATAATCTAAAGGTGATTATAAGGTAATATCTGTTTATTCTTAATCCTTTGGTAATGTATACAAACTTTACCGACAAAACGATTAAATTTGAATCTTCTAAAATGAATATCATACATTTTTCTATTGAGACTACTTATTGAGTTCACAAATATACGTATTAAATTACTTGAATTCAGATAAAACACACCAGCCAAGTCTTTCTTGATATTATTATGATTATCTTATTAATATAATTTTCTAGCATTTGATAGTCTTTTGATGTAATTTTAAAATTTTATAATATAATTTTATAAATTGTTTAGTTATACAGATCTAACGGCTAATATTATAGGTGGTGGATCATTCAGGTTGAGTCCGTGTCATTTCGGGTGTGACTTCATTTGTTTTAGGTTCGATTTTAATTTGGGTTTATGGTTATTCGAGTCAGGTCGTGTCATATCGGATCAGTTGATTTTGGGTTGGGTCAATATTAGATCAATCAGTTTTTTATTCATGACAACTTTTGGGTCAACCAATTTTCAAGTCGGGTCATTTTTTTACGCTATACATGACTTTATAAAACCAATATATATTGCTTTTTTGATGAATTGTTCACATCTCATCTTTATTTTTTTATTTCGGGTGAGATCAGTTCGGGTCTATTTCGGTTCAACTAAAATTCAGTTTAATTCTATTTATTTTGAATTTTAAATCAGATTCAAATAATCATTTACAGGTCAATATCAAATCTCAAATCAAATAAATTAATTTGAATCTCGAGTTAAGTTTATCGAATCAAGATGAGAGTGAAATTGTATAAATGAAAAGGACTCATGAGTATTAAGTATTGGCTTTCTCGTAAGTACAAAATTAGTGTCAACAAATACAATTTTAAAATAATACAAATGGTTTTCTAAATGATTATTATCTATATATCGTTAATAGAATAAAAATATTTCTCAAACGGGTTTAATACAAAATCATTTGTTTTTTTATTTAAAAAAAAAAACCACGGTTGCATCCTTATCTTATTGCATTTCTTTTATTATGTTCATAGTTTATACGATAATTGGAAAGATATTGTATTTTTAGGGTGCTTAGAATCTATTTTAATCTCAAAATTTTTTCTTCCGATTTTTAAGAGTGTTCTAATAGCAATCAATGTGATTAACCTCGATTGAATTAAATGGAGAATTACAAATCCGAAGAAATTACACATCGTATTCGATGAGATTTGATCCTTGAACTTTAAAATTAAGGGTGTTATCTTAAAAAAAATGGATACAGTCCATTAATTAGTTGAATGTTTGATGATGTTTATATTATCTACTTTTTATAAATTTGAATTTTAATTCTACCTAAAGGGGAGGGTGTAATCTAGGTGAAAATAACATTCCTGAGAGATTTTGAACTCGAAACTTAACGAGAAAGAAGTGAAACGGGTGAGCGTATTCTAAACACCAGGCCGTCTTCGCATGCTCCTTTTATAAACATCTTGAAAGTACCATGTATATTTTATTGTTAATATATAAGGCATATAGGCACCCGAGACATAAAGAGAGAATGGTATAATACTTTTCTTGATTTGTTGAGAATTCTAGAGAAATCGATGGCACATTTCCATAGAAGAGAGCAAAAAGGTAGGAAAAATGAAAAAGAAGGGTGCAATTGCATATAAAATAAGAATTTATTGGAGCGAGTTTAGTAAATTTTTTTTGTATTTTATTAGTTTATATAAAAGATTTGTAGTAATTAATGAATATTTTGAAGTTTGAGTCAAGTCTCTTAACTGTACTTGATATATGCATATTGCATATGAAAAAATATGAAGAAATATTACTTGTTATATATGAGGATAGAAAATCGTTTAAATTAGAATAAATTAGTATTGTACCTTTATAAATATTTACAATTAAGTTTTAACATAAACCTGAATAACTCGATTCCACTTGACTCAACTCGAAAAATTTTCAAATAAAAATTCATTTATAAAACATGACTCGTCAGCTTGGCTAACTCGAATTTGTTTGACTCGAATAGATTGAATACTCACTTTTAATATTAACCTTTGGAACTATGAAATAAAATTATTTTGACGAGATGTAATATGTTCACAAAATACAATTTTTTTTTTTTTTTTGTTATTTCTACGTTTATAATTGATTACTATTTCTATATCCATGTAGTTAGATAAAGTCGAACCACGTAAATTAGTTGTTTTAATAATTAAAATGATCGAAAAATAATAATGAGAAATCTACTAAAAACTAGTTTTTTTATTTATAAATTACACAAGAATAGGCTAAGCTAGTTGAAACGAAAAATAATAATTGTCTAATTTATATATGATCTTACCGTCGGGGTCGAGATATTGTCTTTCTCACGACCTCTACAATAACTCCGGTCACGTTCCCAATTATTTGTAGGGATGGGCACGGGTCGGGTCGGGCCGGGTTTTTGGCCCACCTGAACCCGACCTAAAAATAGTAACTCTAAACCCGAATCCGATCATATCTTTTAAAAAACTCGACCCGACCCGAAAATAAATATCTTAAACCCGACCCGACCCGACCCGACCTATATAAAAAAATTAATTTTAGGGACTAAATTGTAAAAAAATAATTTTAAGAGACTTAATTGTAAAAAATAATAAATTTAAGGACTAAATTGTAAATAAAAAATCAATTTTAAGGACCTAATTATAAAAAAATATATAAAAAAATCGGTATTATTACAAATATCTTTAAAAAATTTAGGGAAAAATTGCATTATTAATCCCGGGTCGGGTCGGGTCGAATTTTTTCACCCTAAAACCCGAACCGACCTCACCCTACATAGAAACCCGACCCGACCCGAACTCGAACCCGATTTTTTCATAAAAATACCCGACCGATCGGGCCGGGTCGGGTCGGAACCCGTCGGGTCCGGGTTCCGTGCCCATCCCTAATTATTCGTCCTATATGCTTACCGTTTGATGAGACACATACATTTTCTGGCACGGTAAAATTAAATAATACTGTATTATTAGAGTTAAAGATGACAACGAGATGAAATGAGACGAAAAAGGACCATATTTCTCTTGTTCTGACCTCGATCCCGACTTTATATACCTGGACTTATGTGCTGGATGATGACAAAGGGAAAAAATTAACCTTGAGATGCATGGATAGCTGATACCAAGGGGCCGTATGCGGGGACGAAGTTAGGCATGATAAACTTAATTCGAAATATGAACCGGTTCAATTAAATTAAAACTATGACACGACCTGAACGTTATGACTAATTTGATTTAAAATTCAAAATAAATTAAATTGAATCATAACGGACTTCAACTTTTATCAAATCAAAATAGATTTGAACCAATTTTCAACCGTATTAAAGACAACCCGAACCAGAAGTAACTCAAATTTATTTTACTCAAACCTAATTTGGCTAAGCAAATTTTTATTGGTTTGTTGCCAAATATATATAATAATATATATGAAATTGATACAAGGTTAATTTATATAATATATATGAATTGCTACAAGAAAAAAAATTAATTTTTTGAGTAATCGAGTTAAAACGAGATATCATTCATATTTAAAAATTAAAGTTTTCCTTTTAGATAAAAAATAACTTAAATGATAACTGACAAATAAAAAGATGTGTTTTTTTCAAAGAATATATCAATATTATATATATACTTCGATTGGATTCATACTCAATTCAACCTGAAGATCTAAAGATTGACCTAAATAAAAAACTGACCGATCTTCAAATGACTTGATGTTGACCGACTCGACTTCAACTGACCTAATACTCGACCCGAATTAAATAGACGTAAACTAAAACTGAATCAGACCTGATCTAATATGGGCTCTGGATTCGCATTCGGGCCCAATGAATTGTTCTAAAGTTTGTAAAATCCGAGAAAAAAAGGTTGCGAGTATAATCAAACAAATTGGGCCAGATTTGTACCTAATCGGCTGCGATCCCTATTCGAGTTCTTTTGACTCAGTGACTCGGCTATTGTACTCGTCGTTGGCTCGTTGCCGTGCCTACGAAGGTCCCCTCTCTCTCTACCTACTATCGTTTGAAGTCGTCGTCTTCATAATCACACAAAAAGAAACGAAAAGAGCTCAGAATTGTCAACGATGGCGACGAATTCCTTCAAGAACCCGATTCTTCCGATTTCGGATCCGCCCATAG
Organism: Hibiscus tridactylites; assembly: GCA_958450335.1. Taxonomy (NCBI): domain Eukaryota; kingdom Viridiplantae; phylum Streptophyta; class Magnoliopsida; order Malvales; family Malvaceae; genus Hibiscus; species Hibiscus tridactylites. The sequence goes on along the minus strand of OY288278.1, from coordinate 92,699,495 downwards.
ACAAGGAAGAAGAAAAGGAAAGGCTTCTCAAAAGAGGAGATGATCGGCTTTTCAAGGGATCCGCCATGACCAAAAGAGGAGCCCACGCCGCCGTCTATTACATGACTTGCGCTGGTTCGTTCCCCTTTCCCCTCTTTTCCGATTTCAAATATGGCGCTAATTTGATGTATTTTTGTTGCAGTGCTTTTGATACTCTTCAATAAAGCAGCTTTATCTTCTTATGGTTTCCCCTGTGCCAATGTAATTACACTCTTTCAGGTAAAGATAGAGAATTTCATAGCTTGAATTATATAATTCGTATATATGTTTATGTTTATAATTGTTTTGAAATTTTCTTTTGTACTTTTTTTGGTAGATGATAAGCTCGTGTACTTTTCTCTATGCACTGAGACGGTGGAAGGTGATATCTTTTGCAAACAATGATTCTTTAACCATTTCTGATGGCAATACGAGTTTGGTTCCCATTAAGACGTTGGTCCATACCCTTCCTCTTGCAGGAGCCTATTTGCTTTACATGGTACTATTATGTTTCCATCTGTTGGATAATTGTTTTCTTGATGTATGTATTATTTGAAATTGCAAATGATCAAGCTATTTTTGTTATATTGTTTTCTTGATTTTTGGCTGATAAAAAATGGGTTCTTTCTCTTGCTCCTTGAAAGCTAGTCACGGTTGAGTCTGTACGCGGTGTGAATGTTCCCATGTACACTACACTTAGGCGGACTACAGTTGTCTTTACAATGATTGTGGAGTTCCTTCTCGCAGGACAGAAGTATTCATCATCTATAGTTGGAAGGTAACTGTCATGCTGTTCCTTCTCATGGAAAATGTTATCTTGTTGAAAATGAGAAAAGCTAGGAGGCTGTTTGGTTATGTATATATTGTTGTGAAAATTTGAGCTGACCGATAAGAGGGTTATGATAGATTTGATGTGCTCCCATTGGAGGTGACTAAAGCCCCGGCTTTTGTTTTCGAACTCCCTTTCTTCAATGGTCATGTGAATACTGGATAGAAATAACATGGCCGTAAAGATTTGTAAAATTGGAATTACATGAAAAATGATTGGAGCAAGTAAATAAGTTATATGAGCTTTTATCTTGCAGAGAGTGTATTAACTTGATCATCTTCCAGCTGTATAAGTGCTCAGTTTTCATAAAAACTAGATAAGATTTTAAGATTGTGACTATGGTAGGAAATTGCTGCTATTACTTTGACCTAGCTTCTAGTTCTACAAGTTTTAGAATTGCGAGAGTCCAAGCAGGTGGTTTTTAAAACCTTTGATGCATAAAGTTTGTGAATGGGAAATGCTGACAGACCTTTGACTTGAATAGACATGTTTCTGATTCTTCGTTTAACTGAAAAAATTTAAAGATCTTTTCAGTGTTGGGTTGATTGTTCTTGGTGCATTTGTTGCGGGAGCTCGGGACTTGTCATTCGACTTTTATGGATATGGTTTTGTTTTCTTAGCCAACATCACTACTGCAATATATCTTGCAACCATAGCCCGCATTGGTAGTATTTCTTACCTTCTTTCTTTCTTCTTTTTAGCCACATATCCTCTTCTCTGTGCTGGCGTAATTGTTGTGTCCTTCCTATTTTTCCTCTTTGTCAGGGAAATCTAGTGGGCTTAATAGCTTTGGGCTTATGTGGTGTAACGGTAACTTATAACTCTAACTTGAATTACATATTCTTTATTCCATGGTCACATAACCTTTTGTCCCAGCTATCTTATGATTAACTGAATCCTTTATGATAGGCATAATTTGTGGACCGGTTTTGTTGTTCTGGACATTTTTTCATGGTGATTTGAAGACTACAATGAATTTTCCTCACCTCTTTTCACCTGGTTTTTTGGTATGTTTCACACTCTCTAGCTAAGTCATATATCAATATAGATATTTGTTTGTGTTTGGAAATTAGCCTTTTTTTCTTAAGTCCTCTCAAGGATTTTCTTATGGTAAGAATATTATTTTCTAAGCGACTCATTGTAATTGAGCTCTTTAAACTGGAAGTTTTATGTATTAAGAAGTGTCCACAATTGAACTGTTTTCTTTTCTAGCACTTGAAGGGTTATAGACATTTTATAATATATACGAGCCTGCCATTATTCTCTTGAGGTTTAGTAAACTTAAAACACTGTCCCATTAACCTTATGTTGCAGTGCTTTTTAGCTTCGTTTCAAATAGCTCGAGATGGTTTTAACAATGTTGATGCATTTCCCCCTTCTTTTTGGACAGGCTGTATTGATTCTTTCGTGTACACTAGCTTTCTTCTTGAACTACACTATATTCTTGAACACAACTCTCAATTCAGCAGTCACACAAACTATTTGTGGCAATCTGAAGGTATGCTTGCACACTTCTCCGATCATGATTCATGCACTCTGCAATTTCATTCTCTATGTTGCTATTTGTGTTTAATTGAGGAATCTTCATAATGAAGTTCCAAATGCTAAACTCTGTTACATGAATTATTTATTAAAAAAATTGAGCATCTGACTTTGCATATGATTTTATCACTTTGAGTATGTGATGCATTCTCATCTCCATGTATAAATGAACTTTCTAGATATCTATTTGGCCTTGTTTATGGTCGTGCAGCACATTCAAGTACACATTTTCCTTTATTAGAAAAAAAGGTCCGTAATTCCGAGTTTGTTCTCTGATATGCTAATTAATTTGCGGTTGTAGGATCTTTTTACCATCGGACTTGGCTGGATGCTTTTTGGCGGGCTTCCCTTTGATATTGTAAGCGCACTACCTTGTTGTTGCTGCTAGTTAACATTTGGCATAAATGGAAATTCCTATCTTTCCTTTTAAGTTGCAGTCGCATGATGGGACTTGATTTATTTTTGTTACAGCTGAATGTTATCGGGCAATTGCTGGGATTTGTTGGTTCTGGATTGTATGCCTACTACAAGCTTGTAGGAAAATAACCGACTTCATGCTAACAAATAAGCGATGTCTAATTGGAGCTTCTTGATTTCTGCTTTACCTTTGTCCGTTCAATGCGATTATCGAGCTGTTGGAAGATTAGATACCCTTCTGAACAAAGGAGATATATTCATAAGTTTTGATGTCCTCTTGCCGTTAGAGTCAAAGTAGTTGATGATTCTCTGCTCATCTCGCCTTTTTTCGTCTTCCTTTCCCCTCCGGCGGGATCGCAGGAGTACAAAAGTTGGTGGAAAATTGTAAAATTGAAGAGTTAGGATAGTTTACAACTGATCCTATACTGTATATCTCTTTTAGGGACCATTTTTGTCTCTTGTTCTTGTTGACAAATTCCTGACAATTTTTGTAGTTGGATTTCCAAAGTTATTTTCCCTTTAAATGAAAAATAAAATGTTTGAGTTCCCCACATTGCCTTAATTTTGTTGTGCTTTGCAATTCTATTTACACTTAAACTTACGATGGAGATGCAGTTTTGCTGGTCCCATCGCTAAGGAAACCTGGAAATCGCCGGATTTTGGTCTGGTGCCTCGCCTGAAAGGACTATTTCACCAGGCCGCCGTCAATCACATCCAGACGACGACCTGCATGGGATCTGCTGAAAATTATAAATATCCCCTGAAAAACCTCCCAAGTCCTAAATATAGTGAATTTAGAAAGATAACGAGAAACTGCCATTCCCTCTTTCTCTCTCTCTGTCTGAATCTCCAACGACCCAAAGGTCGTCCCTGTTTCCAAGGAATCAAGATTTTCTCTCTCTAAAACCGGTTGAGTCAGCCTGTGTGACATCTGGTCTTTTCAGAGACAAAACAGGGTAATCTCTCCTGCTAGTTCTTTTTTGTGTCTTTCCCATTACCCTTTTTTCTTTTGTTCTTCTTCTGGTTTTTTCTTGAAATATTGACAGCATGTCGGGGGTCGAAGTGGAGAAAAATTCTACTTCAGAGAAGACACCAACGACATTGCAATCCCCGGCGGTTGAAAATGGTTCCTCTCGGAAAACTTTCCATTATTCTAAGCTTCCCGAAGAGACCCTTAGTCTCTCCATTCGCAAATTGGATGGCTCTTCCTTCAGTACTTTTCGTGTTCCTTTCTCGTCCCAAATGGCATTATTACATTTCACCTGTTTCTGGGTTCCATTAACATCTGTTTTTGATCATTACAGATGTTGAAGTTTTAAAGTCGGCTACCGTTGCGGATCTCAAGCTAGGGGTGCAGAATGTTTTTGATCATTTGCCAAACGGTCCCGACAAGATTTCATGGTAACTTCTCCACTCATATCGTTGTCTGAAACCCCTTCTCTCTCCTACAACCGGTTTTAGGTTGGATTCTGAATATAGTATCGACATTGAATTGCTGGTTTGTGATATGAATCTGCATTGTGCATCGTGGAGGGTACATGTCTGGGGACACTTTTGCTTGTCTTATGGTGATCAGAAGTTGATCCAAGACACTGACCTTATTGTAAATTATGGCATCAAGGATTCTGACCAGGTTTGTACCATGTTTCCTCCTCTTACAGCATCATCTTACATTCTATTTCTGTCCCACAATTAGCTGCATTGATCTTTACATATATATATATATACTCTTCAGCTTCATTTCATTAGGCATGTCTCCAGCTGCACGAACTCGAAAAAGATTCCGAAGAGTAAAGAGACTGTTCCTCAAGATCATTCATACCAGTAAGGCTCTCTTTACATCAATTACTCCTTTTTGTTAGCCCTGTCTTAACACAAATAAGATTCTCCAACACTATTATGAACCTCAAATTAGGACAGCAATCCATGCAAGCGCAACGCAATGCCATGAATTTTTTGGGGGGTTAGAAGTAAATGATAGATTTTTAAAGGATCTAAATATAACTTCCTTCTTTTTTACACTTGAAGCTAATTGGGAAAATGCAGGCTGTTGGTGGGTGAAGTTGAAGATGATTATGAGGTACTGAAAGAAGGGAGTTGTGTTCACTTATGGTCCTCATGTTCAAATCTTTCATCTTTTAAAGGAACTGCAACTCTCAAAAACCGAGGTTGCCGATCAAGTGTATGTGTCATCTTGTGAATGTTTCGGAATACAAAATCCTACGATCGTCGTTTTTTATTAAATAGAGAGATAATACACTTTCAGGATGGATGTCGAATTCGAACTCATACAAAATAAAGTAGTATGAGCATTCCTAACCAATAGGCCAATTAGTAGATTTCATATACAGTATATCGTTGATAATAATAAATTTGAGGAGTAATTTTGACTACTTATTAATTTCAAATAAGTAGTTTTGTCTTTTTTTTAGTTTCATCAACTTACGCTTCGAACTCTTGAATTGCACAAATCTCATCCATTGACCGTTGTTGACTAACATATTCGTTATCACTACTCGTCTTTATTTTTTAATGTTAGACACTTTATCATTAAATAATAGACAGCGTCTAAGTTAACATGTTCACGTGTCATTTTTTTAAAATAAATTAATATCTTCTAATAAATTTACGGCGAGTCAGTTTTGATGACGTGGCAATACAATTGATTTTGAAATCATTCATTTATATTATCACTTCATCAAAATTAGTCAATGATCAACATGGAAGGACGGCTAATGATAAAAGTTGATGTAAAGCAGATAGAGACCACATGCGTAGAATTTAATAGCTTTGTAAATTGACGACAACCAAAAGGTAAAATTGATGTAATTTAGGGATTTGATTAGGGTTTTAACTTTTATTTTTAAGCCCTTTGAATCTTTGATGTATCCAACTATGAAACCAACAAAGATCCCCAAATTCTCTATTGGGTCAATTATCTAAAGCCCATTTTCCCTACATATGAAATGAAACCACCATAGCCTCTCATCAATTTGTGTGGCAAAGAATGAGATAACATTCTGCAAAATTTCACACTCATCATCATCTCCACAAAAATTGAAAGAAAAAGAAAAAAAACCCTTACTTTTCTTCTTCAATTTAACCAAAAAAATCCCATCTTGACATCCCCAAAGCTCAAAAGACTCCTCATTTTCATCAAAAACCAGAAGCCATGGCCAGCATGATAATGGCTTCCTCCAAGCCTGTGATCACCACCATTGTTGCTTCATCTTCCTTCCCTTCAAAACCCAAACTCCAAAAACTCCCACAACTTTCCCTCCCAAAATTCACCACCCCAAAGTTCTTAAAATCCCAACAAATCCCAGCCCTCAAATCCATCTCCCTTTTGACACTCACCTCTTTGTCCTTTGCCCCACCTTCACTTGCTGTAGAGATAGAAAAGGCTGCACTTTTTGATTTCAACTTGACTCTCCCCATCATGATGGTTCAGTTCTTGCTCCTCATGTTTGCTCTTGACAAGGTTTACTTCACCCCACTCGGGAAATTCATGGACCAGAGGGATTCTGCCATAAAGGAGAAGCTTTCCAGTGTGAAGGACACATCTGAGGAGGTGAAGCAGCTTGAAGAACAGGCCAATGCTATCATGAGAGCTGCAAGGGCTGAGATTTCAGCTGCTTTGAACAAGATGAAGAAGGAGACTCAGTTGGAAGTTGAGCAGAAACTGGCTGAGGGAAGAAAGAAAGTTGAGGCTGAATTGCAGGAGGCTTTGGCTAATTTGGAGAACCAGAAGGAAGAGACTATTAAGTCACTTGATTCCCAGATTGCTGCTCTCAGTCAGGACATTGTCAAGAAGGTGCTTCCTCTCTAAATTCCCCCATTTTTATTATATTTTGGTTTAATTTTAATGTTTATATGGTTTTGAACTAGTTCAATCATCTATGTAACAAGGGACAAGTTTATGTACTTATTGAAATTTGAACCCTTTCTTTCCTTCTAGTTCTATATATGGGTTGTGTTCATATGGTTGCTTTATATTCTTTTAAGTTCATCTATGAACTGGTTCTTTCAAGTGAAAATCTGGGTTTTTGGAGAATTTTTCTAGTTAAGTATTCATCAAGGAAAGCAAAGGATTTAGGATGCTTTGAATACCATAAGAAGCTGCCATTGGAGCAAAAGAAACTGGTTCTACTCACCAGTGATGTCCATAGCTGAAAGTTGAACATTAGGCAATGAATAAGGGTGAACAGAACAGTTTCAGAACTAATATTGACTGTTCTTGCTGCTTCCTACTTTAATGAAAATGATAACGGTTCTCATGGCTTTGCCCTGCTGGACCGACCCCATATCGCACACCTAATTTTGGTTGGTGAGTCTACCAGCGGGGATCTTTTTGTCTACACAAGGCCTTGAACTAAACGATACTAAACTGCTTGCTACTTGGATCAACTCTGTTGGTAACTGTTAGCAGTTGTTTGAGCACCTTGACTTGACATCTGTTTTGTTGGAACAAAGGGCCAAGTAGTGGGATAAAAGGAGCTTGTTAAACACCAAAAATGGTAGAAATTATGAAGCTAAACGCTTTGAGATATCAATGGGGGAGGTTAACTTGGCTTCTCTTGCCACATTTGTCTTGGTTGTATTCAGCTGCATGTTCAGCAGTAGGTTCAGCCACATTGCGAATGAGGACGATATCATCGATGTGTGTCGAACATACAATAATAGGCTCGTTGAAATCTAGATTGGTGGCATGAATTAGAACATCTTTCTTCTTCTTCTCGATGTTCTGTCAAAGCTGAAAGCCTGGCAATTCCATATAGAAATTGGAACAAAGTTCTTATCAAAGACCGTATCAGTTCCTGGATGGTCAAGGAAATGATTAACCACATCAGTGTATTTACACTGATTTGTTGAGAGGGATCAACCTTCTCATTTTTTAAATTAATAGGGACCTAAAGAGTATTTATACCATTTTGTTAATCAGTTTTTCGATATCCAAAATGTAAAAGTTCAACTCAAACCAAACTCAAAGCAAATTATTTATTGGATTTGATGGAAAAATTATTCGGAATTTGAAAGAAAAATATTTTTTCAGATTGATTTGGCCAATTACTTTTTTTTTTGAACAATTTTTACGAAGGAAAGGAGAGAATGTTAACTGAGAGCTTTAACCTCATGCTCTAAAGATTATTGACAAATTGTTAAATACAAACAACACTATTGAATTTGAACAGTGCAACTTAAAAATGAAGATCCATAACTGAGTGGTTAGATATGCTCATCTTATATTATCTTGTATGTATTCGAATATCGACATTTACCTTAAGAATGTATCTTTACTTTATCAAAAAGAATGAAAGATTTTAAATTTATAAATTAACATGTGATAAAAACGTTTTTATTGTAGTTTGTACTTGGATTTTATTATTATGCATCCTTCCTGATTTGCAGAAATGGAAGGTGTCATGAACATTGCAAAATCTCCGAATTGTTGGGCAAATACAAAAAAAAGGCCCTCACAAGGCCTGTGCATCTTTTTCCTAGGCTTCAAAATTTTTGTTTCCAATACACAAACTTATCTCTCTTTTATATATATATATATATATATATATATATATATATATATATATATATAATGAAAAAAAAAAGAGTATATTCATGCTACAGTTTGGAATTCAACACAACATCAAACATAGGTTACTACAAAACTACACTTAGAGTGAATATTTCTTTGTCTTAAGATAACATGGGTACCTGTTAATGCTTAAAAAATGCTATTGGAACTATAATCTCACTACAAAGTTACCAAAAAAAGAAGATAAACCAAAGCCCCTTGGAATAGAGGAATTATAAAAGGGCATCTTCTCGGCATCACTGATATATATGTGTGTGTGTGTGTAACCGCAAATTTCACAACTATAATTGTTAAGATCATGCAATAAAAGCAGCATGGATTGTGTACTGGGAACTGTAATGGAGATTGTTGGGGTTGATTTTCATACTCTATCCAAACAACCCCTTTTCATCTCTCTTAAGATTTGTTTAATTCCTTTTCATTATTCTTTGACATGATATCACATTTGAGTCTATGCCGTAGTTGAGAATTCACCTGCTTTCTTAATTTAGCATTGTCGGCGAAGATGTCTGCTATGATCTTCCTTAACTCATCATCTACTCTACTATCATAGTGGTTGTCGTGTACATTATTCACATCCCCGGTGGCTGTGCTATCTTCCTTTGCTAATAGTTGCACCTAAATCATATTGTGCAGGAAAAAATTAGCAAAGGCAACAGGTCAGGGGAGATGAAGTAATGGAAAATTGTATTAAAAAGATAACAAAAATGAGAGGGGGTAGGGAAGAGAGAATGAGACAAAAAATCAGAATCCATTTATGGTTTACACTTACGAGTTACGTTGTAACGAAGGCTATTGATTTCTATATAAATATTTCTGATATAAATGAATATTGAATATTTAAGGAAGGGATGAGAGTTTTCACTATGTTGAAAATAGCCAAAAAAGCAAGGTACCTCTGAAAGTAGGAGACTGATTTTATCATCAGATGTAGTCAACAAATCCAATGCTTCTTCAACTAAGGAAGAATCTTTGATCAAATTTTCATCATCATCTGTAGACAAATTGACATGGCACTCGAGAAGGCGATTTTGAAGAAGCCGGCATTCATTTAGCAGCTTTTCTCTAGCTGTCCTTACATGCTTGCTGATTTGTCTTTCGTATTCTAGTTGTACCTGCAAATCCCAAGGGACTAAATCTGTTAGCAATGATTTGCTTTGACCACACCTAATGTCTCTCTGTGTGTGCGGCAGCGGGAGGGAATTGTTGAATGTATAGAGAAGAAAACAAATGCTTTAGTACAGAAAATTACCTCGACCTCGGATATTTTTGATAGTGATTGACCAACCTCATGCTTCAGTTCTTTTTCAGATTTCCTAAGAGACTTCACCTCTTTAACAAGAAGTTTAATATCTGCTTTTGATTTAGTCTCTAGCTCTTCATATTGCTTTGAGATAATGTTCAGCTGCTCCTTAGTAGCATTTAACTCTTGCGACATTACATCTTTCTCCTTAGCAGCAGAATGGTTAGCTGTCTTTGTTATTTGCATCTCATCCTGTCTCAAGTTTTATTTTTATTAGTGAATACTAAAACATCTGTAGGTATATCTTACTTTTAAGGCCAGAAATTGCCTCAAATTTGTATGCTAGGCAGTCAGAAAAGATTTGCAATGCTTGGCAGTTAATTTTCCGAACACATTTCTCAAGTAACTGTTGAAACTTCATCAGGTTCTATAACATTCCTACCAGGAAATTAGTTTGGCTTTATCCTGTGGGATGAGTGAGAAGCAGAGGTTTGGAGATAGACTTTTTAATGGAAGTATGAAATTAAACATTTAGACATACAATCACCAATTTTATGCTATTCCACTCCGTGCATAGTTTTATCAGGCCAAGTTCATCATTTGGCTTAATTGACAAATATCTGCACAAAGCATCAATACCATGCATGTGTATTCGTGCGGCAGTTATAAAGAAGAATATATTTCAAGGTTAAAAGGGGTTAAATGCTTTACCTGTTTGGGATTCAACTTCAAATCCATTTCCAATGATTTACGCCGAAGCTCTTCTATTTCCCACTGCATTTGAGTAAACCTTTCTCTTTCAATAAGGATAGCTTGCTGCAGGTTTTCTCTACTTTTCTGTTTGGTGCTTTCAAGTTCCACTTCCAAATCCTTAACCTGAAAATCTCCAATATGTTAATTCTACCTCAAAGTTGCTAATATTTCACTAAGAATAAAGCTCATTCAACCTCTACTGCGATATAAAACACCTGAAGACAAAAAGTATTTGAAAACAGAATGAGATGCTACCCAGGATTCTGGTCAAATATTGTTGGGATGGAAACAGATCTGCAAATACTTGATCCAAAAGAGAGAGAAAATGCAGAACTGATGCATACATAAAAAAGGGCTAACTATAAAAAAATCCCACTTTTGCACATTTTTCATCTAAATGTAGATTGAAAGAAAATGGAAACCAATATAGTGAAATATCAAAAGTCAGCTTCAAAACTATTAAATGTCTCTGCAAAGAGCCAAATACGGAAAATATCGTAAATGTATTGATACTAAAGTAAAGTAATTATATTATAACTTTCAAAATTTCTCAAAATGCATATTGAACTGCTGCTACAAACCTTTGTTGTAAGATAACTTTTCACTGCTATTTCTTGATTTAGTCTTGCTATAATATCCTCCATGTCAGTTTTTGCAGTCACCAGTCTCTGCTGCATTGATAAAAGAACCCTGTTCATCTTCTGACGCTGATCCAATGGAAGAAATATTTGTGTAGCACCAGAAAACTGCGAATTCGATTTTCCAGTTCCCATGGTGCTTGAAACTTCAGAAGTTCCAGGAGGGTCGACAGATGAGTTTGGAATTCTAGAGTTGCCTATATCACTACCTTTCAAAGAAGTTATATCACTCACAACACTTTCAGTTGATAGCTTTTGAGCATGACCACCCATCTTAGCTGGCTCTCGCTCAGAAAAGAGATCCAGTCCATTACTGCCAAGAAATGAAGCTTTAGAACCATTTACATTATAAGTTTCTTTCTCCATAGTATTATTGATGTTTCTGCTGTGTGTTTTATGCCTAGCAAAATCTTCTAGCTGCTCCAAAATTGTTTGTCCCATAACTAGTCCCTCATCAATGTTGGACATACCATACTTCACAAAATTTTCTATTGAACCTGACAAATCTTCATCCAAAGTCAGATCTCCCAAACCAATGCCACAGCTGTCATCTATGCCTAACCTAGGTGACCCAAGCTCAGATGTCTCATAAGCGGTATCACTACCATAATCTGATGTTATTGATGAACAACCAGCAATATGAGATATGTTTGGACTGGGATGAACGTCATTTGATAAAACTGTACTATGTCCAGCAACATTCGGTTCTGTGGAGCATTCATTTTCCTCTTGGAATGCTGAAAAGTAATAGATAACATGTAAAAAGTCCAAGTTAATGATAAAAAAAATAATCTCGATCATGGATTTAATACATATATTCTAATAGACATCCACTATTACTTATATTCAAACATATATCAACATCAACTTTTACTGGAAAATTACAGAAGATATGATAACCACATCTTAATGAAGTAGAATTGCATTTGCACATACCAGATCTCGCAGCAGCTTCTAGTTCAAGAAAGGAAGCCACTGTGACACTTCTTGACAAATCAATGTCAGACAACAGCTTTGTCATCCACTCCTCCAATGAACACCTTCTCTGCAACAAAACTAAGACTTTTGAGGACATTAGTCACCCAGATAATAAACATGACAAACAATTAATCAGAAGGTTTCATTCTTTTCTTTGTCTTTCCCAAAAAGACAAATTTGCATCACATAAACAATTAATTGCTACTGTTGCAACTTCATAAACCAGCTGCGTTGGTATCTATAATGCCTAAGAAAGACGTTTCATTTTTTAAATTCATTTTTTTTGTTAAAGAACGGTTAACATGTGTATTGAAAACTTCAATACGCTGGTTTCCAAATTCAGGATTCTTCAAGTTATATCAGACAAATGAAAGAAAACACCTTTACAGGTTTGAGTTTCAAATTATCCAGTGCCAAGTTACAGAGATAACTTGGCATGCTTCAATCAATATAGCCTATAACAAGATGTCACAATTTGCGCAAAGTGGTTCTAGGACAAAGTAATGCCATGAAACTGTCATAAAACCAAGTTTTGTGCCACAATGATCTAAGAAGTTCTAAGTTAGCTATTAAGCGTGGATTTTATCAGCAACTATAAGGGGAAACCAAAAGTCTAGTACTGATCATCAGAGAAGAAAACAAAGAGAATTGAAATTCATTTATGCCACAATGCCACATTTTCCAGTTGATAAAGAGAAAGCTACAGCAGTTCTATTAAAAACCATAAAGGGAAAAAATTGAAAAACTTATTGCCTACCTCTTCCAGCAAAACCCTGCTTTTCATACGCAATAACCCCTTGGGTGGAGCAGGGGGAAGGCTTTTCTTGGGAAATGCTGCTTTTAGCTGTAGACAGAAGTCAATATTCAATAATAATATTTTAATCAGAATGCATATCACCTGTGTCCATAGTTATGCTCAAGCAATTATGTCACAACAATAAGCTTCAGCTAGCTAACATTACAATATTTACTAATATTGAGTTCTTGGTGCAACTAAAGCAAATTCCAGGACTTACTTCCGTAAATAGCTTCAAAAAATCATTAAATCTTCTCAGCACTCCACGTGTAGTTGTAACACCCTCTGGTGATTGTAACCCAACCTGTACCCTGTAAAACTGAAACCCTAAGAATGTTAACAGAGAACTACGAGAAATATATTATTATGACTAAAAATGCTAGTATATCTATAAGATCGATGATTACGACAGAATGCCAATGTGTATGTTCAAAACTTGAAATTAACTCCAGTGTAAATTTCCACTATAGAGACTTTAAGCCCCTTTAGCCGTTGAAAGTCTGAATTATAATATAAGAATCCATTAGATAACTGTTAGAACATTAACAATAAAGGATGTGGCGGAAATTTGTTTTGTGAAAGAGAATTCAACACATCACTAACTCCCACTATAGAGACTTTAAGCCCCTTTAGCTGTTGAAAGTCTGAATTGTAATATAGGAATCCATTAGATCACTGTTAGAATATTAAGAATAAAGGGGGTGGCAGAAATTTGTTTTACGAAAGAGAATTCAACACATCACTAACTCGGACACTAAAACAGAATTAGGAACATCTATCATAGGCATAGATAGAGGTGAGTACCACTACAGGCTCTGAATCTCTAGATTTGGGAAGAACAACCCAAGAAGGTATTGTAACAGAGTAACTCCATCCTGTCCGAGGATCATGTGGCCAAACAGTTTCCTTCCCATTCTGCATGTATATGTTCAATGATTACGAGCTAAAACCAAGATTCAATCAAAATTCTCTACACAGCAAAAAGTTCACTAAAGAATCAGAACATAAAAGAAGGAAAGGAAAATCCTTTACTTTTCATGCTAAACAGAACCATTTACTGGCATAAAAAATGCTTCAAAAATAAATCCTTATTTTAAGATGATGTCTAGATTCTTTGATTGAGCTCTCATCACGGATGATCACGCTTAACTGACTAATATTAGTAGTAAAAATTCAGGTGAAAGTGCTTAAAAATAAAAAAGAACACTGTAAATTCTTAAGAACCATGTCATGAGGTCTCAGATTGACAATGAAATTTGCGAAGCAAAATAACCTAAAATTCTACATTTTATTAGATTCTCGATCGAGTTCTCAGACCATCATGCTTAACTGAGAATTCTAGTGAAAATTCAGCTGAAAATGCTTAAAAATCAATGGGAAGACTGTGAATGCTTAAAAATTATGTAAGCAAAATAACCTAAAATTCTAAATTTCACTGGATTTATGTATCAAAAAGCTGGTTAAAAAAATACATAAACTTAAAACCAATAAACGCAGTGCCTTTTTTTTCATATAAGATATCTAAGTTACTAAAACAAGCTAGCAATGAAGTCGAATATAATCTTTGAAAACTGATCCTCGATCCACCATAAATTCACTGAAAACACTAATTTAAGAACTAAACTCTACAATCACCAAAAATTGAGAGCTAATTCAGATTCCAAACTAACTTCAAATGAGAAAACCAAGGAAATAGAAATACAATTGGAGGGAAATCTAACCCATTTACGAGGGGGCGGACTCCAATCCATCCCGAGAGGCAGCGGTGAAGTCCCATCGTGCCTATGCTTCGGTGGACTCCGTCTCTGCATCATTTGTTTCTGCTATTTATTCTCTAAAGAAACAACGCCGATCTCTCTCTATTGGAATCGGAATTGAACATTAAAACCATAACGCGACGAGCTTTAGGGTTTAATTCATCGGATCAGAGGGGGAAAGCAGACAAGTAAAAACTGTAAAAGCGCGTCAACAGGCGTTGGGCCTTGACGTCCAGATTTCAATTATCGGTGACCGATTTCTCCCTTTTTCTCCATTATTAATGTAATTGAAGAAGAAGAGAAGAAGAAGAAGAAGAAGACGGCGCGTTTTAAGAGTGAAAGGGAAGGGGTGGGCTAAAATGAGCCGTGAGCGTAGCTTTCTTTGTTCTGTATTTCGCATTACTTTTCACGCCAACAATGCTATTTATTAAAATGGATAAACTACACCGAATATCATTAAATTATTACCACTGATTTAAAAATGTCACTAAATTTTAAAAACTTACAAATAAATCACTCAATTAAATCATTTACTGATTGTAATAGAACATGACTATATCTATACGTATCGATATGAATGTATGACAGTGGAGTAAATGAGCACTTTACAGTTTTTGATTACTCGAATAGTTAATGAGACTCAACTTTATGATTCATTCTTACTTTTAATATCACCTGAACATTTATTTTAAGTAACTGTTCACGTCTCGAAAATTTAATTCAGATATTTTTTAATCAACTTTTTGATTCTTTCTGATTTTACTTTTAATATCATCTGAGCACTTACTAAGTATCGAAATACGTTTCAAAATTTTAATTAAGATACTTTCTAACATTTTTTGTCTTTATAAATCTCTTCTGATCTTAAACCAACGGCTCTAGAAAAGTTTCAATTTCTTCACCGATCAAATAACATTAAGAATTATTGATTCGGACACAAAACTATAGAAATTAACCATATAAGAACTTATAACTAATTATCAAGGAAAATCAATGAATAAGAAGATCCTCTCTGTGATTTTCCATAGCTTTTTTGAACTGTGTTGAAATTCCAGTACTGTAGCATGGTATGATACATATGAGATCTAACATTAATGGCTTTAACTTTTGGAGCTCAAAATTGTCAAAAATATTGACATTATCTTGCATACGTTAAGTTCAAATTTATTTGATTTTTTTAATAGAAGAATTGTAACTTTTAACAATTATTGTTTATCAAACATGTGGTGTACCGAAAAGTAAACCGTTTTTTTATATTTCAAGACCTTTAGTTTACATTTTAACGTGGGATTAATGCCTCATTTTTCTGACATATGACGTAGATGTTATCTCAATTCAATTTTTTGACGCTTTCGTCACAAGCCGTCGTGAATCCAATGCATGACAACACCCGCGACATCACTGGCCATTGTCACCTACCCTACTTAGGACGTTCAGCGTGAAATCGAATAGTCAACAGTTACTTTAATACTATTTATTATAAAATTACTATCCTCCCTCGAAAAGACATGTCTAAAAGATAGAATTGTTGTTACAAATATTGAATAGCAAAGCAAGCATCTGAATGTGAATTCGTCCCATAACTCATTTCCCCTGCTTATGTTATCGAACCACCACCTCTTCACTTTTCAATTCATACCTATAGGGATGGACCGATGAAGTCAGGATTGAACTATGTGGAGCATACTGAATAATTTTGAAACAAACAGAGTCTTAAAAAGTAATTAAATTGTATCATTTTATCTGAATTGGTCTCCTATAGCCCCTTCATTCTCCACCTGTGCTTCGGTTTTCTGCACCAACCTTGTTTTGGGATCTAGGTAAAAGAAGTCTTTAATGACAAAATCCTCTTTCAGTTCGAAAGGAGAAACCTGCCTCCGAATGGAGCTC
Source organism: Hibiscus tridactylites (assembly GCA_958450335.1). Taxonomy (NCBI): domain Eukaryota; kingdom Viridiplantae; phylum Streptophyta; class Magnoliopsida; order Malvales; family Malvaceae; genus Hibiscus; species Hibiscus tridactylites. The sequence continues at coordinate 92,683,041 of OY288278.1, read as the reverse complement.
TCGCAAAGGCTCTTTTCTTCTGCCGTTACGTTTCCAAATTGCTTAGGGTCTTGGTGTTTGTCTTAGGTCTTTCTTTTCGGTTGTGTTGCCTGCTTGTGTGCCATGGTGCTGTTCGTTTGTTTCTGCTTTGGCTCCCCATGATTTTGGTGGATTGTTCTTTCCCTTTGGGGGCTGTTTCATGGGGAACCCTTTCTATTGTTTGCTCAGACTGTTTGAATGAAAACTTGCATGTTTATGATTAAAAAAATGGGGACTTGATTTGAGATTAGAATTTTGAATTTTGAGATTTCATGTTCGAATTTTTATTATTTCTAAATTTTACTATGTGTGAGTTTTGACCATATTATTATGGTCTAACTTCATACATGTTCATGTTATTAGTTTGATCGTGCTTTATAATGGTTGATCCCGATAATAGTTATTCGAATGCTCGTCATTATGTAAATGAAAGAAAAATATTTAAAGGTGTGTGTCTAGCTTGAAAGAATAATCTGTTATTTCGATATGTTAACGATCCGGTGTCTAACAATCGTCGACGACGGAACTAGAAGGAAACATGATGAAAGGAGGATCCCAAGCATAGGAGAAGCTGACTGAAGCGAAACCATTCAAGGCATTGCCTTGGTTAACAAGGCATTTGTCACCTTGCTGCTCAAAAACGCTTGGATCCACGGTTTCAGCAGTTTGGAAACCCTGGCAGGTAACCCTGAGTTCATGTTGAGCACATTTGCAGTTGTTGGTAACTGTCACTTTCCATTCAGGTTTACCTTGTATCTCCGCTCCCGTTCTGACGGTGCCGATGACGATGTCCTCCAACGAGCAACAAAATCCTGCATTTAAATTTCAAAACTCTTTAGTCCAACTTGTCTGAAAAACATGTGTGTTGTTTGTAAGACAAGGTAGGTTTACCTTGGCTGACAAGACACAGAGTGAGAATTGCTGCAATAACATTACTGGAAGATGCCATTGTTTTGATTGAGTTTTACTGATGTTCATATGGGTACATCTGTGTCCATTTATATAATTTTAGAGCTTGGGATCCAATGGTCCTAATTTCTTAGTTTGTATTTAGTCGGTTTTTAAACCGTTTGTTTTTAGAAAATGCCATCTTTTTTTACAATCGCGCCAATTGGTCAATCTTTGTCAAGAAATCTTCAATCTGTAAAGGCAAGTGGGCAGCAGATTTTGCAGTTTGAAAACCAATTAATTTGAGATTTTGCAGCACTTTTGTCATCATGATTGAGGATTTTTCTGTTTGGAGTACTAAAAATAGTAATTCCTTTCCTGAAATAAGAATACTTACATATACTTGCAAATTACTTGAATTTAAACAACACTCTTAAATATAAGATTTAGGTTCGAATAATTTTATCAAAAAAAATATAATGAAAGAAAATATATTTAATTAGATAGATCTTTTAATAAGTATGTATCTGCTTTAAATTTCATTCCTAGGTAATACATTTTCTATTTACTGTTTTGTCTCTTGTTTCATTAGGCTTAATAGTCAAATAGGTGTCCAAACTATGCCCGTAATTTATTTTTGGTGCTTAAATTATTTTTAGCTCTAAATAGGTGTCCAAACTATTTTTGGTACTTTAAAAAAAACCTTAAATTTCTCAAAACTCACAAAATGACCCCAAATTCAAAATCTCTAACTTTCCCAATCGATTCGACGCTGATGGACACGCTGCCGCCCACCATATTCGTCGTCGGACCCACGACCATTCCCCCAACCACTCATCGCTGGTAGTCGATGGTAGGTGTACTGATCGGCTTCCTAACGTCAAAGGAAGTCAAACTCGCCAAAAGGAAGTCGGTCAGCACACTTATTGTCGCTTACCAACAATGGCTGGTTAGGGAAAATAGTCATGGTGGTCCGGAGACAATAATAGTGGTCTCCGACAAGGCAGTCAACGATGACAACGATATTAATTTGGGGATTTTGGGTTAGGGATTTGGGATTATTTTGTAAAAAAATTAAAACTGTTAATTTTTTAAAAAAAATTAAAAGTTAAAACATGTGGACATGTTACATTTTAATTAGCTAACGGGTTTTTTTTAATAGTCAAACACCTAAAATAATCGAAATAAAACTTTAGACACATATTCAGACTGAAAAAATAACTTAGGCACCAAAAGTGAGCCACAAATATAATTTGGGCACCTAGTTGGCTATTAAGCCTTCTACAAACTGGTCAAAATTTTCTGTGAGTTTCTTTTGTTCAACCTCTTTTATCTTATTCTTATTTCGGAGTGAGAGCGTCTAATTAGTTGTTACGAGTATTTAGCGTTCTTCTCCACCTATATTGTTTCAACCAACTAGCTAAGGTTTTATAATGCCATCATAAATCAACCAAATGGTAGACATCATCAACAAAGCCAGCAGAGGGGGAGACAATACCACCAAAGAAAATAAGAACTACTTAAATTTCATTCGACAGTATTGTCGATTTTTCGAGCAAACAAAACCGATGATGTCCATAACAATAATATTTCTAACGTATCTTCGTTTCTAACCTTTGAGATGCCCACAAGAATTCAACGGGCACCATCCGTTCTTTCCGTAACCAAACGATGAATGCTCGACATTCGAACCGCCCTTGATTTTGCCGAGCATTAACTTTGAGTTCATGGGTCTTGCTCAAATACTTAATTCCTCCCACCACCTCCTGGTAACAAACTAGCCAAAGAGGGAACTCCTTGGCTTCTCATTTCTTCTTGTGCTCGCCTCATTTCTTCGGGATCTGTTGCAATAGATAAGGGATTGATAAAAGTAGCAAAAACGATATTTCTAGCCTATACATCGGGAGGGTTAGGCAACACAATCAAGAAAAAAATGCAAGCAAGTAATTAAGCAGCATATTCTCCATCAAAATCAACTCGTATAAAATCTATTGCTAGTCGGAACTTCAAGAAAGCTTGCAGAGTACTTTACCCATGTTTTCCACTAACTTGGGCATTAAGAAAACAACCACCACCATAAATCCCATCATGAGACCCATGGGGCTTTTCACAACATTCATTATGGAGAAAGGTTCCCTAATCTGCAATAAAGCAGGATAAACATGAAGCAAAATATAGACACTAACTGCAAACAAAAGGAAACATAAACATAAATAGCAAAAGGCTTCTTAACCTCGTAATATTGTTCATCTCTCAATGGCTCTAAAACCAATTCGCCGAGACCCCTCCTGTTCTCTGTTAATGCTGCTTGTACCTTTCCAGGGTTTCTAGCACTAACATCAACTCTTACCTAAGAAAATTCGAAAGGCAATAATGTTGATGAAGAAAAACCAAAATAATTTTATGATTAAAATTTTCGAGACCCGAAATAAAAATCTTACAGGAGAAAAGTAATAGCCAATTGCAGCCACTTCAATCAAATGTGTCCCTGCTGGTATGTTCTGGCTTTAGGCATTTATATATTAAGGAATTATAATAGTTCAGAGTAAAGACTTACTACCAGCCATTTTATACAGTATCAAATTATTTACTAGCAGAAAAATAGTATTAAAAGGGCAAAGAAAAAAAAGTAAAACAAATGGATTTTCAATCAGAGCTATGCATATGAATTGCCAACAACTTCTTGGCCTTAGTAGCTAGAGGTTTGCGAGGAGTGAAAGCTTGGGTTCAAACGCTAGCAACCCCACCCCCCATATTAAAAAAGAAATTGGTAAACAGTAGGATACAATGAAAAATATCCATCAGGTCTCAGATAAGTAACAATTTGACCACCATTGAGTAAAACTTTGACATTTGAGGTTTTTCCGGGCAAAGCAAACCCTTTAGTACCCAGACCTGCCAAATGAAGTCATCAGTCATCTGCATGAAATTAAATAAAAGATAACATATCATAACAGAACAGGAACAAAAATATAGTGAATTAATGCCAATTTCTCAAATGTAGAATCCGCAATGAGGTTTATAGGTTCCATGCGATGAATTTCATGTTTTTCCAAAACTCGGTTTCGGATGGATTTAGAGGTGGCAAACGGGTTGTTCGGGTTGGGTTCAGTTAGGGTTTGGCAACATTCAGTTTCAGTTCGGGTCTGATTCGGTCGGTTATTTTCGGGTTGGTTCATTTGCTTTTAGTTCGGGTCAATAGGAGATCGGTCCTTTTTTGATTCAGGTCAATCTTTGGATCGGTCGGTTTCAGTCGGGTTAATTTTTTACACTCTTATATATGGCTTTTTGGTGAGTTTTGCGATAGCTTACATCTCATCTTCCTTTACTTCTTTTAATATCATTTATTTATTTCGGGTTGCCTTCGGTTCAAGTAAAAACTATTTGGGTCCATTCGGTTCGGTTGAAAATCGGTTTGGGTCCATTTCGGTTCAACTAAAATTCGGGTAGATTTCATTTTAGTTTATTTCAGGTTCCGAATCAAATTTGGACCATCATATTCATGTCGATATCAGATCTCGGGTCGGGTAAATCAGTTTGGGCCTCATGTCTGAGTTTGCCAGCTCTAGATGGATTGATGATTATATCACCCACATCTTATTACATAAGATACAAGGGACACAAATAGTCCTAATCAAAACTTGAAAATCAAATTCAAATATATCTAATTATCTATACAAAAACTTCTTTCTATAATAAACCACCATATATATGCACACTGGAAATAAACATAAAAGATCAGTAACGTTATGTATCTACGTTCATTCTAAAGTGAGATAAACACTACCACAAGAAAAACACTAAATTAGTACCTAGCAAAGATCCAAAACAACCAAAACCACCAGATAATAGTATAATTTTCCCAAAAAAACAGTACAAATCTAACAAATACAAAAACTAAAAAGGGGAGAATCACCTTGGGGGATCTTCACTCGACCATTGATGGAGAATCCATCTCCAGACCTGCACAAAAACAGGTAAATAAACAAGTAAACAAGTCGAAAACCTAATAAAATATCCAAATACGACAGAGCAATCAATTAAGAAACTAAACAAATTTACTCGATGTTAAATTTAGCTAAAATCAGGTGACTACGGTGAAGAATTCACTAAACTGAATTTCTAGCTAATCAAATAAAAGAAATCTAAAGTTCAAAAGAATCCAATCAGTTGAGCGATGAAAAAGGAAATCAGGAGTATCAAAGGAACCGGCGTTTGTACCCTGATGAAATCGTCAGTGCAGTTGAGAGAAGCACGAGCAGAAACAACCGTCCGATCGGCGCCATGGCTGCCGGGATTTGAGAGCTTCGACAGTTGATGAAAACTAGAAACAGTGTAGTTCTTGGTTTTTCCAGCTTTTAGAAATTTGTTGAATTTTAAATCGGCATTGAATCTGCGCTTTCATATGGGCCATGATTTGGGCTTTTGTCATTTTATAAGGAGAGATTAGAGAATGAAGGAATCGTGGAGGGTTTAAATTGAAATTTGGTTTCAACTAAAGACCTGATATCAACAATTTAGCTCTCAATTTCTGTCCACTATTTTTAAAAGGGTTAAATGTATATTAGTCCCTAAAATTGTATTTCATTTTCAGTTCGGTACTCGAATTTTTTTTGTTCAATATAACCCCGAACTTGATTAGAATGAGGGAGTCATACATTATCAGTTTAATTTATTTGATTTTTATGGCTTAATTAGTTTATTTGAATTTTTATATAAAAACCGAACCAATCGATTCAATTGAACACACACCCCTAAATAAGTCATCAAGTCAATCGGTTTTAATAAACTAAAGTAAGATTGGTATCGTTTAAGCATGTCTCAGGTTCAATGTCTTGTGTATGTAGAAAATTCACGTCGAGAGACTCACCCACCAAAGTCAAGCGTGCGACATTAATCAGTTCAGATTATTCAGAGCAAAACCCTGAAAACCAGGAAGACAACGGAAAAATAACCTAAAGGTCAAAGACAGATTATGTTAGTCAAAATACAATATTTAAGGATGGAACCATTGATAAGATTAGGGACAAAATATAAATGTTAAAAAATGAAAACAGGAGCCCCTCCCGGGACCCACATGGTTCCGTCCCTGACAATATTTAAAGATTTTTTTAAGTACATATTTTGATTAAAAGAGAAATATCATACACTTAGAGCACAATGCCAAAACAAGCCAAAGACATGATTTACAAGATGAGTAAACGATAACATTACTTTCACCATTTTTGTTAACAAACCCAGAGTTCTTAACAAAAGTGTATACAACAAATGAAAGGAGATGACGCCTCCTGATAATGAATGAATGTGTTCTGATTCAGCTATATGATTTCTACAAATGCTACAATCCCAACTTTCTTGTGAACAAACCTGAAAGATTCGCTATTACAAATCCGGCAAACACCTGCAATTCGACGTCACAAAACAAAGTCAAAGGATAAAAACAGACCACATAAGTTCTAGTGCACCACCACTGCGTGTTCGACGGTGGAATTTACCTGAGCTGAGCCGAGAATGTAGATTGCCGAGTAATGACGGCCGTGAATGAGCATGTCAGCCACCATTGCGAGGGGGATGGTAAGTGACATGCCTAATGTGGCTACTAGAGGAGTCGTCCACACAACACACAAGGCCCTAGAGAAAAGGCGAGATTCGAACAAAGATTAAGAATGCACGAAAGAAGTAAACAAAGTGCTTGGAAAAAGAGGGTGCATACCAAAAATAATCAGAGAGGACACTGCCAACAAAGCCATTTGCAAGGACTACTTCATCCAGTTTAGCAGAGTGTGGAATCGTAAATTTCGGTTCTATTCCCAATGCTGTTAAAGGCCAAACTGAAACAGTATTTAAAGGGGCGATTAGTTTGCTAATTAAAATGTCGGGATACACTCGAGTAGAAACTCCACAAATCGTTACGGGAATCTGCAAACCAATCTCAATGACTTATTTGATAAGAACATAGCATCTCAAAAATTCTTACTCAGCCACCATAGTGCTACAAGTGTGAAGAGTCCAATGTATCCGAACAACTTTTGAACATCGACCTTTTCTCCTTCTTCACCTGCAAACTTTTTAAGCAGCACTGCAACATATTTGAAAAACAAGGAAGAGGAGAAGATGACAATTTTCCCCAAGAATGGATAAAAAGTACATGAATTAAAATAAGAGATTAAGCCAGACCTGTAAATAACCCATACGAAATGGCGGAGAGGAGGCCGAAAAGATCACCAGAAAGAGAGTGTTTTCCATTGCTAAAAACAGACATTAACTGTCAATGTTAAAAACATACATTACAAAGAGCAAGCTAATATGGGAAAAAAGAAGAAAAACCTTGCCAAAATAATTTGATCTTTTGTGGTTTTTTACACTTAGTAAAGACACATTTTACAGGATGAAACTTAATTATCACTTCCATTATGATAATAACAAAAACAATTCCAATCACTAATCTTTTCTTCATCACGATAGAGAAAAATTGTTGCAGAATGTTTCAACAGTAGTCATAACAACACCATGCTAAGGCATTAAAGATAAAATGAACTTACGAAGATCCAACTGAATCGTCAGCAGCCCAAGTTTTTCCCAGAGTGGTCATAACAACACCGGCCATGCTGACAAATACAGCAACCACCTTAGCTACATTCAATGAATCTTGGCCCAGAAAAGCACCGATAAAAAGTGTAAAAAGTCCTGAAGTAGAGGACAGCACCGTTGTACTTGCTACACTTGTACGTGCGAGGGCGGCGTTTGATAAATACTGCAACAACCAAAAACTGTTAGCGATAACTCTTTTGGTTCCTTTGCTCGTATGATGCACAAACTCAAGGCTAAACTTTAACAGAATAAAAGAATTTAAAGAAAGGAAAAACCCCAAATACAAATGGTTGGTTTGAAATTTTTACCTCTGTTAAAAACCAGATCGGAGCAATATAAAATCCAAAGGTAGCAATCTCCCTTGTGCTAAGCTCTTTGTCATGTTTCATAAACTGCAGTTCATCTTTTTGTTTAGGAATCAACGGCTTACCCTCTATATGAGGTGAAAGATCTGCACCACTGTCCTTCCTAACCAAAGTCCCTTGAAGTTCCATTTCGTATATTTTGTGCCTTAGAGGAGAATTAAGTTCAGCAGAAGTCTCGTCTAACCTTTCTATATCTTTAACAGTTTTAGAAGAACGACGCCGTAGCAAGTTACATACCCAGTCCTTTATAAATGCTAACGGAAGGTAAATTACCATTAGAGAAGCTCCAAGATATGTAACCGCAAACGGCTGCTTATAGTCAGCAAAAATATCCTGCACACAAGACATCAGTTAGTTTGAAATCCAACTAGCTTCAAAATACCGTAATGCACTCGCGAAAAATGAGACGACAGAGTTCGAAAAAGAACTCGAGTTACATCTAAATCTAATCAACTCAAGAATTGCATTCAGAGATTATAATAGCCTATTCAGCTGAACAGTATAGGATTTTTACAAGATATAATCACTCAACGAAGTTAAGCAATCATGGCATCTACGAGTTCGGTACAATTCACAATATGAAACACAACTTATGCAACAATATGGCTAGGGGTGTAAATGAACAGAGCACATTCGTTTATGTTCGTTTATTAAGCTAAATAAACGAGCATGAACAAAATTTTTATGTCCGTTTAATAAACGAACGACACAAACAAAAGTGTGTTCGGTTCGTTTATGAACAAGCTCATTTATAGGATGAAAATGCTTGTGGATGAAAATGTTACTTTACAAGATCGTTTATAAGTAAGTTTTATTTTGTTACTTTTATTTTATTTATTTATTCATTGTTAATTTAGTTAACATTTCAGAACACTTAAACGAATACATTTGTGAACACTTAAGCGAACACGATCACCTTCAAAAATAAATAAACGAGCACAAACACAATATTAAAAATTTAAACGAACACGAACCGAACATGAACACTTTCAAAAATAAACAAACGAACACGAACATAGTCTTGTTCATTCAAGCTCGGTTCATGTACACCCCTAAATATGGCCAAGACTGATTAGAAATGAGATTAAACCCCAATTAATTAACAATATGATGGATTAATGAAGCAATATCTCCAATTTCTTGCAGTCTTTTCAAGCGTTTCAATTGTATACGAAAAGTCAATTACAATTTACAGCACCCTAACCCCATACGAATTCAAACCCAGAAAATGAACTAATTGATCAAGAACACGAACAAATTCAAAAAAAAAAACTATTCAAAAGACAAAAAGAAATGAAAGAATTGAAAACCAACCTGGGTTACTTCTGCGGAGGTTACCCAGATAACAACAACAGTACCTATCAAGAACAAGCCAGCCTTGTATCTCCAACCCATTACAGATCAGACAAAAACCCAGATTCAGGGAAAAGCACAGGGATTTAACTGTTGCTTGGGCTAAATCTTCAACCAAGAATTTCGGATCTCCCGCCGACAACTTACGCTTAATGCAAGATCCGAGATTGCGTAGGCTTCAATATTGAAGCCTACGGAAAGGAAAAAGAATTGTAGGTAAGTAGTAGCCGGGAGTTCAATGGAAGACTCTTCCAAATATTAAGAAATAGCCAAAAAGAAAGAACCTTTTTTGCAAAAAAATGGAGAGAAAAGGATTGAAAAGTAAAACAATTTATTCTTGACCCAAATGAAGTTTTTTTATATAAATTAATCTCGGTCGGTTATTGCACATACTCGTTATATCAGTTGATTGTTGATTTCAAGACTCGATTGGTAAAGAAAATGATAAATTTACTCGATGTCCCAAACTATCATTTAGATTTTAAATTGGTTATAAATTTTAAAATATTTTAATTGAGTCCTTAAAGTGTTAGTAGTGTATCAATTAATCATTTTGTGACTTATGTTTTCCTATCCATCATTTTAAGTGTTATAAATGTCACTTTGGATATTATATGAGGCGTAGTGGTAAAAGGTGACATGTTCTTTTTAAGTGACCTAAGTTCGAGCAATGTGATCTGTAAGTTTATTTAATATAAAATCAGACTAAAATATTACTTTGAAATCAAATTAGAATGTTAAAACAATGTAAATATTTGTGTGTGTATATATATATCGTATAAACAACTTAAATTTAACATGTTAACGAAATAGTGCAATAAAATTTTAGAGGATTTTATTTTTTAACATGTCAAACTTAAGTTATCGATGAAGTAAACACACATCTGTTTATAATTTGATTCAAGTATTTTAAAAATGTCCAATGACACATTCGAGCGGAAGTTAATGCCCAAATTAGTGTTTTAAGTTGACGGAATAATACAATTAGCATAATATCAATACTTCAATGACTATATTAGAATATTTTAAAATGTGAAGATTGAATTAGAATTTAAGCTATAGTTTGAATACTTTTAGTTAAATTAACAAAAAAAATATTATCTTGAAAGTTAAAAGCTGGTGCATTGATTTCTCTTTAATTTCTTCAGTTTGGCGTTTTATTTTTCCCATTCAATTAATTTCCATTTCATGCCTTTCAGTTTCTTTGTCACCACTTAAATTCTGAAATTAATGAGATATAATGTATTTATTTTTTGTATTTATAGTCATATTTATTGACTGGTTTTTTAAGAATGTTTATTTATTGAGTAAATAACGTCAACTTTGAAATTAAATTGGGAATAAAAAGTTGTTGGGTGCTTGAAAGTTGAATCTATCAAGTAATTTGTGAAAAAAAGAGTATTATTTTATTGGGGGTTCGGGTTCGAGCAGTTTATGTGTATGATGTCTGGGATAAAATTTCTATGTCTCTTTACGGGGCCCTACTTATGTCCTAATACTAAAAAACACTACAAAACTAAATTTCAAGCCCGGACTCTAAATTCTAAATCTTAAATCATACTCCATATACCCTAGATTTTCTAAACCCTAAACTTAATTTTGAGCACGAGGGTTTAAGTAGAGACACCCAAAAGGACAGAAGATTTTCATCCATGGTGTGTGTACGTCATTAAAGGGCTAAAATTAATGAGCATATAATTACACCAGACATTTTTAAAAATAAATCCTTTTGCAAGGTCAATAATTTTGGCCGGGTCAAGTTTTTGGCCATCTTAATACAATTTAAAATTTAAAAAAAAAAAGCTAAATGAATTTTAAGATAAAAATCTGTTTATGATTCAACACAAATGGTTTTTCATTTTTATTCGATAAGATAAAGAGATGGTTTTTAAACAAATATAAAAGAAGCATTATAATGATATTTGTGAACATATATAAATGAATTATAGTACCTTAAACTCAAATTCGACCTATATAACTTCATATTTCACAAAATACAACTCAAATCCAAATAAATAAATTCATTCTTATAAAATTGAATCGAATCAAAATCCAACAAATTCGTGTAATTTAACAACCCTATTCAACACTAAAATTACTTAAACGTTGCAAATAATCCAAGATGTAGTACAAAACAAAACTCAGGATTTTCGTAACCATAATTCATTTGTATACGGCTCATAGAAAGAGTGCTACAACGGTAAAACCATAAAAGAACCATGACAGTCCTTGTATTATATCCTGGATTGCATTTTTGTCCTACACTAGAAAAAAATAGTAAAATTGGCCCTTGTACATTTTTTAAAGAGTAAAATGGCCCATCGGTTAAGAACCCCATCCATTTTGTAGTTAATTATTGACAATGACAAGTATAAAGAGGTAAAATAACTTTTATAGTCCACTTTGTTTATTTATTTATTTATTTTATCAATTTATCCATTAATCATTAAAAGATATTTAAAATACAGTTTTAGTCATTTATGTTTTACAGTTTTTATCAATTTAATCCTTGATCGTTAAAAATACAAAAAATATAAAATAATTGTGAGAATTATAATAAATATATTATTAAAATTTTGTTGAAAATCAACAAATTCCTAATATCCATTTTTTCCACCCATGTACTAAAAGCCATGTAACTATACAGGGATGGATGTAGAACTTTAGGTTAGGGGGCGAACCTATAAATTTCTAAGGGGCGAACTTATAAAAATTTAGGGGGCGAAAATAGATTTTCAATATCAAATACGTAGAAAATTTCTAAAAAAAATCTAAATCGTATAAAAATTTCAAATTTTTAAGGAAGCGACCGCCTCTGCCAACACCCCTCGATCCATCTCTGTAACTATGTATATAACAACATTATATCTGTATATGTAAACACGAATAAAATAGCAAAAATCTCATGGAAAAGGACGTCCTACCATGCATAACAACTACACATGTTTTTTAAATAATTTTTACATTTTTAGGTTTTCTATTTATCTTTTTAATTTTTATTTATTTATAGTGATTGTGGGCTAAATTGACAAAATATTAATAATAAATGCAAAGGACTAAAAAGTTATTTTTTTTCCTTTTATTATAATTGCTAAATCAATAATTGAAGGCGAATTTGATGAAATTTTTAACCGATGGACCATTTTACTCTTTTCGAAGTGAACAGGAACCAATTTGCTTATTTTTTAAAATAAAGGAATTGAAGTGCAATATAAAATATAATACAATGACTATTATGATACTTTTAGCTTATTTCTTTTATTTTTTTAATAGTCTTACTCTTAAGGTGACTAAAAGGTGGTATTTGTTCATATTTTTTCTTAATCTTTTGATAAAACACACTTTTGTTGACAAAGTTGCTCGAATTCAGGTATTCTAGGTAAACAACATCGTCTTTTTCAGTAGAACCACTCGTTGGGTAATATTTTTTATTATTAATTTATTGTTCATGTTTTGATCATCTAAATCAGTTCCTTTTGTTTTTGTTTTTATCCAAATCAGTCCTTGAAATCAAATTGTAAGTCATTAAATATTAAAAAAATATTGTGTCATGCTCACGTATTTTATGGAACAACATATTATTGTGTCATGCTCTTTTGCCGTGAGATGCTAAAATCAAACTAAAACTATGCGAAATATGTGATTTTGGTTTAGGCATTAAAAAAGTGTGACAAAACAACACACTATAAACAAACATTTTCGTTTTAGTATTCGTAGAGCCCTTAAACCCTACAACGTTTAACGTTCAAATCATGTGATTGTAAATAGAGCGAACGAGGTTGAGAAAATCTTCTTGTAAGTTGTAATGAACATCTATAGTAAACATATCTAGAAGATCTATGATGTGCTCTTCATCAACTCTTATTTCTGTTAATTAATAAATTATCAATAAATGTTGAAAGTAATAGTAAGAATATAATATTTATCCAAAAATGGTATAAGTATATTATACATTTAATGAATAAATTTACTGAAAAAATAAACAAATTTAAATTTAAATATGAAACATTATTGAAAGAAATAATCACGAACCTAAAACAGTAAAATATATACAATAGAAGAAAAATATTTTTATACAACATTGAATATTTTATATGTACAATTTTTTGGATGGGGGGTTTATATGTACAATTTATTGGGTGGAGGTTTCTATGTACAAGTTTGAAAGTAATTACAAAAATATTCTTAGGAGCTATTTCTATACTTATTCACAATGGAGCCCCTGACTTTTTATTTTATTACAATCATACTCCTCCCAAGTGATTTTATTTACACCGATATCACTTGTTAATTGATGGGGCTAAAACTATGAGAAATGCGTTGGATTTGAGACTTAAGAGCGTCTCCAAGAGAAAACAATCCCGGCGACTTTTGCAGCGGCGAGCTCGACTGGCTCGGGCTGCCTTCGCCACCGGCACCGCCGTCTTTCACCTCAAAATCTATAACGTCGTCCATATCTTTCTTCACCGACTCCACAAAGTCCTTGTCAACTTCGTTCCCCAGAATGTCTTTCAAGTAGAAAGCATTCACTGCCTTTTCTCCCTGCGTTTTCACGTCGGCTCTGACGACGCTCAGGCCGTTTTCCCTCAGAACCCGAGTTATATCCGACAGCAACCCGACCCGATTCTCCGCACTCAATTCAAGTCGGATCCCCTGATGATTCATTCAAACACATTGTCTGGTTTTTTTTAAATTATATTGATAATTTAATTTCGCATCTTTAGAATTTTTAAATACCTCGCAAACGCGTCGTTCTATGGCTGCTTCCAAGCATTTTATAACATTGTCTTTCTCGGATTCCGTGATCAAAGCGTATCCATCCACGTGTCGTATGAAGTATTCCTTTATTTCGTAATGTACGATGATGTTATACTATACATTGTCAGTGAATCAAATATTATACGTATATATATAGTATATACGTACCTGAAATGCTCTACCATGGTGGGAACTGATTGATGCATGGAAAATCACGTACTGCATATCTGTGATGGTACACACCGTATCAAACATGAGCCTCGGTCTATCTTTACATTGTATGCTGACGATTGAGTACCATTTTTCACCACAATTCTCAACTGATACTATCGTTTTCCTTCCATCTTCGTCGCCGTCTTGTCTTGGCGGCGGTGGCGGGGCCATCGGCTCGAACTCTGGCCGATGGAAATCCCCTACCGATAGCATAAGTTGATGCAGTCTACGTTCTACATCAGTCATATTGGTGCCTTCACCTAACTCAGATGTCTTCACTTCTTTTGGGCTGGCCGGCTCGGACGACCCGGTTGGGGTAGGTGTAGTCGTGGCCCGTAGCACCGTGGTCAGGTGGTCCTCTATGGTGGCGAGACGGTGGGGATCATCGATCGGGGTGTCGGTGGATTGATCGGAAATGTAGGCCACACATGCCAAACGAGCATTGTGGCTCCATGCGTGTGCCTCTACAATGTTACAGTGTAGATCAACTAAGGCCGCGGATATCTCCGAAAACAGCCCCGGCCGATCCGTTCCTCTCATTTCTATAGCGGTGTGCTCGCTTAGTTGGTCGGAGTTATTGAAAACATCATGTCGACAGGCTCGGACTCTGTTTTCGATCTCTCTAACCGTGCCTATGGCCTGTTTAAAATAAAACGACTTGATTGATACGATACTGATATTACGATACTTAATCGGTGCATGCAACCATCTCGATCAATAAAAATGCAGGCATTGAAGTCTACCAATATTCACCTGGTGGATATAGTTTATTACATTTTGGTCCCTAATTTTGCTGCCGTGCTCATCTTTGACATGGAATACTGCAGAAAAAATCATCCCCGATGTATAAACAAAACGAGATTTCATTGAATCAGTAGCGGATCCAGAAATATTTCAGGGTGGGCACGGGCCCACCCAAAGTAAGCTTTACATCCGCCATTGCATTGAATTTAATAACAGTTTTTATGCATACCACCCATGAACCATCCAGCGTCGGAGGAAATGTAGCTTTTTAAGATGGTGAGATTAATATTTGTCAACACCTGCACCACTTCCAGGAGGATCCCTTGCTCTTTCACGCTGTCTACCTGCCCGAACACGAATCATAAAACGGACACGAAACATATATATACGCTATTAGTTACCTTGATAACTGTGCATTCCTCCATGCTGTCATTGTCAATGCAAACTCTGCATCTGCAAGTCATTATATGTTCATACGAGTGTCAAGCGTGTTATTAAATTACGGCCGCATCATAACGGATTTCAAGATCATTGTGACACCAAAATCGTTATACATTACGTAACGTCTGTCACAGACGTTACGTAAAAGTGCTTATATTGAAGGTATGGATTGCTTACGGGGGACCAAATATCCGGTCAGGGAGATTATCAAATTCGGGATCGAAGTAAGGCCAACAAACCATCATCCTGCAAAACTGAAAACGTTTTAACTTAGAGACATTGAACCATAGAAATAAAAATAGAATACGAACACGAACACAAACGAACACAAACATGTAAGAAAAGAAACGAGAACTTACGGTAAAAATGTAGGTAGTGGGAGAAGGAATAAACCCAAGCTGATAAACCAACCAACCCAGCAATGGCGCAGAAGATAAATGTTGCAGAAGAAACAAGGAACAAGAAAACCAATAGAACAGAGAAAAGACAGGTTGGGTGTTCCAAATGAACGGGAGGATAAATAGGCTCGTTTTCTTACAATTCTGAGGCTCGTGATTGGTTTGGAAGAAAATTTTGTGGAATGGACACGTGCGGAAGTCAAATGCATTTGTCGGCCACGTTTTTTGTGTGTTGATTTCTTGCTCGTTTTCTTACAAGTTATCATTTTGCTCCTATATCCAAATATCTATGGCATCCTTGTTCTTAGGCGTTTTAAAGATTAGGGTAAATTATAGTAAGGTCATTTTTGTTTGTATTTCTTTTTATTTTGGTCTTATAACAATGTACTAATTTTTGTTTAGAATTTTCTTTTTACTTTGATCATCAAACATTAAAAACTAACAATTTAATCGTTTACGTTATTGATTTGTTATAAATTGGCCAATGATCTATTACTTCTCGTTGTTTTGACGTCATAATGCATTAAAAATGATTAATTTCTAATTTGGGAACTAAACTTTAGACAAAATATCAATTTATTTTATTCATTTTTCATCTTCTTAAAAAAACCCTTAAAACTCTCTCAAGCCAAAATCCATCCGAATTCTCATGCCGTCGGTTGTCGTTCACCACCTTCGTTGGCGACTGTTATTAAAACGATTAATAACAGATGTGTATAGATTGCAAGTCCGAATGCACTCACTTACAAGCTCCTTGCAAACAAGGGAAGAACAAGCTCTGTTAGATCGCATTATTTCGGTAAAGAGGACGACAAGGCCTTTTCACTTCAACTAATCATCGATTGCAGGTAAGCCGGAAGCTTTGAGACAGCTGAATCGGTATCGTGGGGCAGTAGATCGGGTGGTGAGCCACCATTGTTAAAGGGTAGGGCCTTAAAGGGAAGCCTATCAAACCAAGAAGCTGAAGCTAAAGCAGAATGATTGCGATGCATATAACCTACGGGCATACGGCAACATGCAGTTCAGTTCACATAAACATGTCTGAACAACTTGCACACCGGTCGAGTGCTGCGTGTATAATTAAAACAACATCGAAGAACACAAAGCAGGAGTAGCAATAAAGAAAACAAGACTTTTACCCAGAATTCGAGTCGTGTTGCTATGCCTTCAAAAGGCAGCCACCATATAATTTCAAATTCATAAAAGAAACACAGTAACACAAGAGCAAGCATGGAAATTCCAGCTCTTCACATGGAATAAATAAAGAAGTAAATTAAACTCAACCAAAACATTATATATAACTAACAACATACAAATACAACTGGAACAACGAGGAAAGGGGGCAAGCGAATACCGGCGGTGTTTGAATCTCAAACTCTTTGACTTCATTTTAGGCACGTAGGTAGCGTGATCCCGTGGCAAACAAAAGCCAGCACGACATAAACAAGAATCAGGAGGAGGATTATTAGAGCAATCCTGCAATGTACAAAACAAGAAGATAAATTCATCAAATCTATTGTGTTTCAAGGAGCAAAACACTAACTGTTCTTTAGTAAATTTAACTTCCAAAACTTTATGCAGTCTGTATAAATGTACAAAATGTTAAAGTTCAGAAGGCATACATAAGCTTGACATTTCTCCACCATGCAGTGTTTCTAAAACGGCGGGTTTGCTTTCGAAAGCGAAAGGTATTTCCTTGCATGTTAGCAGTTTTGTCAACCAGCAACTCTAACCGATCACCTCTCTCCAGAACTTTGTCAATATTCTCTATCATAACGTTTCGCACCTATTTGAATACAAGAACATCATGAGACCAAGGTCCAGAGAGAAAAAAAAAACAATGCAATTTAAATGCTACAGATTAAATGGTCTGTAATAGATTATAGATCAAAATAGAAGATTCATATTCCACCTGATGCAAACAACAAGAAAGTGATCTTTAAAGTAGGTAAAAAAGATCATCATTGTGCATTCAAATGAAAACGATTGTTCTAGGATTGAATACGAGAAAAAACCAGTTAATCAGCTTCTAGCCATTCGAAACATACCTGATTCATTTCACCTTTTAGTCGATTTATCCTATCGGCATTAGGGTCGCTCGAGTAGTATTCCATTTGCTGGCTCAATACCCTTGAAAATTCATCATTCATGCCATAAGGTAGGGCTGAAAATACTGCTCGGCCGTAAGTCCTCACAAATCTCTGATGAATGTCTTCAAGAAATGCAAAAGGAATTCGCCCTGCAAAAGATACAACAAAGACATCCACCATAATCAATTCAAACCAAAGAATTCTTAGCAAGAAGAGATACACAAAGCACTCCAAACTCTGTTGCTCCGACTTCTAATTTTTGTTGAAACATGTGTATCAGACTCAAGTGTCCAAAACATATCCATACAAGACGGGCTATACTCGGAGATTTAAACTGCAGTTGCAGTCGCAACAGATGCTATTGTTGTTACTGAGGGTATCACAATAGTGGATGCTATTGCGGACATAACTATTGTAAGCATAGCGGTTTTGGACCGTGACTCAATTGTTATATAACGGCCCCTATTACGGATATAACAGTTGTGTATACCGCGGATTCAGACGGTGCCACTACTGCGGTTGTAGACTGCTATTTAAATCTTTTAATCAAACCTTAGATTGTCAACCAAGCATACAACTTCAACTTTCTTCTAAATTACCTACTAACATCTTCACAATTCAGAATTGGAAACAAATTAATAATACTTAGCAAAGCAATTGAAATTGAACCGAAATCGTATCGCGTCACTTTCGTCAATTTCCACTAAAAAAGAGTTAAAACGAAAAAGAAGAACTAAGAGAGATGATCGACATACTTCCGGCACTTTCGTCAGCCATACAAAGAACGGTGAGTCCATCGGTGCGTTTGACGTGGAAGATGTACCGATCCTGTGAATACGAAACGTTGCTGTCGTTTTCTCCCGGTATTTTCTCAAGAATCTGCTTGGCGATGGCGCTAGCGTTCGTCGACGCCGCCGTGAACTCCGCCAGCACCACCGATCCACGCGCAACCAGCGCGTACAGTATCGCCATCTAAAAGTTCCTTAGAAAGCTACTAGTGTGGAAGCTGGGATTTTTGGCGGAAAGAAGGTGAATTTGACTGATTGATTCCGATTTCCGTGTGTTATGAGGAAGGAAGGAACCCAACTTGGCGTTTTCTAACTTGTTTCCTTTGTCTGTCTATATTTATTGTCCACCAAATCATACGAAAACATATTAAATTGACTTATCTTCAAATATTTTTTATAATTATCTATATGGATTAAAATTTTATTTTAAATTAGTCCAAACATTTATAAAGAAATTGTGACAAAAATAGGGGTTGTTCGGGCCGGCAAAACAATTTTCCGCAGGGAAGTAAGCAATCCATGTGAAACTTTACTGCACCTCTTAAACATACGTTGAAGGGTGGAAAATTCAATTGTAATCTCTTTCGACATAAATATTAATAATTAAAGTTAATATCAGTTGTAATCTCTATTGACATAGTAAATTTTTCTTTTTCTCTGCTCGTGATTTTTTTTAGACTTTTCACATAAATTTTAGTATTTGTTTTTACTATGATTTTGTGATCGTTTGTTGTTTTTTTGTCATTGTCGTTTCAATAATTATAATATGGGTATTTTGGCGTGTTCTATTTTAGTCACCCAAAGATTATTTTGGCAATTTATGTTTTCGACGGTTATCGCCTCGATCACTAGAGCATTAGACTCCACTAACCCTCGTTAAAACGATGACATGGCATGTTAATAAAAATGTTAACTTTAAATTTAATCCTCAAACTTTTAAAATTTTATTTTTTTCACCATCTTCACACAAAAAACCCCTTCTTTTCGTTAAAAAATTCTCCAACTCAAACTCTAACCCCTCGTCTCATGTAGTAGAAAAAATTAAATGAAAACTAACCGGTGAAGTTATTGGATGACAGTCCAAGTAAACAAGCTGGTGTAGATTGGAGATTGAACTCAATTAAAGGAATTGAGAAAATGAATTCAAACAATTGAGGTCAACACTCAGGTGATCAAAACAATAACGATCGAAAATATAAGTGACTAAAATAATTTTTTTAATTTAGATGACTAAAATAAAACACGTCCTAAATAAAAGGGATTTCCGATGAAGACTATTCTTTTAACATCATAGGAAGTTAAACATGGGTGAAGGGTACAATCATGGTGGGAGGCACCCACCATTTGAATCAACACCCTTTGGTCCGGCAATGAGATTTGCTTGCATGTGATTATTGGCTTATCAACACCCTTTGGTACAAATATATAAAGGAATATTGTTATGTAAATGTGAATCAATATTTTACACGACAAACACACACGACAAGTAGACAAACTACAAGTCATGTTCATTGTCAAGACCCCCAAGATCTGGATTCCACTTCATAAAAGAAGAAAAATCGCACCACTTTTCTTTGTTATCATCTAACACGTCGGATTTAAATTATGTGTTTTCGTTGGGTTTTAACGGGCTGGTTGTATCGTAATCAACTCAAAGTGTGTTGATACGAGGATGGGTTCACCTCGTTTAGTACTAGATGAAAAGTCGAGAAATAAAATTATGTTATTTATGAATTTGTCTCAACTCTAAATTTTAATTTTGTCCTTATCAACATCAATATCGCCGTACGTGATAAATTATGTTTCAATGGAAAGTGACAATCAACGCCCCATATAGTTCTGTCTCTGCTTGTGTATCAGTTCAATTCAAACTCTCTATCTCAAGTTAATTGTAAGTATTCTGGTTAAGGTCTGAATTATAGATGGGGTTAAAAAATAAAGTTTAAATGTTGAAAATATGGGATAATTATAATTTGCACCCTAACTTTTTTAAAATGACATTTCTAGTCATCCTACTTTAATAAAATGGTAAATAACATATTAAACTCTACATGTTTTATTTTTGTTCAGTTTACTCCACAAATCTTAATTCAAAATTGACTCTATTTATTTTTATTTTTTATAATTTAATTCAATATTTTAAAATCTATTTAATAAATTAATACGATGCAAAATATAGATGCAAGTAGAAAGAATCAAACCCAGATTTTGTTTTTGAACATTTCCTACCTAAGGGGAGGGGAAGAGAAATTTTACTCTATTGAACCTACAACCTAAGAAGATGAAAGAAAGTCAATTGAGAGCTTTTAACCACTCACTTTAAGGCTTAGTTTGTGGTTGCTTTTAAAAAGTGCGGTGAAAAAAGTGATTTTCAAACTAGTTGTTGAAAAGTAGTTTTAAAAAGCTGGTTAGTGTTTGTCATTGATGTCAAAAAGTGATTTTGATGAGATAAAATGTCTATTTTAGACATGATATTCAAAAGTAAAAATAAATTTGGGTGATTGTTCAAATTAATTAATGTTATGATTTATGAAATAAATCAATTTCAATTATAATAAAAAAAATATTTTTTTATAAAATTTAATTTGAAAATATAAATTACATTCTAGATTATATACGGGCATACCACTTACACATTAATAATAAATATAAAATAAAGTACAAATAAAACAATTTTATTTTCAATATAAATATTATAAAATATATATTATTTTACAATTATGTATGCATAAACATTATTTTAACAATAAATTATAATTAAATAATAAGGGTAAAAAGGTAATTTTATTTTCAAACTAGCTTTTCCACCCAAGAAACTATAAAATCCAGCCTTTTGATTTGGGTGGAAAAGTTAATTTTAAAAGCAATAAAAAACAGCCTGTATTAACTAAAAACACTTAAAAAAATGATTTTTTTGTTGCAAAACGCAACCAAAAACAAGCCCTAAAGATTGTTGACTCAAATCTAGATTTTTAAAAAGTGTAATCACTGTAATACAACATCCAATGGGCTAAATTTTGAAATTGTATATATAGATAGGGCTAAATTTTAAAATTGTACATATAGATTAACTATGTTTAGAATAACTGAGATCGATGTTAATTATATTTAATATATTTAAATTAACTATATTCAAATTTTTTTATATTATCGATAAAAAAATATGAAAAAGTTCATCCTTAATCAATTACAGACTTATAGTCCGCAACGAGATGAATTTTAAAAAATATGACAAAAAAGATATTATTTATGGAATATATTGCAGAAGTCAATGACCGATTAATTCGAATCGGGTGTTGCAGAAGTCACTATGAGGACGACCCTATCCCAACTCAATTTTCTCTGTTCACAACGCTGAGATTCGAACTTATGACCATGCTTAAGCAGAAATCAATGACCGACTAATCTGAATCGAGTGTTGCAGAAGTCAATATAAGGACGACCCTCTCAACCTAATTTTTTCTGTTCACAACGCAAAAATTTGAACTTATGACCTTTCTTAAGAATTTAAGGCCTCATCCTGTTGGACCGAGTTTAGTACTCCTGGCAAGCGTTTTATCAGAAACTTATCGAACAAAATCTCAAATTAAATGGTTTTGAATGAGCAAAATCTGCTCTCAACACTGCTCTCAAGGTTTGAGCCATTGGTCCAATTGTCAAAAGGTGTATTTTCGAGGACTGAAATTTATATAAATTGGACACAAATGTATTCCTTGGAACATCACAAACCTCCATCAAAACAATGACTTCTTCCGGTAAGGCTTTTGTTGCTGTTCTTGTTCTGGGTCTTGTCAGCCAAGGTAAAGTAAACTACTCTGTCTTATAAACTACACAAAGATTTTTCAGACAAGTTGCTTTAATTTGTTTCGAAATTTAAATGCAGGGTTTTCTTTGTGCTCCTTGAACGACATTGTCGTTGGCAATGTCAGAACCGGGAACGAGATACAAGGTAAGGCTGAATGGAAAGTGACAATTACCAACAACTGCAAATGCAGTCAACATGAACTGAAGCTTGCTTGCAAGGGATTCCAATCTGTCGAAACTGTGGATCCGAGCATTTTCGAGCAGCAAGGTGACGATTGCCTTGTTATCCAAGGCAATGCTTTGAACGGTTTCGCTTCAGTCAGTTTCACCTATGCTTGGGATCCTCCATTTTTTATGTTTCCTTCTAGTTCCGTTGTTGACGACTGTTAGAAACAAAATGGCTCTTAGCTTGTAATGCGGAATTCTCTAATAATACTTCAGATTAATTGGAAGTACTAATCTAATGCCTCGAAGGAGAAAGCCGGAACATGGCTGAACACAATCAGAAGCGGTAGTGTTTTTACGGCAGTGCTAGAGATACATTAACGTAAATCCTCGAGGGAGAAAGTCGTACAAAGGATTAGAGGAGAATGAAGCAGAACTTATATAATGGTACGATAAGTGTATGTTAGGAAATATAAAACATGTCTGATTTCGAGAATGTCACGGTTTCTAATCTCTAATCCAATCCGCAACCTAAGCGAGACGAAATGAAAAACAGGGGAAAGTGACCCAAAGCTCATTTTCGCCTTTTAGCCGGTGGCTGAAGCTCTTCCTCTTCTTCGTCTTCTTCCTCCTCTTCCTCTTCTTCTTCATCTTCACCTCCATCGTCGTCATCGTCGTTGTCATCATCATCTTCGTCGTCTTCATCCTCATCCCCGCTTGCTCCATCTCCGTTGGCCTCAAGTTCATCCTCTGGATCCCCTCCATCTTCACCTTCACCATCTTTTCCTGATCCATCTTCGTCCTCACCGGCATCTTCATCTTCATCCCCTTCTGCTTCATTCTCCTCCTCATCATCATTGTCATCCTCTGAGTCACCGGCATCCTTGTTCTCCGGACCAGGCTTTCTCACCACAAGAAGAGCAAGCGGAAACCTGCAAAAAAACAGATCGAACGATTTTCCCCATTCCACCGAAGAAGAACAAGAACAAGTTAGGCAAAATAACTTATGCAACTAACCCTGCATATGCTTCAGGCTCTTTGATGAGGACATGAATTCCATTAGGCATAGTTCCCATCTGGAGAAACACCAAACTCATGCTGAGGATAAAAAACAATGTTCTTCCAAGTGCAGTTTTCGAGCAATTTCGAACAAATAAACATATCTCCACATCAAACAACACATTCGAGGACCGCGAAACCCTAATTATCCATCGGCTTACGAATGACGAAATAACAAACAAACAGTTGCACAAATCATAGACAATCAACAAAATGAAACTGAAAATTAAGGTAAAGGGTTGACTAAAACAATGCCTCTTCCAAATCTACGCCTTCTGAAACCCTAAACCATAACCTCAAAAAAATAGAAACAACAATTCACATTGCATCTGGAAATTTCAAAACTTTAAACGCTTACAAAGCAAAGAATTGCAACTTCAACAAATGAAGGTAAATTAAAAGGCAAAAAAGGAAAGAAAATCATACCATCATCAGCAACCAAGCGACTGACTTAGTAGCAACAATGGCAGCCTCGATAACCATAGCTTGCAGTGCAAAGCCCACGGAACTGCTCAACACGACACCGTTTGTAAGTGGAATTTCCATTTTTTCGCGACGTTTAACAGAGCTTGGAACCCAAATTGAAGAGAGAAAAGTTGAAGATTGATAATTAGGTTTTCCCGAATTTGGGGGTTTGTGTTAGGGTTTTGGAGATACAAGATTAGCAAGCCAGAAGCACTTGGGTTATAGAAGAAAAAAGAACAAAAGAATGTTCGATGTCATTGATAATCTGACCGTCGGTTTTAGAGGAACGGATGACAGTTAGAATTCG
Source organism: Hibiscus tridactylites (assembly GCA_958450335.1). Lineage (NCBI taxonomy): Eukaryota > Viridiplantae > Streptophyta > Magnoliopsida > Malvales > Malvaceae > Hibiscus > Hibiscus tridactylites. Next base: position 92,658,594 of record OY288278.1, on the reverse strand, counting down.
CACCGTCTGATTTGTTCGGTTTGTCGTCTTCCTTTTCTTTTAATTTGTTCGCACCTTCTTATACGTTATTTTAATAAGATTAGCGTTGTTCGAAAAAGGTATTTTAGACCATATTTATAGTAACGTTTTTTATTGATTTTGGTTTATCGGACGAATATAAAGTTATGGTTAGGATTATTCATTTTTTCTTTTAAAATTTTTATCCTCAACTTTTAATTTAGATAATCAAATTGTATAATTGAAATTAGGTGTGTTTAAAAATATTAGATTCGAGCGACCTGATTGATATTTGATCTTATTTTAATTTTCCAGATCGGACATTCGATCCAATTTTTTATTTCTGGGATTGGATACGGATCAAAATATTTTAAGTTTCGATTTATCCAACAATCCGAAATATCTAAAAATTCAAATTTTTATAGATAGTTATATTTATTAATTTAATGTTTGTTATATCCGAAAAGTCGAAAAATCAAGATTTTCATAGATGTTAGTCTTTAGTCCATTTACGCTATCACAAATTTGCTCATACTGAATTGAACTGGTTGTGCACAAGACTTAAATGAAAATCGATGCTGGTGTTCATCTTGAAGATTGCTTGGCACTCTTATGTGTACCATGTATGGGAGGAGAAGAATTGCATGAGATTTAGGAGTGTACAAGGAAATACAAATGAATTGTTAGATAGGATTAAAGCTATTGTAAGAGTCATTATGCATGGAAAGAATATACTAACTGATAATGTAAATAAAAATATATGTGCTGCTTAGGGAATTCCCTAAGGGGATGGCCGCCCAAGAAGCATTTATAAGTGTTCTTTGTTACAGGTTTCCTTGCTCATTTTTTTGGACAAATAAAATTTGAACCATTTATCCAAAAAAAAATTGCTCATACTCTAATTTCAAATACACATCTGAAATCTCATAAGGTGTTGGGAGCTTTACACCTTGGTCAACTTCCATTGACACTTGAATTAAATTATACAACTATGGGAAGCTTGCTAATTGAAAAGAAAGTCGATCATATATTAAAAATTTAAATACTGCTTCACCTATCTTCTTATGTAAAGTCTTTAGAAAAAGTAATGAACCTTTGGTTGCTTTGAGCTCTTGCTTCTAACCAATTTGTTAAATCGGCATCCTCTGATTCTGTTTTCATGATACACAGGTGCATCAATCTTGCTATGGTGTTTCAGATGTCTCAAACGGCTTCCCAAGGTGCCGAAATCGGATGTGGAACATGATTGTCGAGTACATTAAAGTTGCTTCTTCAGCATCTGCCTTTATTTGAATTCAGTTTGTGCTAGTTAGAACGGTCATATTTCTCTTGTATATAACTTTGCTTTTTGCCTACATCTTGCAATTGCAGCCTGGCCCTATGAACCCCAAGTTGGAATGCTTGAGGTGGCTTCATTTACCATTTTCACCACATTTACCCACCACAATTTATAATGTTGTATTTTGTCACATGACTCACATCATGAACCCCTACAATTTTATAAGTTCGCCCCCTAACAATCAGTGTAAGATGAAAAAAAGTCAAAACCAGGATTGGGACCAACGGTGGTTTTAGACATATACAATAATAGTGGCTAGGGTGAAATTGGGATTGGAGGCAAAAACATAAATATCAAAAAGTAAGATGTGCAAATTCGTAAGTAATTTTTCGTATGAGGGGACAAGAGACCATACCAGAACTCACATAGATCTATATATATGGGAGTGGCCACACATGACTCTGAAAAAGAGGTTTCAAACGAGAAAAGTTAAATGCTTGTAAGAGAAAAAGTAAGGCACATGAGAACAAGTAAGATGATGTTGTATTTCATAAATCGATAGAATGACACTTTTTTTGAAGCATTTTAACTCTCAACGTTTTATTTTGGACCAAAATGGTCTATCTATGGATGAAAAATAACTTGACAGAATGACACATTTTTTGATAATGTGTCATTCTGTAAAATCAACACATTTATCTATATGACACTGTTAATCTATTATGTGCCTATGTCAGTGTGCAGTGTGCACTATTATATAGGTTTAACATGTCATTCCAGTCATTTAATATTAGTTGACTAATAGTATTCATTTGTAGAGGAACCATTTGACTCAAATGAAAGTTAAAAATTAAAATACCCAGAAATAAAAACCAAAGAGACTAAATAGTTAAATCGTAGAGGTATTTTTTTGACACTATATCAATTATAAGTATCATTTTTATGTGCATTATTTTATAAAAATGCAGTGTAAAAGAGTAATAGTGACGTGGCCCATCCTTATCTTTATTCTTATCCTGAACCCACGCATTGCCTACGTTCTCATTTCCCCGGTCCTACCATTTTTGACTCCTTTTTCCAACCCATTGCTGCGCTCGCCAGTCATATTTAACATTTTAAGGGGCATATATGGCTTTCAAAAACATTAACTTTATTTATTTATCTATTTGTCTCATTTATATGCATAGCGGTTTATGAGATTTTATTAATTATTGACGTTATATTATATGATGAAATATTTCTTACACTGACAGTGAAAATTTTATTTTTACAAGCGGATCTAATTTTGAATTTAAAAGTTTATGCTTTAGAGTTTAGAAAGTAGAATCTATGGGTAAATTTTAAATTTTAGATTTTAGAATTTGAAATTTTGTGATAAGAGATTTGGAATATATATCTCATGCATTGGTAGTGAAAACGAATAGTTTTTACAAGTGTCTGTAGTTTTAGGGTTTAGATAGTCTCTTTAGGATTTAAAGTTTATGGGTTTTAGTGTAGGGTTTAGGGTTGGATTATGATTTAAGCTTTAGAGGTTAGCGTTTATGTTTCGGGGTAATATGGTTAAGGATTTAGGTTCTAACCTATAAACCTTAAATTCTATTGCTAAACTATAAATTCTAATTCTAAACATTTAAACATTAAACTCTAAAAGGAATTCATAAACCCTAAAATTGAAGCGTTTGTGAATTTTTTTTTTATTTTCACCGCATGTGCATAGAATAATAACCCAAGATATTTAGATTTTAACCTTTTAAACTAAAATTTCATATGCCTGTGGAATATTTTTTCCACTTCCAAATACATAAAACAATAACCCATATTATATTACATACTAAGCTAGTAACATGTTAAACCTATAAATGGATTACCTTTTTTTAATATGCTGGTGTGAGACAAGTGTAGTATCTGTTCAACTTTTTTAATCTTTTCAAAGATGGTAGACACATAATTTGAAATAATAATAATAATAATAAAATTATTCATAAATTAGTTCAATTGTTGATTTTTAATACTAATTCATTTTTTTAACAATTTACAACAATTCGTTTAATCTTTTATTTTTAATTTCAACCGATCGATTCAATTCGATTCAATTTTTCATTAATCTTAAAACACACTTAACAACGACAATACTCTACCAATTTTCATTAATTTTCAGCTAACAGTGGACCTTTTCTTATTGAATAAAATAACCCATAAATATACAAGTGAAATTACCTATTTGTCCCAGAAAAATCTAACGCGGTATTAACGCAGAAAACCAGTAGCCAGAGCTACAAACGCACAACCCACCGTTACTTCACACCGCTCAACCTATATATACCCAACTTCCCAACCAACGTTTCTCCAATCATCACCATTTTCAAAACCTGCAGAATGTATAACGACAGTTACAATTTCTCATCGCCGAGAGAATCGTTGATTGAGAAGATGAAATCGTCCATTTGTTGTTTCGGTTCGGCGGCGGCACAAGACGGAGCCGGATTCGAGCCGCTGGAGGAGGCGAAGTCGTCGAGGACGCCGAGATCGCCTTACATAAGAGAGAAGTGCAGAAACCTAACGGCGTGGATCGGGAAAGGAGGCCACAAGCGCCACGGCTCCTCCGATTTCAGTTATGATCCGATGAGCTACGCACTGAATTTCGAGGATGAGTCGAGCCGAGCTGACGAGCTTCCTTTTGTCAGCTTCTCGTCGCGGCTCCCTGCTACGCCGGAACGGGCACCGGAGATCAAGCACTTGAGTGAAACGCCGGTGCCGGTAAGGAGGGAGGTCTATGCGTTCAGTTGAGATTAAAAGGAAAACAGAGATATAACTGGATTAGATTGATTTCCCTGATTAAACTGTAAGGTTGCGGAGATTGAAATGTACAGCGATTTAAAATTAAAATGTAAGATTTCTACGGATTATTGATGTTTTAAGGATCTATTTTCGAAGAACTTCTCTGTAAATTTATGCTTTGGATTTGGATCTGTAACAAAGTAAAATATAATGAAAATTAAGAAAGTAAAATATGTATGAGTTTTATTTATTTATTTATTTCACTAACAGAATAATTACCTTTAATTAATATAACGAGGAATGAGTTAAAAATGACCACATATCCCATTTTTTTATAAATATTTTTATTTTATTTTCCTATCATATAATAATCACATGTCAATTATAATTAGGGATGATAATGAACCTGACTGGCTTGCAAGCTACTTTGTTCGGTCAAAACTCGGCTCGAGTAATCTCGACTCGTGCTCGGCTTGAGACCTTAACAAGTCGAGCCGACTCAAGCTCGGCTCGAAAAGCTCGTGAACAAGTTCAAAATAATCCATATACACTTGTATGTTTCAGTAATTCAGTGTTGTTAACTTGTTATCGTCGTTAAATACTTTAAATGTCCTTTTCCTTGTGGACTTGTATAATCTAAAAATTTTACTATTGTTATTTGTGGACTTCAAAAATAAATATTATCTTTTCTCAAACAAGTTTTCACATGTTATTTTTTAAAACTTCAATAAAAATATTTAAAAAACAATTTGAGGAAAGCAACAAGCCGAGCTCAAACTGTCCAATTCGAACTCGAGTTCAAGTCTAAACTTTCGAGCTAGAAGAGCTTTGAGCCCGAGTCAAGCTCAATTAAACTATTTTCGAGCCAAGCAGAGCATGTCCCCTACTCATAATATTCATTCTATAAAAATAAATTATATAACAAAAATAAAATAAAAAACCATCACATAATTTGATATATAAAAGATACAAACATATATTATTGTTGAGAAAGTAAGATAAACATCATCAACACTAACATAATAATAGAATACATTGACAATTGAATTTTTTCATAATTCAAGCACGACGTATTTGAAATTACCGTCAACATTTATCAAAATAATAGATTTGGTTCGCTCGAAGGTCCAAAACAAAGTTAGATCAACAAATTAAATAAATAATCACCACCAAAAGAGCCAACAACAAATTCAACCATAAAAAAATCTTACAAAAGCAAGACTAAAACATGTTATAAGAGTACCATTATTTGAAATACATATCTAGTGACAACTTTACTTTCCAACTGCCGACATTTTTACTTGGAAAGTGACAGATTGAAAGTCAACACTAAAAACCAACGGATTGCCTTTAATTTTCATTTTAATTTCTTGTGTATTTAATACATTATTTTTATTGAATTCATGAGAAAGATAATATTTTAATTCGAATTCATATTATGATTTATGTTTAAAGTTTAAAATTAATTTTAATAATATTATCTTTAAAATTCGATCATACATTTTTTTGTCAATTCTGCAACTTTATTTACTTAAATGTAGGCGTTGACATTCATGAATCATTTTATTTTTGAACCTCAGTTCTTAGACCCAAGTTTTTTTAAAATATATTTTATAAAGTAAGTAGTCATTTTGAGTTTATATTATTCTAGCAAGATAATGAGTTGTCTTATTATTTATTAGCATCTCATTAGACATTTAGACTCAACAAAAATAAATATATTAGGAAAGAACTCAACATCCATTAATTAGAGGAGTGATGACAAAATTACTCTTGAAAGATTGTAAAAACAAAACAAAAACGTACACGAGAGAACAAAACAAAATTGGATGAGTCTACCACGTGCGACGAATATTGCTGAACATCACTAACGGTGAACACCGCTGAACACTATTAATTATTTTTTAAAAAAAACTAAAAATCATGAGGACTCTAATTGTAATTAAAATTTATTTTAAAAAATAAAAATTAGATTTAATAAAATTATTAAAATAGGTTTATGAAATTAAGGAAATTAAAAAATTAGTGTTTTTGATTTGGGGATTAGAGTTTATAATTGGTTATATTAGGTTTATGAAATTGGGAAAAATAAAAAATTAGTGTTTATGATTTGGAATTTGGGGTTGCCGGCGATGGGTTTGGTTCGTCGGAGCCAGGCCGCGGACGACGGCTGCAAACTTGGTAGGGTATTTGGCTTTGTGAGCATCGTGATGCTCCAACGGCTCGTAGAGTGGTGGTGACCCTCAACGACATCTGAGGTACTAAATATGAAGATGCTCTGTTTCCCTCCGCTGTGTAATGGTATTATGTTTAAGATGGTTTCGCAACCGCTTTGTTGAAGTAAACATTGACAGTAAGATGCTATAGCAATGAGTTTGTAATCGGTTGTGATCGACACTTCCTAGCTAAAACCCGTTCAATCAACTTCATTGCAGTGGCATAATCTTGCAAAAAAAAACAATTTTATTAAATTTAATTTTTATTTTTTAAAAATAAATTTTAATTACAATTATAGTCCTCATAATTTTTAATTTTTCTAAAAAGAATTAATAGTGTTCATCGGTGTTCATCGTTAGTGGTGTTCATCAATGTTTGTCGCCCGTTGTAAAATTTTCCAACAAAATTTTATTAAATTCAAAAATATCAAAAATCTAGACTCACAAATTAAATCATAGATTTATAAAATGTATATGTAAAATAGGGATTGTTAGTGATCAAATTATCTGTTATAGATACTAGATGAACATGGACGGGAGGTGAACATGAAAAAATAAAAAATCAACGAGTAAAACAAAGGAAACAAGAAAAAGAGAAAAAAGAAAGAAAAAAAATGAGTAAGGGAAGGAAAAGGGTGAGACAAAAGAGAGACTGACGTCGATCATTAGCCTACGACAATAGCAGTTATGTATGAATTGATCATGAGTTGGGTCAAATATTTGGTGGTCTCAAAACCGATCGAGTAGTGTTCCCTTCACCCGACTCAAATTGATACAAATTTGTATCTAACCCGACCCGACGTATATACAAAATATTATTATTTTATTTGATAAAATAGAAGGTTGGTTGAAAAAAATTACGCATAGAGACATTATATAGTAGTTGTACCAAAATATACAGAGCACTATAATAAAATAGGAAACTACTTATTAATCAAAAAAAAATAGGAAACTACTTGAAAAATATATAAAAGACATTATCACTATTATCTCTAAATATATAGAGAAAAATTATATTATTATTCGTTCAGATCCGATCAAAATTTCCACGCTAAACATAAACTCAACTCAAACTTTTTTAGGAGTTTTGGTTAGAATTTAGAGTTTAGAAGTTTGAGCTTGGAGTTAAGTGTAATCTAGTAGGGATTTAGCTTTTAACTTATAAACTCTAAATTCTATCAATTCTAAACTTCTAATCCCTAAACTCTAAAATATAACATTAAACCCTAAAACTAAGGCGCTTGTAAAAACTTTTTGTTTCCACCGCATGTGTATAGAATAATTATCTTTTTATAATTATATACAGAGATTATTAGAAATTTACTTGTATACAATTTGGGCTGCGCATGACTTAAAATCTCTACCCAAAGCCCAAAACATTTTTTAAATGGGTATATTTTTCTGTTTAAATCCTATCAAATTTCAAGTGAATTTTGGGCTTGAACAGACAATCTAATCCTTTAACAAATCTATCTTAAAATAATTAGCTAAGACATTTTATAAATAATTGAATCTATAGTCTTGATTCAATTGTTTCGTACATATATTTTTAAATATTAATATTAATAAATTGTCATAGTTTGTGTTCGTCATTTTTTCTTTTTCATCTCTCTAATTTTTGTTTTTACATATTTCAGTTTTATGGTATATTGTTTAATATTTTTTTAAAGAAAATAGTAAAAAAATATTCTACTCTTATAGCACGTTATTTCGATGATAGATTTTGTTTAATTAGGGCACAGACCCTATAAGTAAACAAAATATTGGGTTTATTCCTTTTAAGTACAATTGGCCCAAAAACTAATTATAAATCGAAATCAAAAGCAATTTACATCTCAAAAAAGTTATACTCACGAACTCTAAACATTGATCGTAAAATAAATAAGATAGTATTTTTTTTATCAAAACTGAAGATTAACTCGACAATAATCAAATCAAATTCGAATAATTTACCAACACAAGTATCTCATTTTTGTTACTAAACATCTCTGCTAGACCCTACAAGCAAAGAAAGAATAGTAAAAGGAAAGGCCAAAGGCTTATAAAGCTTATTACACTGACACTCACAATCCCTCATTACCCTTATTCACAGATATATGAAGAGACCAAAGGCACAAAACTCATAATCTACCAAAGCAAATGGAATAGAAATAATTCCCTAGCCCTGAATTCCGAATCCTACGCATACATACAGGCCGGCTTAACTCGGATTCGTCGTCTTTGTTAGCCGTTTTCTCAAGTTAGAAGCAAAATCTGATCCTTTTCAGTTCCATTACAAGCCTACATAGTTGTGTTGGATGACATGATCTTTGATTGGTCTGGTTCGTTTTCGATCACCCGTTGCCGAGCATTACCTTTTACGTTTGCTCTTCGGGATGGTCGAAGTTGATGAATTACTATGCCAGTTCCTTTTCCTTTGATTTATGAACCAATTGTTTATCTGTTTTAGTTGTAATCCTGTTTCCTGAACCAACCTTGCCTTATCTTCCTCCTGAAAAATTAGCATTACCACTAACATTAACCTATTCTGTTTGTTGAATGCATATATAAAGGTGAATTACATGTTGGTGTAAATTACTGCAAAATGATACAGAAATGAAGATATGTGAACCGTGTCGTGGTATGTTGGCCACTGCCTTTGTAACACCTTAAGCATTACCAACATTACAACTTACAGTAGGGTAAGGCCACTTGGAATGTGACTGCCACCAAGCTTTTAACACCGATGTCGTGTCGCCGGGAAGTTTTCCGGCCCTTCTCTTACGCAAGATTTCCTCCCGTATGTCGACGATCTTCTCCTTGTAACCCTATCAAGGAAGTTTATGCGCAAAATTCAGTAAGAATCTGTATGAACCAATGTAGGCTTCATCAATTTTACCTGTTTGAGTTCATGTTTAAGTTCATGCCTCACTCGCTCCATCAAAGACCTTTCACTCTCTGTTGGGATCAAAGGTCCGAACCCCATCATATCCGGACCCTCCAAACTTCCATCAAACAAGTCGGCATCGCTATCGACTTGATCGTCGTCGTCGTCGGACATCGTCGCGCCCGTTCCTTCGCCGGGGGAAACACCTGTTAAGCTTTGTAGGGATTGTTTAATCTCCCAGCAAGCCATTACTGCTTCCATTGCATGGACACGAACATGTTGTTGCAGATGTTCTTTAAATGAACATAGCAATAGAACATAATGTGTCTGCATTGCCAAAAAAGGGAAGAATTAGAATCTATAAATTTCAGACAAGGAGATGCTGCCGATGTAAGAATGTTCTGTTTTCAGACAAGATTTGCCGATGTAATAATGTAATGAAATTGGTTTTGAGTAATAGTAGAATACCAAGAACTGGTCGAGTTCTTTGTCATCGGAAACCGAGCCCTGAGACCCGCCGCCGAGAGCTGAGTATTTAGCCACCACATGCTGCGACTGAGCCAGCTGAGCGTCGATCCTAGGAAGCTGATCCACTGGCGTGGCGATCCTAAGGCACGCCACGTGTGCAGACAATAGTTGCTCGTAGAAAGGATGAGCGAGTATCTCCGCCTTGTATCTCGCATTCTGCCAATTCACAACCCCATCTCCGCTTCCGCCTCCACCACTCTCCGCCACCACGCCTTCGTTCTTGTTGTTGTTATTATTGTTATTCATGGTCTCGCTGATGCTGTTCTTCAAATCACCCGATTCCACAGCCATCATGGAGACCCCACCACCAGCTCCTGCTGCCGCCGCGTCGTCGATGACGTCGCTGTGGTTCCGGTGAAGAAGCGAGGAGGAAGAACGGGAGAGCATGGGGTTGGGAGCTTGGGAAGCCGCGGTGGAGTCAGAAGCAGTTGTAGTTGTATGAAGGTTAAGAAAGTTAGGGTCGGAGAATTGACCGTGCGGCTGCGGTGGTTGAGGCTGCTGGGGACGGAGGAGGGCAGTGTTTAACCAATTGGGAGCGGCGGTTACCGTTTGTTGTTGCTGCTGCTGCTGCTCGGTAAAGTGATGGAGAGGAAGGTCTTGAGAAAGGTGGCTGCTATGATGAAACGCCATGTACCCTTTCTTTTTCCTTTTCACTTCCTCTAAACGTATTCGAAAGAGCTATATCGACGGCGACGGCGAAGGCTATGAATTCATGGTCTGATAAAGAGAGAAGAAACGAAGAAAATGATGAAAAAGACAGCTTTTTTTTTGTTTTTTTTACAGTCTAATCAAGTGAAAGACATAATCTTTGTCTAGCAAAATAAAGGGGGTTTGGATTACTGTAAGAAACGTGGCCTAGAGAGTTTGAGAGATCGGGAGGAAGAAGAAGAAGAAGGAAAGCGGTTTTCAGGTGAAGAAATCAGCTTATTACCATGAAAAACAATGGTGGTGGTTTAAGGGAAGGGGACTAGGGGAGTAGGGGACCATTTTTTTTTTCTTTTATTTTTATTTTTATTGTTTTTCTCCAAAATTTTCCCTTTATTATAATAATAGTTTCTCTATAATTTAAAATCATAAAATTATTCTTTTTGATAATGATTTTATGATTTTGAATTATAGAAAAATTATTTTTTAAATATTAAAAACTCCATGTTCATAACCAACAAGGTTGGGTATATTGGTAAGGTACATTACACTCCTAAGGAAAGGACGTGAGTTCGAATTTTAGAGACGACGTTATTAAAAAGGGTAGGCACGCACCCCAAACATGAACAGTAAAACAGACATGCATATTAAAAAAAAACTCCATATTCATATGTTTAATCACATTCAAATTTAATAACCATGTACTTTTTCAAACACTTCCTATAATTTATCTTATAAAAATAAATTTTCCCTGTGAACCATAAAATAATATTGAAAATATTAGAACCGGTCTTCTAATATAGAAAATCATTGACTTTTATGTATATAAAACATTGACTTTACATGATTGAAATCATTTTTACCCACTACAATCATTGATTTTTTTTAAATCATAAATAGTGACAGAACTCAACATTATTTATTAAAAGAATCATTTAGAATTGTCTAAATTTATGAAAAGCCAAAAATATTTATATTTTGAAGGGATTAAAATACAATTTCACCATTATCTCAAACTTAAAGTTTTTCCAATTTTTAAAATATAGAGGGTCGTCTCCCTCGGTCCCTTTTAGTATCTTCTCTAATCATTAATATTTGACCATTATTTCATTCAAGACGTCAAAATTCAAACTTTATTTAAAGAATCTATGGCCTCACTTAACTAGACCAATAGGTAATTGGTTGTAATAATAATAATAATTTTTTAACATACAATTTTAGTACAATACTTATATTATTCAAACCACTTCTCATCAAAAAATCAGAAGAGATTAAACGCTTATGTATGCTCGATTTTACGTTATTTTATATATTATACCCATAATAATTTCAATCGAATTAAACCCAGTTATATATAAACTAATAATTTTAATATGAGTCTTTGCTAAATAAACTACCAATAGTGCTTTTTTTTTTGTCGTTTTTTCTCCTAATCCGAAAAGACTAGGTGGGCAGAAATAAAAGCAACGGAAGAAATGCGTGGACCTTACAGGGTCGTTGATTGATGGAAAGCTAGTGTCGATGATTGAATTTGATCCGACGGTTTAGATCTGTCAACGTGGCAATCCGTCTCGCGAGGAGGGGACCAGACTTTGTTATGTTGAAACGTGAAGTGCGGGTTTTGCTTTGGATTCAGAGTCAGACCGACATTAAAGTTGTTATAGGAATCACAAGGAGTAATTAATATGATAAAAAATATCTTTTTTTATATATAAATGAAGTTCGAGAGTTGAATTTAGGTAAAATTACTATTCAAGTCCTTACATTTTGTAAAACAATTAAGTAATGTGATTATTTTGTAACCAGGTACGGAGCTAAGATTGAACTATGAGGGGGTAAATTGATTAATTTTAAAATAAATAGGGTATTAAAATTTAATTAAATCATAAAAATTAAAGAAATTACGGTTTAATTTCACTAATTTTAAAATTGAAGGCTCTTAAAAATAATTAAACCATAAAAATGAGCGTTCAAGGCTCAATTTCATTAATTTTAACTTAAAATGTCTTAAAAAATAATAAACCAAATATTTTAAGAGAGACAATGATTCAATTGCAATAGTTTTAAAACCACCAATAGGCTAAAAATAATTAAACCATTCAAAAGTTGGGGGTAATTGCCCCACCTCCATGTGGTTATGCCCCTTTGTAACAACTGAAAAATGTTAATATACATGTGTATATGTTTATCTGATCCAGTGCATGTTATATATATATATATATATATATATATATATATATATATATATATATATATATATATATATATATATATATATATATATATATATATATATATATATATATATATATATATATATATATAGATAGGATCTGTTTACACAGTATAAAACTCTTGAAGTTTTACACGCTTTTTGGACCATTGGATGAGTGAAACGAATGGGTGAGATCAACAGTAAATATGTGAAGATTATCACTTGGAAAAAGAAGAGTATGAAGTTAATCTGAGTCATTCATTCCCCCGATCTAACGATCTAGAAAACATGTAAAACTTAAAGAATTTTACATTGTGTAAGTTGATCCTAACTTATATATATATAATCAACTGAATAGGATATGTTAGGGCATGCACCATATAACTTTTTTATTTAAATGTTACATGTTCATACAACTCTAATCAATAATTAAGTCTGATTTTATTGTAATTATAGTAGTTAAAGATTAATTTATAATTAGGTTTGATTAATAATAAACATATAAATTAGTAAAAAGTCTTATTGAATAATGTTTCTTTGTGGTCGAATATTTGATTATTTAACCTTGAATTTTAACCTTTATAATTGGGATACATATATAATTAAAGTTTAATTCTAGTTATGAGATATATGTAATATCGTATACCTATACTCTTTGTTTCTCCTCATTTATAGTGTATTTTTTTCTCTCTCCTCCGTAAATGTAAGCAAAATCGAACCATATTAAAATATTGTCTCTTTACTCATGTTTTATTCTGCGTTGATCACGCATAATTTATTTTTCCACGTTCAAATTCCTAATAGTCAAACTAAGCCTTCCCCAATTTCTACTTATTTTGAAATAAATTAAGTTTTACCCCATTTTTAATTTAATTACTTCTTAAATCCTATCAATTTCAGAGTTAAACAGTTTACACCCTAAAAATTTGTTATAATTCAACACTAAAACGTCACAACTACCCTGCATTTAAAGATATCATAAATTAGTGTAAGTTTACGTTATAAAACCGACATCAGTGGCGGATCCAGAATTATTTTTAGGGTGGGCACAAATCAAAACACTTTTTAGGATGGTTACAAATCATAAAAAATTTAAAATTTCAGGGTGGGCACAAGTCATAAAATTTAAGGATTAATTCATAAAAATATGAAAATTGAAGCTAAATGTGTAAGGTTTGAAAAATTTAGGGTGGTCACAGGCTCACCCAAGGTACCATGTGGATCCGCCACTTACCGACATAGTATTTTTAAACTATTAATTAGAGATTAATTAATACATAATGTTAAACTTCTAGATGTTTAACTGGGGACTGTCAATTTGTTTTGTACCGAAGGTGAAAAATGATAGTTACGTAGCGTACTGCCGTGCATGTAAAATTGTCTTAGGACAACAAAAAGTAGATTGTCGCATGAAAGACAGAAGTAGCTACTAGCTTAGCTAGTGACCTGTCCTTAAAACTCTTGAGCCTGCTTTCCACGTCACCCCCTTATTGCATACCCAGATTTACCGGTTTGTAATAATGAGACTTTCTTTAATCACGTTTTTTATAGTCTCAACTAATAAAATTATATTTCAAACATTTATTATCACGTTATTTATAATCTCAACTAATAAAATCAGTTACTTCATTAGTTTATTTCATGTTATTTTTTGTCAAGTGAATCTTTACTAATAATAAAATCATTTTAACTTGGTAAAAAAATGGCAATGAAAAAAAATAATAAAGTGAATAATTTTTATTGGCTGGAAATATATGACGTGGTGAGGATGGCTGATAATATAATTTCTCAACAAAATTGGAGGATGACCCTTCCTAGTCCCTTATACCTTCTACCCCTAATCTAATAAGATAAAACACTAGATCCCTTAAACAAAGTCAAAAATTTGAATTTGGCATTGTGAATGGAACAAATAAATCGCAAAAACCGCTCCCATAATAAATATATGTAGTATACAATTTAGATTAATCAATCAATTAATTGAATATCGGTAATTATAAAACAGTACCCACATATGCTGATGGAATCTTGACACTTAGAAAAGAACAACTAAATAATAAAGCAATATGAGTTTGTAAGTGGAAGGTCATTGAACGCAGGGACGGAGTTAAAATCAAGAACTGGGAGGGGCAAGTCTCTATTAAGCCTATAAACTTTAAAATTTGGGAGGAAAAAAAACTTTATTTTACTAATATTTAAACTAAAAGGACCTAAAATATAATTATACCAAAAAATTTGGAGGGGCAACAACCCCTCCCAACCTATTAATGTCTCCGTCCCTGATTGAATATATGAAAGTTGGAACTCTAAGCTGGAATGAGCATTCAATCGAGTATAGTTGACTCCAAAAATTTTGAGTTAGCCGAGTTGGAGAGTCATATTTTATTACTCAATTTTATTTGAAAATTTTCGAGTCGAGTTGTTTGTGTTTCTGTTCAAATTTAATTGTAAACATTTATAATATTGTGGTACTAATTTGTTTCAATTTGAACGTTTTTTATATATTCATATTTATTCACTACTTACTAAAAATTTCGCTCTACGAATTTTTCATTTATTTGAATTTTATTTAAATTTTATTCAAGTCGATTTTATGAAATTAAGATTCAAATCAAGACGATTTAAATATTTTCACATGAAATTAAATCAAATAATTTTATTTTTTTCCGAATCGAGTCGAATTTTACCACCCGGTCCAAAGTCTACACGCAAGATATAAGCGCAAAGAATCTGGTACGATACGACGCAGCCTATGTGTCGAGAAGCATCATTCGAAGCCAACGTCCAATTGGCAGGTCGCTGTCAATATCAACTAGATGAGATACCGCCACGTCACTCTCGTGGACCCACACGTTTAGCACGAGGCGGCCTAAGGAATCTGTCATAGAGAATAATAATTTTAAAAATAATTAGAATTTGTTGCTCCAATAATTTAGGTAAATGGTTCATTGTTTTTAAAGTAGGTAAAAGATTCATATACAATATTTAATACACGTTTTAAATTTGTTTAGTGAAATTGTTTTTCATTTGACTCATAAAATTACTTATAATTTATTAATTTAAAATTACTTAGTATATTATTTGTTTAGTCGTTCAATAAAATTATTATTATTTATAATTAAATTTTAAAAAGAAAACTGCACTTGTTATCAAAATGATTATTGTATTAATTAATATAGTTTGTTGAGAGATTGGTTGAGGTGAATTAATTTAGCATGGGATTGAAACATTTTTAATTAATGATTCATTTTTAATTTTTTTTATTTGACTCCTTTAGCATTTACGAAAGATTTTTTTTATATGGCTCAACTTTTTGTTGTCAGAATATTTTTTAATAAAATAAGACTTATGGGTGTTAAAAGTTCTATTTTTTTGAAAAATTTGATTAATTTAGATTATTTTTTTTGTGACAAACAAGTCACTTTGTCATAAAAATTGAAATAAATGTTTGAAAAATAATTCAATATAATTAACTCTGCATATTTCAAAATTCCATTAATGAAGTGACTGTGTCTACTAGCAGACGACGTTAATTAAGGTCATAATGAGTCTCTTTCATTAGTTTGTCAATTTTCTAGTAGTGAAGTGACCATGTTTGTCGAGCTATCACATATGTTGATTATCGAACAGATGGAAAATAGCATGAAGTGTGATAAGTGATTGAAGGGTGTGTCAGTATGGTGAAATGTCGAAATTTTTACATATGGGGGCTTAAGTTTATTGAATTATTTCAAATTAGGAAAAAATTAATAGAATGCATAAGTTTCAAGGATTTTATACCAAGCCATTATTTCACTAAACTTAATGATAGAGTGACTTAAGCTAGTGACCTGTATTTGAGTGATATGTTTGTTCCTAAACCTATATTTGAGTGGCTGAATTATTACTTTTAAAAGAAAAGTGACATGTTGTTCCTAAACATATAACTGAGTGACTCAATTGTTATTTTTAGAAGAAAAGTGACCTATTTGTTACTAAACATATAACTAAATAACCTCTAATTCATTTTACCCACAAATTAGCTCCCAACTCCTCACTCTATTATTTCAGCCTCAAAATTAGGCTTTGACTGTTCCTTCATGGACCACAAAAAAGCACTTCCAACCCACTTTTTATGGACCACAAAAACAAAACAAAAACATCTAAAAAAAACCTTTGGTATCAATTTATTCAGTCCATACAATTTCCTAGGTTACTTTGGTTTGGTATATCGAACTTTAGTTATCCAAATAAAGATGTACGTACATTGTCAAAAAAAATATAAACAAATACTAATAAGTTGAAATGATTTAATTAAAAAGCTAATTGAATCGATAAAAAAAACAGTTTGCTATCCTCCAAGCCTATTGCTATCTTTCTATGCAGCAGGTCAACTTTTCCCGGTGTGTGGGGACCTAAATGTCCTTTTAACTATTTTTCTAATAAAGGTAAGCCATTGAAGACAAAATTACCAACCAAATATAACATACTCCATAAACATCGAATGTCACGAGAGCTTGAAGGGTTTGGAAACTTGAAGGACCAAATTTGAGACGATAGAGTATTTGGAGGACCAAAGTGGAGACATTGATAAAATTGGAGAAGCGGAGCTAATAGGGATCAAATCAAACCCGTGCCCTGAGAAAGGCTCA
This sequence comes from Hibiscus tridactylites, assembly GCA_958450335.1. Classification (NCBI taxonomy): domain Eukaryota; kingdom Viridiplantae; phylum Streptophyta; class Magnoliopsida; order Malvales; family Malvaceae; genus Hibiscus; species Hibiscus tridactylites. The sequence goes on along the minus strand of OY288278.1, from coordinate 92,641,439 downwards.
AAGGGATTTAAAGGGACTTGGCTTGATGGTACCATGGTTGCTTGGCTTGAGAACTTTGCTCAAGTAGGGGTTCAAATTGGTCCTTCAACTTTGCCAATTCGATCCTCCAAGTCTCCAAACCTTTCAATTGGGTCCTTATGGGCCTATGTGGCTACGTCCAAATCAACCAAGACAAACTACACACAACAACTCGACATACAAAGTAAAGCATACTAAGCTAGATACGATCTACAAACCGTCCTCTATTCGGTCGAGACGCTCTCAGTACCATATGAAGAGTTTGATGAAAAAAATCCTAGAACTAACTACACATGAAAATTATTAAAAAATAATACCTTTTCATTCAATCGTACGTTTTAAAATCGTTCTCTTTTAATCATGTGTTTTTAGAAACCGATTTAAAAACATACACAATGAATGAAACACAGATTGGGAATTTTGGGATGATGTTCGACGATATCATATTCCTTGTCGGCAATAAATATGTGGTAAAGTAATAATTATATATACGACTGAGTGAGTGAATGATTGTAAAGAGACAGATCAAACACTATCAAATCAAAATATATTTTGGGTAAACTACCTTTTTGGTACCACACATATTCCCGCATTTCTGTTTTCTATGTATTTCATATTGAAAATATATTTTCGCCCCATAAAATTTTATAAATTTACCTTCTAATATATAATTTTGCGTCTGTATTTTGAAGTTCAACACACTTTATAATTTATGATTATGTTTACATGATTAAGCTTGCATTAACTCGATCAAAGTGATGGGGGTACAAACAGAGTTGTCCTTCAAGAAACGTCTAGCCCACACCAAGTACATGGCTTCACTTGGGTGGAATGGGTCGAAGAACATACGAGTCTTTCGATCTTCACATGGCGCAATATTTGGAGCACAAACTTGGAATTTTGTCCCATTCTTATCAAAGCAACATGAAGTGCTCACGTCCGTAAATCCTACACATATAAAAATACACGTTCATTTCTTTCTCTCAATGCGTTCTAATGATCATTGTTAACTACTTTCTATTTCATGTATAACTCAGGGGATGAATCGCATCTCCTGAATCCTACACACGTTCATTTCTTTTAAAAAAATATGTTCTAGTGATCATTGTTAAGTACTTTCTGCTCACTGTATGATTCAATTTCAGGGGATGTCATTGCATCCCCTGAATCCTACACATATAAAAACACACATTCATTACTTTCTTCAACACATTCTATTGATCATTGTTAAGTACTTTCTACTCACCGTATGATTTAGGGAATGCCATTGCATCCCCTGAATCCTACACATATAGAAACACATTCATTTCTTTCTTTCAACATGTTCTAGTTATCGTTGTTAAATATTTTATACTTCTCGTATGATTCAGGGGTGTCATCGCATCCCCTGAATCCTGCACATACAAAAACACATGTTCATTTCTTTCTCTTAACATGTTCTAATGATCATTGTTAAGTATTTTTTACTCACCGTATGATTCAGGCGATGCAATGACATCTCGAAAAACCTTGTAAATATCTCCAAGAACAAATTTAGAGTCCGGAAGAGTGGATTGAAGTTGTGTCAACAAGCCGGGAAGGAGGTCGTCGTAAACCGACATATGTTTATTCATTTGTTCGACGCACGGTCCGGTATGATTTCTCATGTGTATGTTGAATGGTTGGCACCCTAGGGGTGGTACGTTGGTCACCAAGAATTTACGTGCACCAAGTGCATGTAATCTTCTCAATTGCTTGGAAAGCTCTTCAATGAGGAGTTTAACATACTCATTGAGGTCGGGGTACTTGTCATGCATATCGAATTCATAGGTAATACCTAAATCATTGCTCGCCAAATTGATGTAAAATACAGACTTGGAAAGGTATTCGGCGAAGCTTTCAGGGCAATCAAATGAACCCCTCAAAGCCTCCATTGTTGAGTTCTCGAACAAGTCTACTTGTTGAAAGAAGTTGATGACATGTTTACCCTATGAACAATATTAAAATCATTATAAGAAATATAAGGAAAAATATTCTATGCACGGGCAGCGAAAATAATTTTTTTTACAAACGCATTACTTGTAGGGTTTAGAGACTTAATTTAGTGTTTAGGGATTTAAAATTCATGGATTATGATTAGAATTCAAGATTTATAGTTGGAATTTAGAGTTTAGGTTTTAACTTATAAACCCTAACTTATAATCATAACTTAAAATTTTAAACCTCTAAATCTCTAAACTCTAAAACTAAGGCGCTTGTGATTTTTTTTTGTTTCTACCGCCAAAGCTGAGCCAAGATTTGGGTTTGAGAAGTAATACGTAAAATTTAAAAGTTGGGATAAATTTATGATTAATCCATTTTTTCCAAGAAAAAATATATAGAACAAAGGTATAAAAAAAATGGTGTCGGAGAGGAGTAAAAACCTTCTGCCCCTAACCATGCCTTCTTATATGCTCCATACTAAAAAATATCTAAAAATTAAATTTTAAGCCATAACCCTAATTTTCATATCCTAAATCTAAAACCCAAAACCCTAAAAATACACCATACACCTAATCCCTACACCCTAAGCCACAACATTAAATCCTAAACCTTAAACTTGCTATTTTAAAATAGAGGCACCAATGAAGGCATAGTTAAGGGCAGGGACGTATCTATATGCAATATGGGAGGGGCAATTGCCCCTCTAAATTGCAATGATTTTAAAATTATTAGAGATTAAAATATAATTAACCCATAAAATTAAGTCATTTTTCCTTCTTTGCCCCTCCCAAAAATTTTATGGTTTATTATTTTTTAAGACCCTATAATCTAAAATTAATGATATTAAACTCTGACCCCTCTTTTTTTAGTTTAATTACTTTTTGAGACCTTTCATATTTAAAATTTATAAAATTAAACTTAAAATCCCTTAATTTTTACGATTTAATTACTTTTTAAGACCTTATTATTTCAAAATTAATCGGTCTGCCCCCTCGTAGTTCAATCCTGACTCCGTCCCTGGTTAGGGGTAGACGATTTCTATCCGTCGGAGAGCAAGAGTGCCTCCCATGTTTAACTCGGGTTCATCCTTATCCACCGCCAGTGCGGGTTATAATTACAAAAAAAAACCCACTAAATATTTGAAGAATTCAAGGTGTTTTACCAAGAAACGTCCGTTTTCAGGGAGAAGTCCAGCAGAAGCGGATCCATAATTAACACCAGTTCGAATTGTTTTCCTGTCTATTTCAGACATACTCATGATTGGTGGTGGGAATGGCAAACCAGCCGCTGTTGCTGTATAATCAAATGGAAAAAAAGAGCAATTTAGATAAAAATAAATCGAAATGGATATTATTACAATTTTGTTTTGTTTTCATGCCATACCAATGAAATCCACTGCAACTCTTCCATTAGTAATACGACCAGTAGCTTTTCCATCGAAATCAATTCCAAATGGAAAATAACCTCCTCCAATAGGATCAGCATTTCCTAGAATTACTTTGTTGTTTCCGTTATCAACAAATGAGTCTCCGAACACATACAAAGTCGATATATTAATTTTGATATCCCCCAATGATATAAGTTTTAGAAGGTCTTGTTGTGTTACGTTCAGTGGCGGAACTTCAACGATATCTCCGTAACAAAATGATAGATGAAATAAGATGAGAACACAAACATAAATGGATAAACCGAGTTTAACCATTTTGTTTGTGGCTCTCATATTATATATTTGATAGTTAAGTTTTAGAGATTTGGATTTGGATTTTGTGTAGATTTAATTGATTTCTTGAGCGTTTTATATTGAGTTTCTTTCATCATGTTGTTATGTATTTTAAGTAAATTGTATAAATCGAGGTCTTGAATTTAGCCAGTTAGAACGGAAAATGCTTATATATATATATTGAACAATATAACGAAATTAACTAAAGGGATATTAATATTAGAGTTTTGTTGTTTTATGCTTTTTTTAATGAATATTTAAATTGACTTTAAAATATTTTTAGGTTAAAAACCATCCCCGTCTAGCGCCACAAGTGTTTTTTTTTTTTCATTTTTTATTAGTTATGATGATTCGAAATCAAAATCGAACTGAATTTCAGTTAAACCGAAATGGACCCGAACCGAAGACAACCCGAAATAAATAAAAGATATTAATATAAATAAAGAAAGATGAGATATGAACAACCACAAAACTCACCAAAAAGTCAAATATATTGACTTTATAAGGTCATATGTAGGGTGTAGAAAACCGACCAACCTAAAAACTTGATTAAGACCGACCAATCTCCCATGAACCAGAATCGAAATATCTGAACCGAAAATAACCGAACTGAAATGACCCGAAGCACAATCGAACCCAACTAGAATCGAACCGAAATCGAATTTGAACTAAATAATATCAAACCCGAAATAATCAAAATCGAATTGACCCGAACTGAACCCGAACTAATTGACCCGTTTGTCACCTCTATCAACCACCTATGTTAGAACTATAGTTATAGATTTAAATGATGTAAACGTTTTAACTATAATTGTAATAACAAATGGAGATATCTCCTAGGAGCTAGAGGATGACCATAATAAAGGTTCTCTTAACAATTTACATTACTAGCATTTTTCTACTGTGCAGGTAGTCTCTTCTTGTTTATATACATCGCTTTTTACACACTTTCTCTCTACCAATCTGATAGCTTGCAGGCCGTTACAATCAGAGATTAAATACTCCCTCTGCCCCACTAAAGCTGTCACATGTTGATAATTTTTGGGTCAAACTTTTTTAACTTTGACATCTTATAATTTAAAATTTATTATTGATAAAAATATTAAAAAAAATATATTTTAGAAACCTTGAATCAAGTAGTATTTAAATATATTTTTTTATACATTTTAATTAATTAAAATTTTTAAATAAATGATAGTCAAAGTTGAAAATAATTGACCAGAAAAAGTCAACATGTGACAGTTTTAATGGGACGGAGGGAGTAACAGTTTGCTACCATAATAACAGTCTACAATAACCGAAATACGTTCGTTTATCTGCAACCGCAATTTAAAACTTTGATTAGGAAAAATGCCTTGGAGGGTTGCAGAATACCTATAACGAAGGGCTCCTGCCTCTTCGAATGCTCACAAGCAGCATTGCGAGAATTCATTGAGGCGGCGAATAAGAATGATAATGATCGACTTGCAGTCGACACTGTATGTACTCTGAACCCAGTTGAGCTCGTTTTGTACCGGTGTCTCGAACCACACTGTATGATTGAGGGTTGTACCGGATTTATGTCTTACACTAAAAAATCAGAACGAAATAGCAGGCATCCGAGAATTTAGGAATGCTTCCCCAAGTTAAAAAGGGGAACTGGGGAAACTCTGTTTCCCAACACCAAAATTATGAAATTAGTTTTTAAACAAGTTTTCACATGTCTACTCCTACAAAGAATAGCAACCAATTTATACATAGATTCCGAAACGACAAGGCAATGAGGGGATCATCTTTACCTCATCGAATTTCGGAAACCTTGTGATCTCTACCAATTCTCAGGCTTTTGAAGCCAGTCGATATCCGATGCTTCGCCTGAGTTTTCGATATACTCCTCGTTGGCCACTGTCACTAATTTTCCAGCAACTCAAATTCTAATCTGAGAGTAATCTGTTCAGCTAGTAATGTACTATAACATTTCAGGACCGGAATCATCTTCAGCGGGCATCATATTTAGATCAGGCAATACGAAGATACTCTTGTCGCTAGAAACAGCCTTGCCTACATTGTGTGAATCTAACGGCAGTTTACGATCATCATCATGGGATTCCGATGGCGGTGCTCTCGGACAAGGTGCTTTCCCAGGTTCATTATCAATTAAACTCGAGTTCTTTGCAGTGTTCACCAAGTTCAAATCAAGCTGTAACACAAGTGGAGTTAACAATCAAGAATGGGGCAAAAGAATTAAGAAACAACTCTAGACAAGAAACATATAGTCTCGACTAACCCTGATTCTCTTCAAGTCGTCGTTTCTGGCTCGATGTTCTTTCCGAGTAGCCCGCGTCGATGCGATCTCCTTCTCCAAATGAACCCTTTCCTTCAACACAAGATCCTCCTCAGCAAATTTCTGAAAAAATGACAAGAAATTGGTCTAAACCAAAGATCCCCAACCCACATTTTTCGCAGGAAAATCACAACTAATGTCATTACCTTGTTTCTTCCTGACTTCTTGGAACTTGTTCTGTTGGTTTCACTACAAGCACTGCCCTGCAAAAACCGTAAAACCCACCATTAGTCGATAAAGAATTTGGCTCAATAATCGTCAAAAATGAATTTAAACTGCTGAAAGAATAGAGTAAATCAGACAAAAATGTCAAGGTCGGATTCATACAACGAGAAACATGCAACCTTTGAAGGTGCTTCTATTAAGGCAACTGGCATGGTCAGAGTAGCGAAAGCCAATAATAAGACCTCCGCACTGACGTTGCTACCACCGCTCCAACAAAGGGGAGTGGTGGGACTACCTCTTGCACTGACGTTGAAATCTCCGTCTCTCTTAGCGTCGCATCGCAGCAACATGGGTCGAGACCTCCGCTGACGTATCCCCCATCTAGGTGCAGGCAAGGCAGATTTGGGAGGCGATGGTGCTTTTGCTTTGTTGTTTTATGCTGGATTTTTTGGGCTTTTCTGCTTTGATTTAAAAAGTTTTGTGGTGCGGTAGAGTAGATTGAATGAATCCAGTTTATTCGATTTGGTTTTCAGGTTTCGGCGAGAAAAAAGAAAAAGGGATCATCATTCAGCAATGTGTGTGGCAGTGGGTCTCACTCTCACACTCTCACCTTTATTTTATTGGTTAATCGCAAATTGATCTTAGATTCCAATTTATTATAATTAGATCTCAATTTTCAAATATTCTTTTAATATTTTATTTATCATTTGTTGGTTTTTAATTTGGATTTATTCATTTTTCACAAATCTTCATTGGAGAACTTTAGGAGAAATGGGTGATTCTAGTGGTTTAAAATTCATAACGTTACGTTTGAGAAAAGTCGGGGTTATTAGTTTCACATCAGAAAAAAGAAAGTTATATATATATATATATATAATATTGGCGCTGCACATCTTATTAATTAGACATGTTTTTTAGTGAGGGGATAACGACCCCGTGACAAGTGGTATTAGAGCAACCATTTGACTGCCCGATTTCACGCATAGCGCCAATGAGTGGGGTATAAAGGGTGAACAACCGTGACAATTGGCCAATCACGAGAGCGGAAGCTCGTGACAAGAGCGTTACGAAGTTGAGTGGAGGAGAATGTCACGTCTGAGAAAATGTGGGGTCATTAATCACACATCGTAAAGGAAAAATGAGGTATTGGATATATAAAACGATGGTGTTGCACATCTTATTTGACATGTCTTTTATAGAAAAGATAATGACCCCGTAACAAAAGCATAAGAGCATACGAGAAAATAAAGATGAACAACTTTGCCAAATAAAAATATATAGATAATTTTAGATGATTCAGATATTGTGCGAGTAAGAGTCAAGACTAACTCAAATGAATCACTTCACTTTATTATTTGATGTATTGAGAAGTAATATCATTTTAATCCTAATTGATATTAGATATTGAGTTTAACCCTATATTCTCTTTCTCTTATAAAAATAATAATAAGGGTAAATTATAATATTTATCACTGAAATTTTAAGGTATTTTTATTTTTGTCATCAGAATTAAAAAATATTTATTATAACTACTAAACTTTTAATATGTTATTATTACAGTTACTAAACTTTTAATTCGCTTTTATTATAATTATTGTCATTAAAAAATGATGATGTTGTACGTTAAAGTCTTCTTTTTTTTTCAAAAAGACCCGAATTTTTTAAATTTACGTTCGCCACAAAGACCAATATTTTGATGAACGAAGTCGTCACCGGTCAATTCTAATGACGAAAAGGATTAATTTGACTATATGATTAAAATAGGTTGGTTCGAAGTTAATCTGACGAATAACAATAACAAATCGAAAAGTTTTCATTTCTAGTTTCAATTGAAATTTGTAGTTTTGATTATGTTAACTGTTAGACCAACTTGAAATTAAACCATGTTAATCTTTTGACAAAAATCTTTTTCACCTTGTTTTTGATTGTTGATTATCCCTTATCATAAATTTAGCCTTGGTGGCGATTGTAAATTTGAAAAACTATGGTTTTTTTTAAGATGAATACTTTAACATGTCATCTCAGTATTTTTTAAAAAAAATTAACAACAATGATTGTAATAAAATTGAATTAAAGGTTTAATGATCATAATAATTTTAAGGTATTTTTTTTAATTTCGGTGATTAAAGTATTGATTCAAAATAGTGAGAAACGAGAGAGAATACTTGCCTCAAAATTTGGGAATTTTTTATGCTAATTGATTCAAATAAATCAGATTTTGTTTGACATTTAATATTGGGAAGAAAATTAAGTTGAAACAATACATTTAGTTTGAAAATTTAATTGAAACGACAAGTTTAAATTTAAAATTATAATTGAAACACGTACAATGCATATGGTGATTAATAAAAGACAAATAAAAATGGGGCGGAGGGCTGAAGGATGAGACGTGGCGGTGAGAGATTTTCAATCGTGTTTTTGGCTTTTAATGACCGTCGATTTTCTTTTATTATTTTGTAATTCTCAACCAAATAAAAATAAACTTAAAATTTAGGATTTATCACTTTAATTTGGGTTTTTGTCTAGATCTAAATTTATGATTGAGATGTAATCTATAAAGTTTGATAGTTTGGAGTTCTACAATTATTATTTTTACGAGTTTTTGAATTTTTTTGTTAGATAGTTTAAAATAGTCGAGTTAGGATGCGCATCTTACTCGATCGAGTTAGATTTTTGTGTAGAGAAAATTTAGGTTTAGGTCGAGTTTTTATTAAGGGTGATGTTGGGTTGGGTTCGAGTTTAGGATAAAAAAATCTGACCCAACCGATCTGGAACCAATAATGTAATTTTTTTGTATATCTTTAGGGATTTTTGCAATAATATTCCTCTTTTTATATTTTTTAAGGTCCTTAAATTATTTTTTTACAATTAAGTTCCTAAAATTAACTATTTTTTACGATTAAGTCCTTAAAATTGATTTTCTTATGTTGTAAAGGGGTTCGTTCCCTATCCGTGAAAATAAAATACATTTTATAATTAATTGTTTTATCTCTTAGTGAAAACACATGCGACGAGAGAATCAGCCTCTACGATCGACAATAAATACAACATACCTTGACTCAATCCAAAAATGTTATAAGTAAGAGTGGGCGTTTGATAGAGTCGGGACAAAAAAATTTGAGTGACTCGAGTTTACGTGTCATATTTTACAACTCAAACTTTATTTAGAATTTTTTGATTCGAGCCGAGTTTATCAACTCGAACTTAAAAATTAATCCAGTAATTATTAAAAATTAAATTATTCGAATTTTCATTTTACAACTCAAATTTTATTTTGAAATTATTTCGAGTCAAGTTTATGAATTTCAAATCGATATAAGTCAAACTTTTTTACATCAAGCCAATTAAAAAATTTAATTTTTTTCGAGTTAAGTCGAAATTTACACTCTTTTAATTATAAGCACACGTTTCAAGTGAGGAATGGGGATGACGAAGACGGGTGAGCTAGGGGGCTTAATATTGGTGATCGGCTATTTTGGGTAGGCCGGTTGGCTGCAACTTTTATGACAGTTTTAAGGCTTTTACTTGTTGGAAGCTTTCAAAAACATTTATGGCAATCACTAGTAATTAGTACTACTTTTGTAATAGACTTAGGGGTGGGCGTTCGATCGAGTCGAGTAAAAATATTTCGAATTATTCGAGTTGACGAATCATATTTTACAACTCAAACTTTATTTGATTCGAGTCGAGTTTAAAAAATTCAAGTCAAGTTGAGTTTTCGAGTTCTTAAGGGTGATGTTCTCTTCAAGTGGAGTTAACAATCAAGAATGGGGCAAAAGAATTACGAAACAACTCTAGACAAGAAACATATAGTCTCGACTAACCCTGATTCTCTTCAAGTCGTCGTTTCTGGCTTGATGTTCTTTCCGAGTAGCCCGCGTCGATGCGATCTCCTTCTCCAAATGAACCCTTTCCTTCAACACAAGATCCTCCTCAGCAAATGTCTGAAAAATGACAAGAAATTGGTCTAAACCAAAGATCCCCAACCCACATTTTTCGCAGGAAAATCACAACTAATGTCATTACCTTGTTTCTTCCTGACTTCTTGGAACTTGTTCTGTTGGTTTCACTACAAGCACTGCCCTGCAAAAACCGTAAAACCCACCATTAATCAATAAAGAATTTGGCTCAATAATCGTCAAAAATGAATTTAAACTGCTGAAAGAATAGAGTAAATCAGACAAAAATGTCAAGGTCGGATTCATACAACGAGAAACATGCAACCTTTGAAGGTGCTTCTATTAAGGCAACTGGCATGGTCAGAGTAGCGAAAGCCAATAATAAGACGCCACGTAATACTAACAAGCACATGGCGAATCTAATCTAAGGCATGACTTTGATGACACACCACAGGGATGGACTGAGGGGTGCTGGTGTGGGCAACCGCCCCCTGATTTAGAAAAATTTTAGAATTTTTTTATGTATTTTTTATTAAAAATCTATTTTCATCCCCTAAACTTTTATAAGTTCGCCCCCTAACCTAAAGTCCTAGGTCTGTCCCCGACACACCATGCACGTGACTTACATGACAACTTCCTGACATGGCCGACACTTATTGGACACTGGAGTCGCCATCAATTTTTTTTTGACTAAAGTGGCCATCAAATTATTTATTAACGGGTAAAACACATCAATAATCACTAAATTATAAAAACAAATAGTTTAAAAGTTTACCGCAAGTGTTAGATTAAAAATTAATATTTTTTAAATATCAGATCCGTAAATAATATTTAAAATAGAATATTACAGATCCATGGTGCGGAGCGTATGTATGGTGGAATTGAATTGGGTTTTAATCATTGAATGAAAGTTTTGATCAATATCCTCTTGGTTGGTTTTTATAATTGTGTGTATAGAGCCATGACTGTTTTGTAATTGGTTGGTTTTTATAGTTAGTTTTTTAGTGGTGTATGTCTTTGTTATTTAAATGGTGTAATTGTTTTAAATTTATTTGGTGTTAGTATGCTTTGAAATTTGATTGAAACTACTATAACGGGTAGGGGTTGTTACATGTTGAATATGCTTGAATATGTATTGTTGTTCACTTGGTAATATTTAATTATTTGTTTGACTTTTTCAGGTGAAATCAATGACAATTAAAAAATACGACTTTGCCCAGAATTTGTAACCAAACAACTATTATTTCCACCCGGGGGTAGTTAAGACTTCAATGGATATAAGATCAAAGATAACAAATTCACTCTCAGGCGACAAACAGTTCTTGAGTCTGTTTATACATTTTTCTTCTTCAAAATTGAGAAGGGTTTCTTTTCCTTATTTTAAAATTATTTACAGTAAGATAAAGAGATAAAGATGACAGATTGGTCTCAACTCCCACCAGAACTAATACTTATGATATCCAAACGTCTAGAAGCCTGGTTCGATGTTATAAGATTCCGGTTTGCTTGCTCTATATGGCATTCCTCTGTCCCGCCAAAAGTGTGCACTTTCGCCTTGTATCTCCCTCCAGTAAAAATGATCCCACGTGCTCAGCTCCGTTTTGCTAGAAACACATTTTACCTCCTCGAGCTGTTTCATGGTAACCAATCACTAGCCACTGCTTGCTGGTTGGTCAAAACCAGGGATGGAACCGAGGGTTTCAAAATACGACTCTTTAACCCTCTTACGAATTTTGAGCTGCCACCTCTTCCAGAAAACTTCC